>OZ021733.1:39695428-40295428 GCA_963978545.1 Linyphia triangularis | reverse complement strand
CTCCCATGTGTCTGCATATAAAGAGAAATAAGCTTGTGCTGACATCCATTAATTGAAGTCCAATGGATCTCAAAACGTTTAAATTAATACAGTACCATGTGGTTAGTAAATAAAGGTTTCAGTAGCGCGACTTCAGACTAATTTGAGAAACAAAGTGTCTGTTTCTGTCTTTTAAGAAGTTGTTCGATGATTTCTTTGTATAATAGTCCAAGTTAAACGAGCCTATTTATAAGAAAAACAGGAATTTCACTTAATAATTTTAAGATTTTTTCGCAGGCTCCTGAATTAATTGACTCGATTTTCACACCGGAAAGTGAACAGTCCGCTTAGTCATTTTGTACTGCAACCTCTCACAGACAAAAGGAATTTCCCCCCAATGTTGAATTGTCAAAAGAACTGGTTGTTAAGATAAGACTACCATAATAGAAAAACGAATAAATTGAAATCAATAACCTAAAAAGATGCCAACTTACACGATTGGCAAATGCTCTAAATTACGCTTAATGAGATAAATTTAACAAATGTAAAATTTCAGTTGCGAGATGGTATAATTTAAAAGAAAGCAAAAGACGAAGAGACTTTTCTAAAAAAATTAGGCATGAATTTCAGGGATGATTCCAAAAATATCAGGAACATTTTACGGATAAATCCTAAAAGTTTTAGGGGTAATTTTAAAAAATTCAAGTACAATGCCAAAAATCTTAGGGAAAATTAAAAAAAAATTAGGGATATTTCGTTTAAAGCTGACAGACTCCTAACACAGACATCTTCTTTTCAAAGCAAAAGAACTGCCAATTTTGAAAAAACTGAATGTCAAACAACTTTTCAGAAAAACAAGTTATATAATCAAACAAATATACTAAAAGATGACCCAAAATCAACGCAAGATTTGAATTTGCCACCGTTCGTGAAATAAAGTGTTGGCAACCCTATTAAAAAAAATCATTTGACAGCTGATAGTTTAGGGTTAGTAAAAATGGAGCGTTACACGATAGAACAACGTGTTTTCATTGTTGAACAATATTTCAAAGATAATGAAAGTCTAGCGGCCACAGTTCGAAATTTTTTACAAATATGGTCGTCAAAATTGCCGAATTTGAGGTTCCAGAGAACCCACATGCGATTGTCGAAAAACAAATGCATCCTCAACGTGTCACTGTTTGGTGCGAATTTTGGGCTGGAGGATTGGACCATACGTATTCGAAAATGAAGCTGGTCAAGCAGTAAATGTTACTTGTGCTCGATATCGCGACATGGTAACACAGTTCTTTCTGCTAAATTGGATGATGTTGATGTGGACGACATGTGGTTTCAACAAGACGGTGCCAAATGCCATACAGCCCGTGAAACAATTCAATCACTGCATGAGACATTTCCTGGCCAGGTACTCTCTCGTTTCGATTATAAGAATTGTCCCCTCGATTGTGTGATTAACACCACTTTTTATGGGGTTATTTGAAGTCAAAGATCTATGCCAACGTCCCTCAAAAGCACGCGTGCATTGAAGGAGGAAATTCAACGCTGCATCAATGGTTTCTGTTTTTTATTTAATTCAAATATTGTGTTAATTTTGGGACACCCTATATTTATTAAAATTAAATCCACTTATATAATTTGTATGCAACATTCAAAGTACTTCAAAAATAGTATTGCTTAGTACTTAAAACTTAAACTAAGATGACTTTGGCTACAATTTAAAATTGTTTGTCAATAATTAAAATTTTAATAATTGTTGTTGTTTGTAATCTCCAACCCAGTCTGACGGAATCAGGCCCGGTCAAGGTTTGGTTGTTTTCAGATTATCTGGTGCTGTCAGTAACACGTGGGCTAAATTGCGCCGAAACATTCGTCATTAGACAAGCCAACATACATTTACAAACACCCATGCCTAACACGGGACTCGAACCCGCAACCTCGCGGTCTAGAAGCTAGCATGCTAATCACTATACCGTTACCCGGTCAAGGAATCCGTAGACATACAAAAAGTCAATGACGAGAAGAATAAATTTCCTCCCAAAGGAGACCCAAACAGTCTTTCGTGTTAAACGAAACGTTCAGCTGAGACCTGGTGTTGGTGGCACTTTGGGCTAAGTGCATAATTTTTCTTGCCTTTAGAGAAAGTAAGACATTTAAGATAGCCGCTGGCTAAGCGCGAGACTTAGTACCTATATACAAAGTGGGGGGGGGGGGGGGGGGTTCCAGCCAAATCTTATTATTTTAATAGTCAAAATTTCAGAAAAGATATTCTCCTCTGGAGAAATATCTGGATTTTTTCGCAAGTATTGACAAAAAATCGGGGAATTTTTAAGGTTTTTAAATTTTTTAAAGCGAAGTCAATGGGCCACCAAAATTGTTCGCGTTAACCGAATTTCGTGTTAAATGAATAAATTAACGTGAAGTTTTAAGTACGGAGAACTGCTTTTACTTCACGTTAAAAGGGGATTTCATGTTAAACGATTTCACGTTAACGGGGTTTGACTGTATTTTCAAAAAAATTGAAGTACAATCTTAGGAAGTTTAAGGAGAAACAAAAATTTAAGGAATATTAGGGTGAATGAGATCCCTGAGAAAAAAAATTTATCTTTTTTAAAAAACATCTCATCTTCCGATGGATTTTCCATTTCGTTTCACTATCGATTTCAATCACGTTTAGTGCAAACGCGTTTAATTGTTTTCAACCGGATTGGCCTGCTTCTCGTTCCGATTTAACGGTGAATCCAATAATGCTCTCGAGCCCACAAAATAAGCTCGCCGTAAAATCTGAACGCTGCATCTTTATCGCCGCTCCGTAAAGCGGTGCGAGTGTAAAAAGCGGGACATTTAAGAACCGTTTTGGAGAGCACTCGCACTCGTAAATTTGAAAACTGTCACAACCACCGGCGGCAGTTATCTTCCGGGAAACAAGAGGTTGGGCTCTTTGCTCTTCGAGGCTACATTCAGAAAATCGAACTGTGATTGAACAAATCAAGCTTGCATGAAAGGATTTTTATTTAGATTGTTCTAGATTTATACTATTAGTTTAGCTCTCTATAAAATTAAAGAACGAAATTTTAATTGGATTATCCAATCGCAAAACCAGCTAAGTACTTCAAATGATTTTTTTAAAAAATGTTTTTTTTTTCTTTCACCACCTTAGGAAACTCGATCTTTAACTTCTTTCCGACCCAATGTTGTCAAATGACCCTATTAGTATTTTTAACTTTCAATTATTTTTTCTGTCCAATTTTTTAAACTTCAAATAATATTCATACAGAACTGAGAAACAAATGTCGCATTTTATGATTAAAAACTTTCTTTGATAGATTTCTCATACATATACAATATATATTTTGTGTAATATATACAATGTATATATTACAAAAAATATATAAATATATATATTTTGAGTAATATAGTTGGTTGAAGAACTAACTTGCATCCAAATAGCATGAAAATGAAATGGTTAACCCTTTCAAATGCAGGTTAGTTTTACTAAGAAAATAAACAACACCTCTAATGATAGAAAATAACATTTCTTTCTCTATGTCCTATTCTTGCTCATCTGAAATTTCTTTTGCTTGTTTAACTAATGAAAGAAAAAAAATCCCTCATCTAACAATAATTATTTAAAAATTCCCTAATATTTGATATTATTTTAATAAATAAATTGTTTTTATAATTTGTTTGATTCAATTACATTTTCGAAATTGTCTGTCTCTACTATTTATACCTACTTTGAGTGAACTAGGTTTCCATAAACCATTGATAATTCGTTGCAAAAACTGAATATCAAAATAATTAAATAAATGTCCAAGTATTAACTAGTATGTTCAATATTCGAAAATGACAATAAAATAATAATGGATATTTAAAACCTTTAAAAGTTATAAAAACAAGTAAAAAGTCGTAATATAATAATATATAAATCTTTCTCAATGCATCCATTTTCTAAATACAATACTATCTATAAAATTAAAATATTGTGAAGTTTTAAGCAATTTTTTAATAATAGATAAACTATATCTCTCAAACTAATGTAATAGTTTAACAATAGTTGATAGTTCCAGTGGGAGTGATTGGGATTTCAATGCATTGGGCTTCTTAAAAAGAAAAAAATTAAGGAAGGTCACTACTTATAATGAAAAAAAAATTGTAAAAAGCTTCTGTACCAGACGAATCCATTTTTTCAAGACACTGACTGGCCTGGTGATTGAACAGGACAACCCTATGGTCAGTACGTCCCAAGCAGCTTTGTTGATATTTCAGGTTTTTAATTATATCATTTCATTTTACTCATACTCCATGTATGTACATTCAGTTCTCTAATTTAAGAAGCCACTTTTCTTCAGAACATTTCCTATACATGTGAAAGGGATCTTGTCATACTCTTATTAAGATTTGTTTCTTATTAATCTTATTTAGATGTAGAAGCACTAAACATGCATGACAACCATTTACAGGATTTCCACTCTTATTAAAGAAAAAATTCAAGGACTTTTAAGGACCTTTTTAAGAAAATTCTAGGATTTCGTTAAAAAATTCAAGGACCATAAAATTACATTCTTAAGACATAAAAATACAAAACAGAGGCGAAAAAAATGGAGGCGGAGATTATCAGTGGTTGCTTAAAAATTCAAGGATTTTCAAGGACCAAATATCATCAACAAAATTTTTATGACCGTGGGAACCCTGAATTATCTTTCTTAACAAAGCAAATTTTAAGGTAAACCTCAAAAGGTAGTTTTATAATTTATCTAGAATTCAGTTATTAGCCCAACAAATTTTCAATAAAATTCAAACATAATAACAAGAACAAAATTTTATATTTATTTACTGACTTCAAACTTTATTTTAACTGCCAAAAATATCATTATATTTCTGACAATAAAGTTAAGCATAATTTCACATGTTCATCCTTTGAAATTTTTAACCAGCTACTTACATCTGCTTAGATTTTTAAAATGTAACCGAGAAACACAAACCTAAATAAATTTTTTTTTAACCGACACTGCTTTTGAATTTTTTTTAAAGAAATGTAAGAGCTAGGTTTTAAAATATGTGTCACTACTATAAAATTAATTAACGCTTTCAATACAAACTTTCGACATTGCTCTTACTGAAAACTTGACTACCTAATAACTAAAGGGTTAAAGAGAAAAAAAAAACTTTTCAAATATGGTGTTTCACAATTATGGTGCAAAACTCTATGATTGTAAAAAAGTATACCCAAAATAAAATGAGTTAGTGTCATGAGCAGTAGTACAAAAAATCATAAATATTGATTTACAAATAGTTCGACTGAATGATAATAAGCAAAAATGTATAATGTAATAACTGATGGGCTAAGTGATTGAACTATGTATGCAAAATTTGTATTAAGATCAAAATTTTTACAATGGGCCAACATCTCAATGCTTTATGACAAATATTTTGACTAATGAAGGCTGTACGTTACACACAAAACTTAAGGAGCAAATATCTTAAATATTACTTTTGATACCTTTATAGATTAAGTTCTTTAAGTATCAGGCAAAGTTTCCAAATTCTTGTGAAATACAGTGAAATATTTTTTGAAGGCTTATTTCTTAGATAAAGAAGAAAATGTTATTTAAAATTATACTTTATAGCTAGGCAATTGCACAAAACTTACAAGCTGTTTTGTTAATTAGAAAAGTATCCCAAAAATAATTTTATAATTCAAAATTAGTAGATGTAAAAAATTAGAAAAGTAACATGTTAGTATAAAAAAAATTATGATAAAATGTACAATTTGTTATATTTTGTACTATGTATGTGTTCACAAGGTTTTAAAGCACTTATTTTAATGAATAGTTTACATGCTTATATTCTGTTACAAACTACTTGAAAATTCGGAATATAGAGTTTAGCAGTAGTAAACTGTAAACTAAACATGTTTTCAGGCACAATACTATAGTAGTACAATATATTTTTAAATACAAAAATGCTTATGCACTACAACATTGTCTTAAATATGTAACAGTATTTTTAACTTCCTGCCCAAATATGAAAATACATCATGGCTGTAACCTTGTAAAATCCACTAATAGATGCATACATTTAATTATAATTGACCGATACTGCAAGACGAGAGATTAAGTTGTGGGTGCTTTTTTAGCAGAATAATAAAGAACTTTCTTAAATGCTAAAACTGGAAAAATTGATTTTTAGCTTTTTGTTTTTCTATAACGTCATTTAGGTACAAAATTAGTTGTTTTTCCATTTTTTTTATCAAAAAATTTCTAATCAATCTAAAAGGACAAACAAGCTGAAGGTTTAAGGGTATTGTTCTAGTTGATTTAACAAGCATTTTTAAGAACATGTCTAGCAATTTTAGACTTGGTAAAACAAGTACAATTCACCTCAAGTATGAAATAGAAAGTAAATCCAAACATTGAAAATATAGACTGTAATTTGTTATGTAAATATTTTAATTATTTATAGTGTATGTAACCAAATTTTGCTTATAAATATGTTTGAAATTCAATATTATGCTATGTCATAAGGTCAATATTTTGTGAAACTTAAATGCTTTTACTAAATGGCTAAAAAGAAAAACTTGAATGATACTAATTACCTTGAAGGTTCAAATGCTATTTCTACTCTAAACTTAAGTTCAACTCATTATTAAGTTCAACTCATTAAGTAAACCATTCTTAAGGGAAAAATTACAATCATCATAACACCTTAAACACATTTTTCACTTAACAAGCAAATTCTGTGTTAATTTCAGCTTTAGATCAAACCTATTAATTACACATTTAGCTTCATGCATTTTTTTTTCAAAACAAAAGTAGAACAAATTTGACTCTAATTATAATAAGTGTCCTAGTCATAAACAATGTATATACAGTGCAAACAACGTTTCCCAACAATTTTTTAAATCTTGTTAGGCATGTCACAACCAAGCTTGAACATAATCCGTAAATTCAGTTTCTTCCCATACATTATATTTACTTAAAATCCTATTCCCAGCGAGATTAAAGCTAGTCCACATCCAAATACTCAATAAAATTGAGGATATCAACCATGATCCTTGCATATGTACCCAACATGCACTAATAAGCAGTTAAAATATGAGAAGTAGAATTTTGCCAATAGAAACTACTTTAATTTTGTACATTTTCTAATATTAGTAAACGAAAGTTTCATAAACACCAAAAACAAAATCTACTCACAGGAATCCAATGTCCGTCTAATTCTTTTGCATCAGAACCCTAAAATACATCAAATTAAGTAAATAAGAAGGAATAAAAGATTATTTGAAATTGATTAAAACAAATTTATAGAGTCTAATTTCTATTTAAATTTCTGCTTTTAAATAAAAGATGTAATTGAATAACCAAGATATATCCAACCACAATACTTCTATCAAAAAATAAATCTACGAAATTTATCTCATTATTACAGAGATATAACATTTAAGATAGTTGGGACATAATATTTAAGATAGTTGAGAATTAATACTTACATCTCTTTTCCGTTTTGCAGGTGGAGCTAAATAAAGAAAAACATAAGTTTTATTAATTATTTACAACACATCTTCATTTGTTATTATTTTGACAACAAAAAAAGACTAAGAATTATTATAGTCACAAAACATGTTACATTTTCCTTCATTTACTTCTTCTATTGAGTGAAAATCTATATTTAAAATATATAAAGATATTTCATTACTTTTCCTTTACAACTAAGCATTCCTTTAAAAAAATCATGTTTTATAGCCAAAATAATACGTATAATTCAAAAGACATTCATTTTTTTTTAAAAAGTTGTTCATAAATTTTTATGAAACTTTATTTTTTGAAAAAAAATCCAGCCATTCCACATAGACATAGGGTCAATAGTTTTATTTCATGAGAAAATAAAAATCATCATTAAAAACAGGTAAAATGTCAGTTATTTTTAAACATATAAGGGCAATTCCCTGGCTGACGCACGGGTCATATTGGCTCTTTTTTTTCTTTACTCATAAACAGATAAGAATTATAAAATTCATTTAACCCACTGACGGTCGTGGGAATGGGCGAAATTCCCCAGTTGTTTTCCCTGCAATAATTTTTAAATTACATTTCTAATTCAAATACATAAATTTTTTTAATTATTTTTTATTTGTCTTGTTTCAGATAGGTTATAGAATATCATCCTAATGAAAGTATCTAAAATATATTTTATTTTAAATTTTATTTATACATTTAAAAATTTTGTGTATTGCTAGAAAAACTGGGGATCCTAAGACGTATATATACGTGCATGACCGTCAATGGGTTAATAACATAACTAATATATATGTTTTTATTTTATATCATATCACTTGGTGACAAAGTTATATGGAAAAATAATTATTTTAACTAGGTCAAATATACATTTATATTGTCTGATGCATGGGACACAGCGTCAGACGATATAAATGCATATTTGACCTAGTTAAAATAATTATTTTTCCATATAACTATGTCACCAAGTAGAGCTATATAAAACAAAAGCATAATTGCTAGATTCATAATAATTTTAGAATTCCAATTTGTTTATGAGCAGAAAAAGAACCAAAATGTTTTGTGCTTACAGCAGAGAATTGTCCATACATAAAAAAATTAGACTGTTCAAAATTAAATATTTGAAATTAAAAAAATATGCAAATGTAATCAACAAAAATATGTAAATGTTGCAAATGTAATCAACACAATGGAAAATAAACTTGATTAATTATTTTAACGATCAAATTCAATTGCTGTGGATGCAATGCAATGCAGTCTCTTCCACATTTACCTCCCCCACACACACAACATAATGTTGTGTAACTCACATCGCATTTATTCTATACTAAGAGGCACTTTCCAACAAATTATTTTGCTGGCTCTCACGGTGACGACATATACTTTGTTCTACACATGAACTATTAGCACATGATAATTTTTAGTATGGGGATAATAATAATTTTATCAAGTTATGTGTGGTAATCTTAAGTTTTCAATCTTCAAGTGATTTACGGACAATTTGCTAAATGGTTATAAATTGTGTGTGTATGTTGAGAAAATGAATTCTAGACAATTTGCTATTTTTAGAAATAAGCAAACTTTAAATTAAAATAATTCTACACATTGACTGCACCCAAATAAAAAAATATCCAATGTACTAGAAAATATTCAGGTGCACAGTGCACATGCTTATTACAAAGCCTGCCTTATTTGAATAAACCAGCACTAATTAATTACCTCTGATTGGTTCACTAGGAAGAAGTCGCTGTTGAACTGTATTGGAATACTGAAAATATGCATCTCCGACTGGGGGCAGAAGCTCTACACTAGGAAATGTATTTAAACATTCCTATAATAAAAAAATAACATGAAATTAATACATTAAAAAAAAGAGCAGAAAAACACTATATAACTGCAATTTAATTTTTTGAACAGGATTGAAAATTGAGAAATACCTGTGCTAGTCCATCTGCCCCCGAGTTTGGATATGTAATGGGATATGTCATATCTCGGGATTTATCTGGAAAAAATAAAAATTTACCTAATTATCAAGATAAAAACTAACTAACCTTTTAAGAAATCATAAGTGTTCAATAAAACATAAAATTACATATATTTTTTACAACACTGTGAGTAATGTTATACTTTGTTCTTGCCATTTTAATTCATACCTTAAAATAAAATGACAATGGTTAAAATATCACTCTTCCTGTCTAACATAAAATATTGAATAACTTGATCACATGATAAACAATTTAAATGAAAACTTACCACAAAACTCTAAATACACAAAACATTTTTTTATGAATCCAATCTACAAATTTCTACAATTAAATTAAGCATAACTGGTGAATAGCTTTTAAAAATATAGTATGCATGGTCCTTGTTAGAAAATAAGAATGCCTTAATTTAATACAGCTTTAGATTTGATGACATGCATACACAGTATTTGCCAGTTAAATATTTCCAAAGAGTGTTTTCCCCCCTCTCTAAATTTTAAGGGGTATTTTTTAAATTTAAAACAAATTAAGTTTTTGGACAAAACTAATAACTACAACAATAAAAATAATGCATGATCGTAATTTCGCGCATTAGAGCTGAAATATGCTTTTTAAATACTTACTAAAAGCACTTGATGATTTTAAATGATAAACTAACTCGTAACACTATGCCGTTCTGTGACACCACGTTGGTGTTTCATGAAATTATTAAACAAATGCCAGCGACACCTCGAAAACGATCTAGCAAATGGCGGAGAAGTAAAACTTGACAATTTATGGCCTCCCAAAAATCTTGAGAAACACCGGCGATAGACGAAATGATCTGAACCAGTCCTACCAGGGCTCCCCCCCCCCAAAAAAAAGAATCCTGATTAAATGTGAGGACGACATAGTATTAATATACGTTTTCCATGAATTCACGCATGAAGTTACCTTTTTTCTTTATTTTGTGCTAGAAGGCATGGTAAAAAGCAGGCGAAATACACTTAATTAAGTAACTTTTGAGGAATGTAGTGGTTTTGCTTCAAATGAAAGGTCTTCAGTACCCCAACACTGCCAATTCTGTTTGTTGACAAAACCATTGAGGTAAAAATGTGCTTCGTATGTGAACCAAGTACAGCCAACATCGAAACGATTCTTATCAATCATTGTGAGCATATGGTTCGCAAAGTCTTCTCTTTGTCACACAGCTTGAAGAAGAATGATTTGATGACATTGGATCTTGAACAAAAACAAGTGTAGGCTGTAGGGCTGGATAACTTCAATCCGGATTTTGCTGCAATTCTTCGGATGGATTTCCTCAGATTTTGCTGAACAATTGTAGAAACTGTAACAATTTCAGGTGTAAATATAGCTTGCCTAGGGCCAACATTCTCTACTAACCCATCAGTTATACTGCCTGTCCGCTGAAATTCGTCGAAAAGCTTCCGAACAGTTTTCAAATCAAGACCTTTCACAACTTTAAATAGGGATTGAAAACTATGCCTTGTTGCTGTAGTACTGTAATTTAACCAAAGATATTCGAGTATCAGAAAAAGACGTTGTTCCAAGGAACATGTCGTGATTTCATCCACTTCCTTTGGTACGCTAACCTCCTTTCAAGTTTAAACAGAGAAACTGTCCGAAGACTGATTGCTCTGGGCTTCAGAGCACTCTTTATACATAAGAACTACAGTGCACTGTGCAGCCCCACCTGTTGACCACATTTATAACTAATTTTGAAATTTCTGCATCAGATTTTTACAACTTTCCAAATAACTATACTTTTTGTTTCATTCTTCTATCAATCTTTGCTTTGGAGTTATTTAATTTTAAAATCAGGTAGTCTTTTTTTGGACATCCCATGGTTAATGTCAGCATTGTACTATGCTGAGAAATAAAGTTCAAACAGTAATAAAGATACTAGCAGAAATACAGATGCAGATGTTTTGTTCAATCTGCTATTTAAATCCTTTATATTCACTTTGCTGAACTTGGTGGAGGCTTATTTAACCCAATTGTCATTACCCAATCAATCTGAAACTTGGCAGATAGATTCTATGTTGACAACAATGCATTCTATCAAGTTATGGGACAGTCACTATTGCTAAAAGACTGTTTTCCTGCACACTTCCAATTACCAGCCCCAGAATACTAATAAACCAACTTGCTGTCATCCAAATGTGCTTTGCTGTCATCCAAATGTGCTGAAATTTGAAAGACAGATTCTTTGTTGATAAGAATACATTATATCAAGTTCACATACGATGACTAACACAGCTGCCATCATCCAATAGAGCTGAAACTTATCAGATAGATTTGATGTCGATAACAATGCATTCTATTAAGTTTTGAGGGCTGTTACTAATAGGCAGCTTTTACACACGCTTCTATTCAAATTACTAATAAACCTACTTCCTGTCATCCAATCGTGCTGAAACTTAGCAAGTACATTTCTTGTCAATGACAATACTTTCTATCAAGTTTTGGAACTATCATGCAAAGGCTGCTTTTACACTAATTTCTAGTTCCAATTGCCTTACATCAGATTTGTCAGCTTTAACTCGCGTTTTATTATCTAGGCCAGGGCAAGCTTAATCCAAACATGTTCAATTTGGAGATATGTAATGACTGAAACCTTTCCATATTAAGGTTGACAAGGCAAAATCTTCGAATCCACTTTTCATTGTCCAATCGAGCTAAATCTTGGCAGAACTCTTTGTCGATGACAGTGCATTCAATCAAGTTTTGGGTGCAAAAAAAAAGTTAATAAATAGTTCAGAATGGATTTTTTTATGTGGTCAAACACAAAAGAAAACTCGACCTGAACTCAAGAAGTCACAATTGCACATAAAAATTAGCAATGCATACAAAAGATTTATACTAAAAACTTTTTATTATGGGTTATATTTTTTGAGCACAACTTTCCCTAATCAATTAATTGATTAACAATGTCAACTCTAAAATGAGCGTAATTAAACCTACAGGTGGAATTCAAAAATATTTTCTTAACAACTTTTAATCTGAACTTGATAGTAAATTAACATTTATACAATATCTAATTATAATTTAATTGTTCAAAGAAAAATTCAAAAATTTTCATTATGGTTTATGACAAATTTAGCACAAAATTTACTATCATGAGAAAACATTAAAAATCTTATCTCCATATAAATAAAGAACAGTATCTGTATTGTATGTTTGTATAGGAAGCTACAGTTTATTCTGATCTTGATAAAATCCTCTTCGAAACAAGAGCAAGATTCCTGGTTACTTGAAATTTTGAAAAACCTTTTTCTCCCTCTTTTTCACCCCTTAAGGGATATAATAACAGCTTGAGATCTAATAAACCAATTTGAACTTGTTTTTTCCCAATAAATATCTTGATTAATCCAGATGAACACAATTTCATTCCACTGTTTAGTGAGATGATGAAATCAAGGTAGAGGGTTGGTTGTATTCAGATTATCTGGCGCCGTCAGCAACACGAGGGCTATAATGCGCCGAAACATTTCGTCATTTAACAAACCAACATACATTTACAAACACCCATGCCTACACGGGACTCGAACCCGCAACCTCGTGGTCTAGAAGCCAGCACGCTAACCACTATACCATTTGGTCGGCCGAGGTAGAGGGAAAAAAGGGGTATGATCATAACTAGATTGGGGATCACAATTTTGATATCAACTGAACCAATTTGAGCTAGGTTTTTTTCTACATGTATCTTGAGTAATTTAAATTAAAGGTAAAGGGAAAACAATTTTTTAAAAATATTTGTATCTTGCTGTGCTAGATTTATTTAGTTTTAAATAGAAAACTCCAGGTCAGAGTGACAGTTTTTTAGTGAAAACTGTTTTCATAAAGTACAAACATGCTCAAGAACTTAAGAACAAATTATCAGCTGTCATTATCTCATTATACAGAAATAGACTAAAAAATAAAACAAAGCTATTAAGGCTTTAGAAATTTATTTTTGTTTTGCACTCTGTAAATTACAATTTACGGAATGAAAGCCAAACCAGGACTGTTTTAAAACTGATTTTCGAACCTTTGTAGACAATCAGCACAAATGTATTAAAAGTAATATGAAATATACATTTTAAATTTGAAAATGGAACTAAGAAAAAAGTAAGTAACAACTTTATACGGGGCAAAGCAATAACTTTATCAAGAGGAAACTATTGTACTGAAACTAAAAGAATCATGTACAATAGTTTTAGTTTCAAGTAAAGTTTTATACTGAACTCAATGGCGTAACAGCCCTGTGGAGGGGTTTTACCCTGCAGTGCCCAATCCAGCTTACTTGACTATGGGCCCAGGGCTGCCACACAGCAATATACTGGTCAGATGGTCAGTCTGATGCAGAACCCCCAGTGTTTAGTTCCCAAGGCAAGCTTGGTTCTCATTTAATCAACCCACTTAAGGGATGAAAGACTGAGTCAACCTTGCTTAATTTGGGAATTGAACTAAGGACCTGCGATGTGGCAGCGCAAAGCACTACCACTGAGCCACTGGGCTTTGTACAGTTGTATAATTTAATTTTTCATTTTCAAATGTATAGCTTGCAATAACACAATTCAAAATATATTTTGTTTTCAAATTAAAGAAATACACACATGGTATGGCTCCCAAGTAAAAAAAGCTGAACTTCAACGCAAAAGCGATGAAAACCATAAAAATCATCACATTTTTTAAAAAGCTCAGGAGTCAAGCAAGTTTAAACAATTATAATATATATAAAAAGCAGGTGAATCTAAGTAAATCCAATTTTATAAACTACAGTCAAAGTACTAAAATTTCAGTAAAAAAGGCTGAAATATGTGTTCTAGCTGAACTCTACCAAATCTGTAAATAAAAGAAAGCCTTTTTCCTATAAGACACAATCAATTCTAAGACATTTTAAGAAAATTGGATGATCAGATATTTGTTGGAAGTATAACCAGTCCTTTATGTTTTCAAACAATCAATTCAAAAGAAAAAAAAATGCCCTCATAATAGATGGAAATTATTTAACCGAAACCTTCCAACAGCTTAGAGATGGTTAATTGAAGTAATTATGCATATTTTCTCTAAAGATTAATTTTGCTTTTCCTTAGCAAGACCTTTGTGCGAACCCGATTTTTTATGAAATTAATTAGTCTGCATAGTACAATTTTGACAACTACTACTGATACTGGCAGTATCACATACAGCAGATCTAAAAAGATTACTTATTCTGCAGTTTGGCGATAAGAGAAGTTTACTATTCAAATACTCTTGCATTACGATAAATGAAAACGAGATACCATAGCGACTATAACTCAGCAAAAACAAAATAAATTTTAGTAATAGTGAAAGTATTGGTGAATTTCAAGACTATTGGCAAAAAATTGAGAAATGGTATGTAGGTTTTAAAGAATGTCCATAAAACCATAAAAACTAGGGAAAATCCGTATAAAAGTTGGCATCTCTGGTAATATAGTCAACTAACTTCCAACCATAAAACTGACTTCAGATAGGACACAATATCTGTGTTTGTATTTTCAGCATTGTTTCAGAACTACTCACTAGAACTGCTTCATCCATTTCAACACATTTAGAAACTACTATTCTCTATGCTTAGCTCAAAAGACGATCATTGTTTCAAACGTGATTGATCTGCATGCAGAAGGCTGGTATAATGTTGACAGCAACTACTAACACTTACAGTACATATACAATTACAGAAAGTCTAAAAATATGTAATTAAGCACACTACTGACTTCTTCACAGTCTGAGGGCAAGATAAGTTTACTATTCAAAAAGATGACCCAGGCTATTCTTTATTGTGTTAAATTTCTGAAAACACAGCAATTTAAGAAGGAAAAAAGATGGTTGATTTTCAGCAAAGAAAACTGCAGTTTTTAACAAGTTATTTACAATATGTCATGTCTCACCATCATCCAGGTATGGGTTGGTTGGTTGGTTGTATTCAGATTATCTGGCGCCGTCAGCAACACGAGGGCTATAATGCGCCGAAAACATTTTGTCATTTAACAAACCAACATACATTTACAAACACCCATGCCAAACACGGGACTCGAACCCGCAACCTCGCGGTCTAGAAGCCAGTACGCTAACCACTACACCGTTTGGTCGGCCATCCAGGTATGGGATTTAAAATAAACAAAGATATTAAATTTCGTTTTTATAATGCTTAAAATTAAAAAAAATATGAAAGTAAGCGAAGCATAGAGGCAAATCATGTACCTAATAAAGGGATTAATATTAAAGAGAAATCATATCATTATGGTAACCTATACTAGAGATGTCACCAATTTTTTTCCAAGGTAAACATTAAAAATGCTAAAACAAACAACTGAAATAAAAAAATAGTCATAGTCAAAGTCAATGGAATAAAAACTTGGAGGTAAATACCAACTCAGCTGACAGCGCGAATTTAATAACTAATCATTTTATGAGATCGAAAATAAAATATCGATAATGAAACCTGTCATTCTCGATACACGATTAAAATCTATGAAATTTAACGCAAATTTAAATTAATCGCAACATTAGAATAGATATCGATATGTTTGGAAATGAGCCTCGAGTAAGAAAGCAAACATGTGTTTTCATTTAAATAGTGGCTATGACTTCCAACAGCGTGTCACAATTTCATGCTTTTTTTAAAGATGGAAGAATGATAAACATTGTGGAGTTTTAGAAATTAGAATTATATTAGTCTCCAAAGTCTGTCAAAAACAGATAATATTTTTCTAATAAATTACAGGCGATAGAAATAGATCTAAATCATATTAGCAACAAGCTTTATCGCATAACAATAATGAAGATGAAGCGACCATCACCCGAGATCCTTGAAAAGCCGATTGGTAAATGAAAAAATAAGAATTTGGCCGGATTTAAAGGGGATAATCCAAGAGAAACATTTAAAGCTCTTACCTTGTGATTTATTTGCTATCTTATTGAAGCAATTTTGAAAAACTTCGTATAAATGCATCGGTTCATCATCATTTGTCGCCATGATACTACATGTACAACAAACATACTCTCAAACTACCTGCTTATTGAAAATCCATAAAAAAAATTCATCCGCTAGGTGGGGCTGCTACTGACAACATCAACTGAAGAGAAAAAAAACTATGACACCTTTTACACAAATGTTTAATGGAAATTAAAAAGCAAGTATCAAAGCATTATTTTCAGGGCAATTTAAAAACGATTATACTTATCATCCTGATTATCAAATTATTTAAAGTTTACAGCCTGATTAACTATAAAATTTTAAAAAATAAAGCGTCCTTTGAAGAAAAAAAAATACTTTTATAAATGGATAAAAAAGTAACAAATATTGTTTAACAAATGCACTAAAAAGTAAAAAATATGTTCTTTTAAAAGAAGAATGAAAGCAGAAGGCACTGCTACTAATAAAACCGTTTATGAATGCTTTGAAAGGGGGACAGGAGCAGACCCAGTTCTTTCAGTATATCACTATTGGCCAATGTTGGAAACAGGAGTTCTGGAAGATTAGCCAATCCTGGGTAATGTTTGAATGGCCAAGCATCATATGGCAAACATTTTTCCAATATTGATCAATATTGCAGTGCGATTTTGGCCAGTATCGATGCGCGTTTTGGCCGATTTCGATGAGTAGTTTTGGCCAGTATTGATGTGCAATTTCGGGCAATGTCGATTAGCAGTTTTAGACACAATTAATGTACAATTTTTGGCACTATCGAACAGCTACTATTTTTTCATTATATCACAGTGCAATTTAGAGTAGATTTGCTACTCAACATATCTGAACTTTCTTTTTGGCACTTTTTGGTTGTAAATGGTATTTCTTATATGCGTTTAGATTCAATTTTGTGCTGTCCAATGTTTAGTAACACATTGTTGCCCAAATATGTTTAATAATTTGTTAAATTATACCTAAAGTTTTCTAAAATAATGTTTTCACAACAGTCACAATATCTCAGGGTCATCCTGAGAACCGTTTATAAGAGGAACAGGCCACAGACCTCGAACTCCTGACGAACAAGAAAGATAGTGTTACGAATTTTTGTATATTTGTAAATATTTCGTAGTGTTAATTTTGTAAATAGGAAAATTTGTGTACATTTCGCATAAGGCAGTGAAATAGTTCGTATGAGCTTGGCTTCCCTGCAATATGGGTATTGATGCTTGATAACGAGTTTTACAGAGGTAACGCTGTTAAACGAGTTTTACTAGGAGCTGGGCATTTAACATTATGGTAATGGCAATCTCTCCAAATTGGCGAGATAGAGCCAAGTTGGCGACGGTTTTGGCGACAAATTTATGTCGCCAAATTTGGCGAGAAATCGCCAAATGTCGCCAAACTTGGCGACCATTTGGAGACATTTTCGGTCCCCATGTACATGTATAGGACTTTTCGACTACGTTCTGGAAAGTTCTCCAAATATCTACCTCTAGAAATTTCACGAAGATTCACCTGTCCTATATAAGGCTGACCAAGAGAGCGGTTAATTAGTTGACTGATTTTGAGTCACTGAGTTAGTTGTTAGCTGAGTCCGTTAGTTGAATTATTTTGAGTCACTGAGTTAGTTGTTAGCTGAGTCCATTAGTTGACTGGAATTACTACTGAGTCTCACTGAGCATTCCGAGTAGTTCTAAAGCGAACTGTATTGCGTTGTCTTTTGCAGCGATTTTAGCAGTTGTGTTGTCAAGTTTTTAACTGCTGTTTTGTGCTCTATTGTTGTGAAAAGAGCTGTATTGTGTCTACTAGAAAGAGAAGTTCTGGAGCTGTAAGAGAATCTGTGAAGAATTATATTGGAATAAATTTCTGCAAGTTTTGATCTGCTTTGGCTTCAAATCTTTCGAACCCGTCCACGCAACAATAGGAACGATGAGAAACCCGCCCCTACCTTCTTATCGTGAAGGCTTGAGAATGGGACTCTTATTACACAGGCCAACAGTGGTTTTGGTGCCGGGGTATTTCTAGTTGATTTCATATGAAATTGATGCCCTGAACTCAAATATGGCCTTAGTTTTTGCCAATCAGCTCAAATTTCTAAGATATAACATTTTAATGAAATGGGCAATTCTGTCTGACGCACCACGGGATAATTGGGCTATTTTTCTTCTCGTAAAAAGGTAATAATTATAAAATTAAGATGAGTATAATGGTTATGTTTTTATTTGATATAATATTACATGTAGCCCAAGTTATAAGGAAAAATAATAACTTTAATAAGGTCAAATATGAATTTTTGTCCATCGACGCACGGGACACGGCGTTGGTGACTTATAAATGAATATTTGACCTAGTTAAAATAAATATTTTTCATTATAATTTTGTTACCAACTAGAGTGATATAAGACAAAAACATAACTGTTTGATTCATCACAATTTTAGAATTATAATTTGTTTCCGAGTAGAAAAAAGAGCCAAAATGTCTCATGTACACAGCAGAGAAAAGCCCAAATATACAATACACTATTTTAAGTTAATCCAATGGATCAAATAAAAAACTAAACCTGGATTTTTTATTATGGTATTATAGAAATATTGTTATACACAAAGTTAGAGGAAAAAGTCATCGATGAAATTGACTATGGTCACTGAACGCTTCAGAAGTTTCTTTTCTGTGACATTCTTAATTGTATTTTGGAACAGTCCCTTTTTGAACTCCAGCAGTAATCTACCATCATGTGCGTATCGCATCCTCCTTGGTAGCTTTCATTCCTAGTTTTAATATGCTGGTGAAATCTTTCACCTTGTTCGAAGAAGCAAGAATATTTTGTGTAGCCACTTTGTTGTCCAAGGAGACAGTTTACCATTTTTAAGTCCACACAAATCCCCCATTGATGTACATCATATACTTTATCTCCTCCAATACCAAAGATGCTGTTATATTTTTCATTCATTTTTGTTGAGTGAGCAATTAGTATTGAACCACATCTGTGCCTATTTTGTAAAAAGAAGGGCACATTTCCAATTTTGCTTTGAGCTGTCAATGAACAGGCGCCAATTATCCGGAAAATATTCAGGAAGACCCCTTTTTTGTAGGAGTTCTCTAATTTCGTAACAAACTACAAGATTGTCTTCTTGACAGAAGACTAGCATATCCTATTCTTTTGCACGATGAAAACTAATTTTGGTTCCTTGCTCCAGGTTTTTTTATTTTCCTTTTTTCTAGGGATGGAACGAATGTGAGTTTTGCCGGATACCGGATTTCGGATATCCGGGGTACCATGTCTACCGGATACGGATATCCGAAACGGATTTCACCGGATATCCGGCCGGATATTCGGTCTATATACTAAAAACGATAGTTATACGATATGCTATACGAAAAAAATGGTCATGATATGAAGTATCAAGTAAATTATAATTAGTGGTTAGCGCACCGCACTCATGCCACAAGTCCATGGTTTGATTCGCGGACTGGGCAAGGTTGACTTAGCTGTTTATACCTGAAAGAAAGAAACTGAGGAGGACCATGCATGCTTGGGAACTAAACACTGGGGTTCGGCGTCAGAATGACCATCTGACCGGAACATCTGCTATGTGACACACAAATGCCACAGTCAAGAAAGCTGAAAAGCCGTCTTTAAATATAAACTTAAAAAGTTTCGAACCCAAAATTCATCAACATTATGTTATACCATATTTAAAATATATATTTAATATAAACAAACATAATTAGTACTTACATATATTTGTGGTTAAGGCTTTTGCTTTAGGATCATCTAAACTCCTCAATATTGTTACAAATAATGTCGATTCCAATGTTGTCTGCGTGCATTTCTTGTTTTGATGAATTGTTTTTTCTTGTTCATCAATATTTGATGCATTTAGTGAGTCTTTTAAGCTTCGGTGAATTTCCTTATGCACACTCATTAAATGGTTCCATAAGGGTTTTGTGGAAAAGGATTTTGGGCTTTTGCCGCGCACAATATATTTTTTAAACGATTCTGTGGAGCAAGTAACACATAGGGCTTTGCTCTCGTCCTTTCCATTAATTTTAAAATACTTCCAAATGGGTGATTTTAAATGAGCCATTATTAAAAATTGGATTGTAATTGGAGAAAACTATGATTCAAGATATTCTAGAGAGCTAAATATAATTCCACTTTGTGGCGCTGCGTTAAAGACCTAAAAATTACAATACTTCATTTTACGTCAGAAAAAATATACCAGCTTTCAACTTCTGCCAATAAAAAATCAGAAATTAGACCATACCATTCACAGCATAAAGGGGTAGGATATTATCGTCGATAGAACGAAAAAAAAAAGCATTGAGGAGTGCGCATTGGCTATTTATTGCTTTTTACTCGCTAGCAAATGTCAGAAAAAAAGGAGGAAGTGATAATAACTAAAACTCTTAACAAGTAACTTATGTTATGGAAAAAAGTACTATTTATTAGTATTTCGGTTCGTGTTTTACGGAGAAGCATTCAAATATAACATCTGGAATTAATCAGATCATAAACTTGGAATGAAAAGAACATATTGCAAAACACGTATGAAGGATGTGTATGAAAAAACATTTGAGGAATGGTTTATGCTTATCAACTCGCGCCAATAATACGGCTCCTGTTTCTGTGAATTCAAACTAAATGCACCTGCATCTTCTAGCTCATCTCTGAAGTTAGGGATATGCGTAAGCATAGTTCTCACGGAGGAACTTTTTCGTTTTTTAACTTGACTGTAATTTATGTCCAAGAAAGAAAAAAAAAAGAAAAAAAAATAGTGTAGGATGCGGTGTCCCCTTCGTCCGAAAAAGATCATTATTTTTTGCAAAAAATTATTTCTTGTCGATAACTGGTGGCCGGATATATAGCCGGATATCCGAATGAAATTATCGGATGTCCGGTATTTCAAATCGGATATCCGACGGGTTTCGGATATTGAAAAATCAGTGGATATGCCGGATATCGGATATTTGCCGGATATCCGTTCCATCCCTACTTTTTTCCAACCTGGAAGCCAGTAATTCAGAAACTTCATTTTGAAAGTGGAGATCCCTGGGGAGGTCATATTTAATTCATACTGGTTGAAGTGTCAAAGAATTGAAGATATCCCATCATAATCACTATCGCCTTCATTAATATTAGAAGGATGATCATAGGGAAAATACTCGTCCTTACAGAGCTTTGGTAGATGATGAAACGGTGGTATCGGTATCGGCTCTTCCTCTGAATGAAAGATCGGGCGTCTTACAGAGACAAAATTAGGATAAGTACACTTGCTACAGTTATTTTGATTGATTCCTGTAATATATACTAAACAAAAATAATAGCTAACTCTTGTAAATGTGATTTCGGACTTCACAAAATGAAGTTAGAATTACACATTTCTTGTAGAATTGCTCGCTAAAGAAGCTTTGATCTAAAAAAGTAAAGCTGTCAGATAAAAACTGATTTCATATTTAGAAACAGCACCCGAAATGTAGTTAAAATAAGTTCTGAAATCTTGGGCACAAATTTTTTTTTTATATTGGCCTGTGTTATTAACTGTGTAGATCCGGGGAGCTCTAAGTGACCAGAACAGACTTTCAGCAATAAAACCTCCTGGCAAGACCAAAAACTTTTGGTGTGTTAGGCAAGGAAACTTGTCAGAACAACCAAAATCATTGCTAAACTACCAAAAGTTTGTAGCAAACTGGATGCGAAAGACATCCTGTTTGGAGGACAGTTGAGATCCAAGACAATCCAGACAATTGAGGCGTAGAACGGTGGGCTCACTCCTACGGAGTAGAATGTACTAAATTTGAAGAACGACCCATCGAGACAAACCATCGTCGTCAATCTACCTGAAATGGACGCGGCTAAGCTTGGTACAAGAGGGTATAAATTTTATATCGGACTTAACCAAGTACAAGCCAAAGTCCTTGACAAATCCACAAAGTCTGATGGTGAAGCTTCTTCAAGCCAACATCCACCACAGTAGAAGTGGTACAGAAAACCTCAGTAAGAAATTTCTTACTGAGGACATACACCTGGCCCTCATACAAGAACCCTAGCTTGTCAGGAGTAGAATCAGCGGCCTTAAATGAACTAAGGGTAAATTAATCTATGATTATAATAATTATACTAGAACTTGTATTTTTATAGACAAAAACATCGAGGTTTTACCCGTTACTGAATTCATTAATAGGGACCTAACAGCAGTGAAGATCAGACTCAACATAGAGGGAAGAGACCGAGAAATTGGTTTAGCTCTGTTTACTTGCCCTGTGAAAAGAAGACTCCACCTAACCATTCTCTAAACAAACTACATCTACCGATAATTGAAACCTAATATAATTTAATTGATATTTTATGGCTTAAAAACCATGCACTCTTAAATTAATGGTCACTTTCTGCAGTGCATTTGTATAATAAAAACATAAAATTTAATACAAGCTGTTTATTATAATACATATTTTATTTTACAAATTTTATCTTCCCTTGTAGTTTCCACCTCGGCAAAGAAAACGAACCTGAAATATAAAATTGTTCATTTTTGTTTCAATTAAGATTACATTAAAATTTAAAAATTAAATTGTTTCATCAAATTTTTTCTTATCTTTAGCTCTTTTTGTTTTATCCAAGCTCTTTATATAACGGAACTGCAATTTGTTATCAATAAAAGAAATCAGGTAATGTAACATTTACTGTCAATAAAAAAAAAAAAAATTGCAAAATGAAATACAGAATTTTGCACAAAAGTATATGATTGTTAACATTTAGTAAAATTTTTACAACAGAAAAATTTTCTACTTTGGAGTCAAGACCAATACCACACTTTAACGGAAGATTAAATTAATTAAACTTAGTGCATAACAACTGAGGGAGAGAGATAAAATTCTAATCCACAATATAGATGAAGAGGACACTAGATTAGAGATAGTACATCACTGAAAAGGGTAGAGGCGACTTCTCGTGGTCGTCCTTAATCGAGTTTACTGAAGGGAATGTTTTTCTGCTGTTCACACAGCTTATACCCAGTCCGCTCAAGTGCAGTGAAGTAAGTGAAGGCAAAGATAAGTCAGGGTACTGTGACGTCAGTGTGGTTGAACAATGGGAAGGTCCGTTCGCCACAGTACTCGTAGCCTAGTGCTGAAGGCACGAAATCACAAAAACTTGGGGTTGAAGCGCACTCTCCTGCCAGCTAGCGTCACTGTGTCTGTTGGAGTCTGTTGTAAGTTGGTGAAGAAGCTTTTGATGGTGGCTGGTGTGACGATTGCTGTTGAGCTGATGAAGGAACGCTTGTTGTGAGTTTATCGTTGCGAGTTAGGATTTTGCAGGACCATCATAAGGGGATGCGAGAGATGGTTCCTCAGCGTCGTTCCTCACAAAGACGTGGGTGCAAGTATCCAAAGCAGGGTGTACGAAGTAAGAAGGATGAGTGTATGCGGCGATCGGCTGGGGTGCAAGGTCATGCTTTACAGATCGTAGCTTCTGTAAGAATGCTGAAGGATCCTCCGTTGGAAATGTGAATGGATGCAAAAACTCTCAAGGAAGGCGTAGGAGGTTAGCCATAGAGTGAAAAAACCTTTTTTTCGCAATTCCAATCAGCAGGGGGTGCAAAAGTTGTATTTTCGGTTCATTATAGTATCGTAAAAGTTTGATCAAAATCCGCTAATATCTTCCGGTTCCCCAAGCCCCCTGAAAATTTGCTGAAAAGGGATTTTTTAACCCTAAAGAAAACATTTCGTGAAAAAATATTACTGAATCTTCAGGATAATTTAATGATATAATTTAGATTAATTTAAATATAGAAAAAAAGCATTTTAAATTTGCTTCATATTTTGCTGTGCCCCAAGCCTTCTGAAATCGAATAAAAAAAACAATTTAAAAAAAAAGTATTTCCAAGTTCGATGAATATGACATTAAAATCTAAGATTACATAAAAGTAAATTTACTAGATTTATTATAATAATCAATCTGTGAAACATATTTACAATTCCAACATCTTTATAAGGTGATTAATCATTTACTTGGGTTCAACTTTAGCATGTTACCATAATCATTAATGAAAGATTCAGTACTAGTTAATTGAAATTAAAGTTCATTAGAAATCTTACATTCCGACTTAGTGTTGAAACTTTTTACTAAGGATCTTGATTTAAATCAATTTGATATGAAACCATGACGTTTCATTTCTCCGCATACACTTTCTGATGCTTCAGAGACAAGTTGGACTCCACGTTCAACTTCTTGAGTATGACACGAATATGTCACCCATTCCACTGCTTTCCAGCTAATTACTGCACCAACTATTTTCTAATTAATAAATTCAGAGTAATCCTTTGATTTGAAGTTAAGTTTTAGCACTTTAATGTTTACTGTTTCTTTCTTTTTTTTTCTAGCAATTAATTTTCGGGATGACGGGAAAAAAAATAATCTGTTTTGCTGAATAACATCATCAACTATAGCTCAGATATTCGGTGCCATATATCTGGAAAATGATTATAAGTTTCCATGTATGTCCTTCTGTAAGGGCGATATAAAACTTTCTGATGGAGTTTCTGTACCTATATACAATCTCAAAATGTGGTTTGCAGTTGTTAGCTATCTTGAGTATGCTACACGACCAGGTTTTTTCAATGATAGATCGGAAGAACATGCACCAAGTGACACAGCTAAATAAATATCATATAAATATTTCTGGTCATTGCTGAGAATCAATCTATCTATATTGGGCATATTCTCTAAACTTATTGCGACAATTTTCTTTACAGTGAGATTCTCACAGGTTTTAATGGATTTTCCAATTGACATGGAAAATGCTTTGGGACTAACTGTGGCACATTCCAATGCACATAAGAGGTGTCGTAAGGGCAGTTCGTTAGTATGGAGCAAGAAATGCTACCAAGCTCCAACTACAGCAAATGAAATACTCTTATTTTTAATGAAACAAACGTCAATTATGTTTGTTCCATCACATCCAATTACACTAAGTTCATTCAGATCTATTCCACTTACTTCCAGAAATTATACTATGGACTCTTTTATAGTTGTTTTTGCTTCTCCAGTTTTCACAGTAACATGGCCGATATATTGCGAGCCTGGTTCCTGAAGAATTGTAAAAATGATCTTCTTTTATTCAGTACTTGGATAATATTTCAATCCCATCTTGAATGTAGTACATATTTCTGATACAGTGTTCAAGGTCAATTGATGGGAATGTCTGACTTAGAGAAACAGGAGTGATAGTATTTCCTTTTGAATGGTTTACAATGAAAACTTAAGTTTTTTGAATAATTAAATATCTTTAATAACTTAACCTCCATGAGTCACTTTATATACAAACAGTGAATTAAAATTATGTTTAGGAAAGTCATAACGTATAAAATGCACATATTGTTACCTTTTTTTACACTATATGGTCTGTTTATTTAGAGACAAAATGTGCATAAAATTTGATTTTTGGACAGTTTTCAGGTGTTTTGGGCTATTGCTAATTTGCTAAATTATATTATTTAAAATTGCTATAATTTAGTATGTATATGAACAAACTTAAATTAAATGTTTTGCCCCCCCCCCCCCCTGCCAATATTTTGTTATTGCTAGATATTTTTTAAACTTTTAAATTAAATTTGCTGAAACATGTCAATTTTCTGAGACTTTAAGTGGCTTGGGGCACCAGAAAATATCATTTAAAATTAAATAAGTTGGTGCTATGTCTATTTAAAAATGCAAAATACAACTCTTGCTCCCCCCTGCCGAATCATTTTTTCGACTTTTTAATTTTTCACTCCACCCTAGTAGCCATACATGAGTTCTGCGCAAGTGCCCCTGATGTCGTCCTTAAAAGCAGAATGCAAACCCATCATGACGATCGGTAGAGCGTCTATCCAATTACTTCCGTGGGGCAAGAGAGTTGATCTCAGAGACTGTTTGAGGGAGAGGTGAAACCTTTCAACAAGACCGTTGCTGCAGGGGTGGTATGGGGTGACTCTAGTTGACTTCATGCCCATCAAGGAAGCCAGCGTGAAAACAAGCGAGACTCGAATTGATGTCATTGGTCATATGTGATGACTGATGGAACACCGAATCGGACGATCCAGTATTTTACGAAGTGTCGGGCGACTGTTTTGGCGGTGGCCACCTTGTATAGCAGTCAACACAGGTCAGCAAATAGTTGTGGTCGAAGAGGCGAGCTGGAATTGGGAACTATTGCATAGGGCTCTTCGTGTGATGAGTCACCTTGGCTCTCTGACATGGGATGCAAACACGCGACCACTTGGCGACGTCGGTGAGGAAGGAAGGTCAGACGAATTGTTCTTGAAGTAGTCGGCGTGTCGCTCTAAAGCCGGGATGGGATAAGTCATGGAGAATATGGTAGACCTGTCGTCGGAAGTTGGTGGGTACGTATTGTCGCACATTACCATTGCTTGTATCGCAATATAACTGCACCCTTGGTTAAAAATGAATTTTCTACCACACCAGTAAGGAAGATTTGTTGGTGAGTAGTGACTGCAGTTCCTCGTCAGACTCGTGTTCGTAAGCGAGAATCTCGTAGTCGGTTGAGGTTGACTGGAGTGCGTTTATATGCGAAAGTGCATCATCAACGACATTGTCCTTTCCAGTTACATGTCTAATATCTGTGTAAAATTGTGCTATAAAGTCTAACTGCCTGAGTTGCCGTGGAGAGCAGGGGTCGGGTTTCTTTGTAAAAGGTAAAATGACAGAACATGATCAGTGAAAATTATAAACTAGTGACCCTCTACAAAATGTTGGAAGTGCTTAATAGTGGAATAAACAGCCAAAAGTTCGCGATCGTATGCACAGTATTTTTGTTCTCGTGGGCTCAATTTTCGTAAGTAAAAAGCTACAGGACGTGTGCTATCAGTCTGGTGGGTGCTTAGGACACCACCAATAGCCGAATCGGATGCATCAGCGATTATGCTAATGTGGTCCTGACCAGTGCTAGAGTGTGGGTAGACGCGAGGTGACGCGTCCCCCACCCCACTTTTCAAGAAAATACCCATGCGTCTACCCACTTCTAAAACCACTGAAATCCATCCCCTCACTTTTAAAAACACTCAATCCGTCTAAAAACTACTAAAGAAAAATAATGTTAACCTTTAAATGAAATGACATGGAAAAAAAATTATTTTTTTTAAATTTAAAACTTGAAAAACTATTTATGCCATATATATCATACTATTATAAAAATGTATTATACTACTTTGTATAAAGATACAAGTATTTTTATTGAGAAACACGTACTGTTATACTTGGTCAATTTTGAACTTTGTGAGAACTTTCTTTTAACTTAAATTTCTATTCTTGTTTCATATAAAGAGAAACTATTTGAAAAAAATATTTTTTAGATTTCTCTATTAATTTAATTTCAAGAAAGTATACACATTTGGAGCCACTATATTCAAATCTAAGTAAACAGTTATGTGTATAATGTTGAATTATTACTTCACTTTATCTTTTACTTCCAAGTAAAAAAACTAAGTCGCAGAATATTCATTAAAATAAGGATAAATTTTGAACCCTTGTCCAATGTTAGTGTTAGCAAGTATAAATTTTTTCCTTCCTAGTTAATATTTTTATTATAAGAAACAAAATTTTAAAATTTAACGATGGGGTGGGACTACACTTATCCCCAACCCTTAGCCCCCCCCCCCCCTTCCCCCTCTCCCACTTCTACCACTGGTCCTGACTAGAAAATGTACTAAAGTCGTGCTTTTGCAAGATCGGATTTTGACTTCTCAAACGCTTGCACAGAATCTTCTGTCCACAGGACAGGACGGACGGTTGTCGTTTCCTTTGTAGCCTTTCAGTTATTCGTTTAAAGGAGCTTGTGTTTGAGTGGCGTTAGAAATGAATCGTCAATCATTGCAAGAAAACGGCCCAATTCAGAAATAGTTTGAGGTTGTGAGAAGTTTAATATGGTTTCGACTTCGGATGGGAGTGGTTTTACTCCAAAAAGTGTTATCATAAAACCCAAGAAGGCAACCGAAGGTTTTCCTAAAACGCACTTGTTGGGGTTGAGTTTTAGGGCACAGTGTTTTAGGCGATTGAAGACCAAGCGGAGGGGTTTTAGATGCTCTTCTTCGTTAATGGACGCAATAAGAACGTCATCAAAGTGTGGTATGCAAAAATCCAGACCGTACAAAACCTCGCGGATGAATTGTTGAAAGATTTGTCCAGCACTTCTCAAACTGAAGGACATTTTTACGACTTCATATAAACCAAAAATAGTATTCACGGCCGTTTTGGATATGTCTTCCGGATTCACCAGTATCTGGTGATATGTTCTTTCCAGATCGAGGGTTGAAAACGTGTTCATACCCGAATTTTTTTAAGTGCAGTCGTGTATATGGGGTACGAGATAGCGATCAGGTATGTATGGTAGCAGCATTAAGACGACGGTAATTGCCACAAGGGCACCAATCTCCATTAAACTTTTTGACCATATGAAGAGGGCTGGCCCAGGGGTTTTGGACAGCCTGATGATACATTGAGCAAGAAGGAACTCAAATTCAAGGCGGACGGCTTTTAGGAGATTAGGCGATAAGCGTCGAGTTTTAGAAAAAATAGGCAGTCCCTTAGTTTCAATGTGGTGATAAACAGCTGAAGTTTGCGCAGTGAGAGGATAAGATGGGTTGGATATTTCGGGATATTCGGATAAAAGAGGGTCAAATTTCGATTTGCCGAACAGAACAGTAAGAATTTTACCCCCAGAAGATAATTTAATTTCATTATCCACGAGACATTTATTCTTTATATCAACGAGAAGGTTGAAATGAGTAAGGAAATCACTACACGGGATCGGTTGCTTGACATTAGCAATAACAAAGGACCAAGTAAATGCGCGGCGTAAATTTAGGTCGAGTTTCAAAAGTTTAGATCCATACGTGGGTACTTTGCTTCCATTAACGGTGAATAGAATTAAATTCCCTGCGATCTGGGCTTCAAGGAAAAGGCATTTTGGGAGTCTCGAAATATCCGCTCCAGTATCAATAAGAATTTTTTTTTTTTCGTAGAAGGAATCGACCAAAACAATTCGGTAAAGAAGGCGGTCGCCATTTAGGCCTATGATTGATCGCCTATCTAGTTTTATGAATGAAAAGAACAAGGAGATGCGCATCTTCGAGCGCGGATGCCGAAGTTAGTATGGTAGAAGCATAATCCATTTTCAGGCTCCTTGAACCGACCAGGGCGTCTACGGGACTGACTAAGGGATCGAGGTCTGTAATCGTACCTTTCACGCGAGAGCTCGCGGAGTTCGAATTTATGGAACAACTCGCTCATCTATTTTGATAGAGCGGCGACCTGCTGCTCTAAAGTTGGCATATTTTTAAATGAGAAATACTAAAAACTACAATGCACACAATGAAAGAATCGCGATAGGAAACAAAATAAAACGTTAAAGTAATACCCAAAAGTCATTCTAGGCAAAAAATAGGTCAAGTCTTGCACAAATTCCCATTGAGCTGAAATTTTGCAGTGTGACTCTATTTGATGCCCTGAGCAACCCACAAAAAGTCCCTTACTCTCCCCCTTCGGCTTCCTGATTTTTTAGGTGCGGGAATGCTGGGGCACTGGAGAAATGCTGGAGCAGCTGTTACGCTCGAAAGGCTAGTCGTATTGAGCTGAAATAGAGCCCAAATGAAAACTAAATAAATGAGCTTTAATTAAAATATCAGTTTGATATCATTTATCAACTTACAAATCGATAAAAGTCTGTCAAAGTCGAAAAACCATTCATTTTTCTCTACCTTTTCGATTTGAGCGCTTCTATTTTTAATAAATGATTTACACATTTGACGTAAAACTATTCAACTTTTTTCAGCTTTCTAGAAATATATAAATATTGCTTGTGCAATAAATAGTTGCAGATATGCAAGCGTTTCAGTGACGCAATACAAGTTTCCCATTTTCATTTGACCATCAAGTGTCTGAGATTATTCCCATTCGGAATTGAAGGGTCATTACACCAATTTAGCCACAAAAGTTGGCTCCCACCTTTCTAAAAAATATGAGGAATTAAAAAAACATGCGGAATCTGAAAGAACCCGGCGGTGCCTTTGACCAGAAATGAGGGAAACTGGATTGATTTAGGAATTTTCACAATTGTCCATTTTTTTTACATTTTTTTTCTTTCAAAAACGCTGATATCGCTGTTTGTTGTGTCAATTTATTAATTGCTTGTTGAAAAGAATCGCTCTTTCCCTTTTCATAGGGTTTTTCTGCTGCTAGTTAAAATAGAACTTAAGATTACATCCTGTTTAAAGACTGGTGCTCATAGGCAATAATGGACTGTGAAAATTGTATAATCTTCGTATTCCCATTGAAAGATACTGGTACTGTGACTATTGGAGAAAAGTTGCAGCAACGCTTAAGACTACAAGCTCACAACTAAGTGATGGTTTAAAGGCAATTTTCAAAAGTGGTCTCATTGTTCAGGTCGCTTGTAGGAAAAGTTATATTTGCCCCTCTAGTATTCGAAAAGCTTTAAAAAATACAGTCTCAATTTCTGATAGATAGAGATAGCATTATTTTGCAACTCCCACTTTGTGTTCATCACGTAAATAATTTGAGGTTACGGTGGTCCTACAACTAAAGAAAAAGAACAAATTCGAAGAGCACGAAAACGGGAATGTGCGAACATAATTGTATATAACACAAATGGTTGCATGTAAACATGAAAGATTTTCTGTAAAATAGTAGCAATTAAACCATGCTCATACAACAACTACAAATTCGTCTTGAAAAGGAAGGAGTGGATTTGAAAGAAGCTGTAAGAGATGCTGAGGCCTTAATTGTTGCCACTGCTTTGGAAAAATCTAAATGTAAGCGAAAGGTGACAGTTGTTGCTATAGATAGTGATATTTTGACAATTCTAGTTGCTAGAACTCCAAATAAAGCAAACATTATATTCTTTGAATGGAACGTCGGATAAAAAATTGCAAAATTGTACTATATTGTAGGTATACAGAGAAAGATTGGGGATATGAAGAACCATATACTTTTCATCCATTTTACGACTCGATGCGATACAATATCTGCACTGTACAATAAAGGAAAAGGGTATCCTATTTGAAAATTTTCAAATAAACCAAAACGCAGGAAATTTTTAATTTGGTTGAAACAGATTGTGATAAAATAGCAGAAGCAGGAGAAAAGTTCATGATAACACTTCCCAAAAGCCAAAATTGTGTAACACGAGACAAGTTACTGATATACATGTACAGCAGAGGTATAGCCAAAACTGCAATAACCACCACTTTTAAATTAGAAACTCTCCCTCCAACGTTAGCTGCGGAACGTCATCATTCACTTCGTGTTTATCTTCAAATACAACAGTGGTTAAGAAATGTTCTAGATGCTGCAAAATGGGGATGTAAACTCTTAAATGACAAATTAGTTCTTCAACCTACAATGTTACATCCTTCTCCAGATGAACTGTTATAAATTATATCTTGCAACTGTTAGAGTAACTGCAACTCGAGTAGCAGGTGTGATTGCAGGAGAGCAAAATTTCAATGCTCAAATATTTGTGGACAATGCCGAGGAGTGTGCAAAATCAAATTCGTAGATATTATACTATTTGATGAAGAAAGCAGCCTAGTATTTCTGCTTGAATGACAAAAAGGGGGGGGGGGGAAATATATATATCTTCCAAAAGAAAAAAAAATAGTTTTTCTAGTTGTATAACCCTTCACACACATTTAACATCACTTTCTATTTTGTTTCAGGGACGGGGATAGTAAGAATTATATCCCACAAACATTGTTATTGCTTTTTTTATGCATTATTAGTTATTGTATATTAACAATATGTAATTATTTGAAAATTAAAATTTCCAAGGAAAATATTTATTTAGCGATATTTTTTCTTATAGATGCGTATGACTTGTTTATCTACATATCTATGTAATATGATATATTGTATTTCAGTTTAAAAAAGGTTTTAAATGGAACAGACTTGAGGAAAATGGTTAATGTGTCTGGTTTGATCAGGGTGAAACACCACACGCTTTATTATGAGACTCCCAATACGAAGTAGTGTTTCACTGAAGCGCTCATATATCTGCAACTATTTATCGCACAAACAATATTTATATATCTCTAGAAAGCTGAAAAAGAGTTGAATAGTTTTATGTCAAATTGGTGTAAGTCATTTTCTACAAATGGAAGCACTTAAATCGAAAAAGTAGCGAAAAATGCATAGTTTTTTGACTTCGACAGGCTTTTATCGATTTGTAAAATAATCAATGATATCAAGTTTTTATTTAAATTAAAGCACATTTATTTATATTTCATTTGAGCTCTATTTGAGCTCAATGCGACAAGCCGTTCGTGCGTAAAAGCTGCTCCAGCATTTCTCCAGTGCCCCAGCATTCCAGCACCTAAAAAACCAGGAAGCCGAATTGGCAGAGTAGGGATCTTTTTGTGGGTAGCTCAGAGCATAAAATAGAGTCACTCTGCAAAATTTCAGCTCAATGGGAATTTGTGCAAGGTTCAACTCTAGAATGACTGGATGAACGACAAAAAGAGTAAGGGGCTATTTCTTTTCTTCTTTTTAACTCCAGTCTTCAAACTGTGGTGTTGTGTCTAAACCTCTCTCTGCTCCTGCGGTTATTACGTTTCGTTTTCAAGATGGGGTGGGCAAAGGGATTCCAATAGGAAATGGCAACATACTGACAAATAGATGAAATCCCGATAGAAGTTGGATATGGGTTAAGAAGACAAATCCAAACTAATCAGTTCACACTTTTTACTACGGTTATGTTGGTACTGGACATAATACGCTACTTGGTTCTGCGATACTTTTTTGTTTCATTTAGTTAATTCCTAGTCGGGATTTGGCAGTATTGGTGATAATTAGCAAGTGATAAAGTTTAGATTTTTTTTATAAATTTTTGACTACCATTACTTCTGTTGAATCTCAATCGAGATTTTGAATTGACGATAAATTTGAAACATCATTTTGACCTTGTCACTAATATTCAGAAATCGCGTGAAGTTGTATCCTATCAAACTAATTTTCTATAATTTATGGACGTGGTTTTCGCAGAGTTTAATAATTGATAGGTTATTCAATCACAAGCATGGCTTCATTTGGATTATATGTATTTTATGCAATGGTTCTCTCATTTACTTAAGTTTTTAAAGTTCATAAGAAACGCCAAAGTTGCAACTCTTAAAGCATGATAATTAGTAAATGTATATTTCATTTTATTCATTTCATATGTTCATCTCTACATCAATATAAAATCCAAAATCTATCTGTGTGTACGGCTGTAACTCATGATCTACTGAGCTAATTTGGGTAATCACGGATCATTGTACGGAATACACTTTTTCTACACTTTAAACACACACAAAACTGCAATTACACACGAAAAAGAATGTTGTCGTATTGCCGTCTATGCTTTATTTATGTCAACAAAGATAAATCGATGCAAAATTCAGAATAAAGATTTATTATTGCTCAAAGTTAATATGAAATTTCACGAAAAATTATTATAATGCTCATACTCGATTTTTTTCTAAAAAAAAAAATATGTTTTTTGTAATAAAAAAAAGTCGAAAGTGGGCTCTCCAAGAACCATTTTTTTATACATGGAAATTTTTGCAATAACATATATTTCTAAAAATAAAATTAATGTATTTCGGCCTTGTAAAAATTTTCACTTTTGCCAATTTTTCTGCAAAAAAAACGTGTTTTCTAAAATCTAAATTTGAAGCATACGAATACTACTAAATCTAAATTGTTAAACATGAAAATGACCATGAATATATGTACTAACTTAGTAATTAATAAAATTAATCGAATTTTACATCTTTATAATTAAAATTTGCAAATTTGTCCAAGTAAAGTTCGTTTTTATTAATCAAAATGTTCATAATGTATCTACATACAAAAGTAAATCTGACCTACGCAAACGAGATAAAACGTATTGAATTTATTGTGAGAAATTTTACTTTTTGAAGAATTAAATGTAATGATATTTTTCACTTCTCGTTGAAATTTTGTATTTTTGTCAATATTATTTGAAAAATTTCGTTTCCTGAATACTAAAATTTCCGCATGCTCCTGCGATCCTTGAAATCCAAATGAGATTTTGCAATTCACTATTGCGCACCATGAATTAATAGTTCTTGCAAGATTTTTTTAAGCCTGATGATCAAATTTAAAATATACAAGTTTCGTGTTTCATTTTTTATTGATGAATGATGACTTTGTGTGCTATAAACTTTGTTAACAGTTTTGCTATAAACAAATGTCTTGTTATCTAAACTACACTCAAATGCAAAATGTATTTATTTTCAAGTATAATTAATTTTTACATGATTTCACAATAGTAAGATAGTGGATTACTTGAAATTTCTCCTTACGTCAGTCAGCGGCTCGGGTATCTTTATCAGTACTCGAGCCATGAAGTGCCTTTAATAACGTTTGAGCATGGGTTGGAATTTCTTGCCTTTAGGGGGGGGGGGGTCTAAAAGGAGGTTGTTTACCCCAAAACTAAGAAACCATTGGCTTTACTTTAGTTTTATTTAATTGATTGAATATGAAAAACACGAAACGAAACTCAAACTGAAACCAGATATTGAATTAGTTGATGAATGCCGAGTGGAATTGCAAAAAAGACAGAGAGTTTCGTAGATTGCTGAAGCCTATCTATCTGTTATTAAATTGACCACATACAGCTTTTATCCTCAAAATGGAATATCTCAAATGAAGTGAAGGAGAGTTAAAAGCAAATGAATGACATAAACAAACTATCAGTCTTAAAAAAAATGATAATGGCAGTTGAATAGTTAAGCGAAAGAGAAAAGGATCTGCTAAACTAAAGAACTAATGTTAATGCTTGAACTCTGAGAATTATTTGCTTCCACCATGAAAGTTTATTTTTAAAGAAATTTGAATTTCTTCAAAAAACCTGCCGCGATCTTTTAAAGAGACATAAAACACAAGTCAAAAAGAATTAGAGAGCTATTTGTTTGGTGCACGGTTAAGTAATTCTTAATTTACAGTATCTCTCTCTTGACTACATACACTACGAGTATAATACACTACATTTGGGATTTTCCATTTTGACGCTAAGAGCTATATGTAGTCAATATAATAGCGAAAAGGCTTCAACAATCTATGAAACTATCTGTCTCTTTGCAATTCAATTTGGCATTCATCAATTAACTGGTATGTGGCTTCATGTTTTTCATGCTCAACCTATGAAACTTAAAAATAAACGTAATGGGTTCTTAATTTTAAGGTAAACAAAATCATTTAGCAACCCCTTCCCCATCGTGAAAGCATAAATACACTCACCAACGCAAACGTTACTCGCGACACTTGATGGCTCATTTACTGATAAAGAAGCACCAAGTTCACACAAAATCATCACTCATTTATAAAAAATTTAACACAAAACTTACTTTTTTTAATTTAATTATCAGGCTTACAAAATTCTTGTGAGAACTATTAATTCCTGGTGCACAATAATTAATTTCAAGATGTCATTTGGATTTTAAGGATCACAGGAACATGCAAAAATTTTAGTATTCAGGAAACGAAATTTTTCAATAATAGAGACAAAAATACAAAATTCTAACTAGAAGTGAAAAATACCATTACATTTAAAACTTCAAAAAGTAAAATTTCTCGCAATAAATTTAAATGTTTTTTACTTTTGTATAGGTCAGATTTAGTTTTGTATATATCCTCATTATGAACATTTCGATTCATAAACACGAAATTTACTAGGACAAATTTGCTAATTTTTAAATATAAGGTTGTGGAATTCGAATAATTTTATTCTTCATGAAGATAGTGCATATATTCATTGTCATTTTCATGTTTAACATCTTTAGATTTAGTTTTATTCGTATGTTTCAAATTTAAAATTAAGAAAACACGTTTTTTTCCCTAGAAAAATTGGCAAAAGAGAAAATTTTTACCACAACAAAGCCGAAACACATTAAATTTATGTTTTAGAAAAATAATATATATTATTGCAATAACTTTTATGCATTAAAAAAATGGTGCAACATAACCATATTCTAAGATCTTCTACTTGATTCAACAGTGATCATTTTTATGGATGATATGAGCTTATCAGCTCAAACAAAGAAAGAAGGATTAGAGAAATTAGAAAAAGTATTCAAGGTAGCTTCAGAATTTGGCTTGGAGTTTAATTTTAAGAAATGTCAGTTTTTTAAATGTAGAATAGAAATTCTAGTTTATATTAATAGAAAAAGGCACCATTCAATCATCTCTATATAAAACAAATGCCGTCCAAAGACTTCCTGAACCAAAGCAGGATACCTTAGAAAATGTATCCCTAACTATGCTGCAATAACTAAGCCATTGAGCGACATTCTTTGAAAAAACACTAATTTTCAATTTGAACCACAACAAAGAGAAACCTTCGTTAAGTTGAAAGAACTCGTGGCGCAAAAACCAGTACAACGTATACACAAACAAGATGAATCATTAGAATTACATACTGATCCAAGTGCCTAAGGATTAGCAACGATACTTCTTCAGCGATCCAACTTTGGTAAACTCCATCCAATCTACTCTATGAGTAAAAAGACATCATCTGTACAGGAAAAGACCTGCAGTCAATAATTTAAAGTATTAAGCTAAATGTTCACGAGGGAAAAAACTTGCGCGAGTTTCATGCGAGAAACTTGCTGCACTGTTTTCACGGCACATGCAATTTTGCTCTTGAAGCGGTAGTTGCAATTTCCTCCGAATGGAAATATTGCATCAGTGTGTCCACGACGGTGACGGGCAACTGCGAGAATGAAATGGATTCTCTGCAGAAAATTGGCAGTAATCTGCTTCGGGATAATAAAGGCATTATTACTATTATTATTATTTTAATTTATTCAGTGTTTTTAGAGGAACATGTTGGATGGAAATTATTGTTTTTATGAGATATAAGATACTCGATAAAAATACCCAGGGAAAAGTTAATTGGCAGTTCAATTACAAATTATTCATTTTAGGAAAAACTATTGAAAACAATCGTTATTTTTAAATTTAATGGTATTGTATAGTTATTACACTCTTTATTTTTTACGCATTCATTATAATAACTGGAAAGTAAATTTTTTTAATATGTTAGAGTTTCTTTTTTTTCATTTTTATTGTAAAAAATATCTCTTTTATCACTTTTACTAACATTTGGGAGTGAAAGTTGACACTAGACACATTGAGAAATCATCCTTCTTAAATAATTAGTTTATTAATTAGTTATTGATTGTTAGAAGGTTAAGTTTTTTCTAGGCTCATCGCAGAGAAAAGAGTCCCCTTCGATAAACTAAAGTTGTGATCATTGACTTAAATAGATGAGAGGGGATTTCGGCCCCATTTCCCGGATTTTCTTTTAAGAATAAACCTTAGTTATTTGCCTCACAAATTAGATGTCAGTGTGGAATATTAGAAAGTATCGAATACACACTATTGTTATAAAATAAAAGTAAACCATTATTAGTATTATTTTTTTATGTTTTTTCTTTGTATAACTGCCTAAATTTTAATTTACGATTGTCTCAATTATAATATATGTTGGTTGGTTGTTTCCGGATTATCTGGCGCCGTCAGCAACACGAGGGATATAATGCGTCGAAACATTCGTCATTTGACAAGCCAACATACATTTACAAACACTCATGCCTTCCACGGGGCTCGAACCCGCAACCTCGCGGTCTAGAAGCTAGCACGCTAACCACTATACAGTTTTATCGGGAATTTTAATGTATACATTTTAAAGGGAACATTTGAATTCTTTGTAAGATTACTTTATATATTTCAGAAATTTTTCACCTTAATTACTTAAATGTATTTAGTTGGTCGGTGTAATAAATTTGACGATAGAAACTTGATGATTTAGTTTAAGTCAATACAATTGCAGATTTCTATCGTGATTCAATCTTTTTCAGTCAGTTTTATACCCACCAAAAACCAATTTCAGATCTTCTCAGCTGCTTTCTTGATAAACATGACTTTCGTCAAGGCAAAAATATACGAGGGGTATGACATCATGAAACTAGTTTTGCAGTACAATGCCAGCCAAATTCATGCTGAAATCTGCTTTTGTGAGTTTATAAGGTTAGAGGATTTCTTAAGGCTCATGGCAGAGAAAAGAGGTGTCCCTTTCAACAAACTAAAGTTATAAGCCCTGACTTAAGTAGATGATAGGCGACTTCGGACCCATTTCCCGGATTTGCAATACAGTCGCAGATTCCTATACTCGAGGGCCACGTGACATCATTGAAATGGGTATTCGTTACGCTGCCAGCCAAATAACGCCGAAATCAGCTCTTTTCACCACGATTTCGTCAAAATTTGATCATTAACAGCCGTTAAAAATAAAAACTTACAATTTTAACGAAGTCAAAATATATTTCAGAATGTTTAAAATCCATTTAGAACGTCTGTTTAATAAATTAGTGGATTGAAACTTGATAATTTACAGTTTAATTGCTATACAGTCACAAATTCCCACTGACTCCTATGCTAGGTTTCTACCCACTCGGAATGTATAGGATCCGGTTTTAATCCCCCCCTGAACTACTTTGTTGGTAAACATGCACCTCGTATATATGTTATATTGACACCTTTGCTTTACAAGCCAGGTTTTTGCCCACTTCAAGTGTTCTAGAACCAGTTTCAACCGTTTTCAGTTGCTTTGTTAGTAAACATGCCCTTCGTCTATAGAATTGATCTGTTCTTCACCAACCAATAGCATTTGTGTGTGAGGTGCGCTCTGTACGCTGTAAACACAGGACAGTAAAAACATGTGCAAATGTTTACGTTGCGTTCGTTGTACTCGGCATGTTTTTTTTTGTTTAGGAATTGACTTGCTTGCAGTTTCTTGTTGGGTTACTTGCTTGAAATGATGAGCAACTGTTTTTCTATCACTTATACATGAACAATTACTTTTTATTATACTCAAGCTCACACTATGTGTTTTAAAAGGTTCAAATGGAAAGACAAAAAATAGGTGAAGTTTGAAGTCACAGCAGTTTACTTGATATTTTTTAATATAAGTAAAAACTATTATGATGGAGGGAAATTTCGCCTCAAAACTATTTAGCAAATTCCATGCTAATGGAAATGATTCTAATTGTCTGAACAAAAAAATAAATTTAAGTCGAAATTTAGAGGACGATTTACCTGATGGTTCTTGTTTCAGCAGAGTATTAAAAATAGAATCTCAACCAGAGTGCAATAATGAATCTACTATAATAAAATGTGAGGTGAGTATGCTTTTATTTTAAAAAAAAGTTGCATTTTTTTTAGAATCGTTTATCATTAGTGTCATTGTTATGTTGTTAGGACAAATTAATTTAAATCCAAGGGCATAGAGCGCGACATGTGTAAATAATAGGGTGAATAAAAAAATAATCTTTGAAATGTGATTGACGCTGATTATATTTCTTTTGGTTTGAAAAATAAAAGTTACAAATGTTGAATATTTTATTCTATTTCTTATTAATTAAATTTCATTTATTAAACAATGTGCAAAATATCACATTATTTTACCTTGTTTAAAAAGCATAAAAAGGTTTAATTTTAGATTATTGTTTTGTCCTCTTAATTTATATTCCTTTCCCATTTTTTTTTTTTTTTTTTTGAATTTTAGATATTCTTTCTGTGATTTTGGGCTACTTTAAGTAGGAATTACCTTTGCTCCTTTTGTTTTATTGAGGAATTGCTTAAGGTCTTGATTTTTTTTAAGCAATTGATTTTGTTCTCAGCTATATTTTCCAAGGTGGAAGTGTTCAATTTAAAAAAAATGTGGTACTTTTCCGTTAAAGGAGGCCGTTGGTATTTTCAAGTACGGTACTGATTCTGTGGCTAGAATTATTTACGTAAGACGGAGCCAAATTATGACAATTATAGGCATTTCGCTTGTTATTAAAAAACGGCAGCTTCTGCCTTTTTTTGGTGAAAATCACCTTGTCCCAGAATCCGTACCGTTCTTAAAAGTTTACTCATATTTTGGAAATCACCAATGGCCCTCTTTAATGGAAAAGTACCAAAAATTGATAAATGGGACCCAAGACCAACAAACAATATAAATTTTTTGATTGGCAAACTATTTCACTGGTGCACTTAATCGATCATCCATCCTTTAATTTTTTGGCATGCAATTAAACTGTTTAACAAGAGTTTGTCTGACATCTTAGGTAATGATATCTGAAAAGAAACAATGTGATAGCAGTTCTTTTCTGTTACCAAAGGTGTTAGCCGATATCTGCGAAAGCAGCCTCAACAATTGCCAGCTAGGTGGTCTTGTATTGTTTAATTGTTTTTGTAAGGTTTAAATTGCTAATAAGAGCATCACAAAAACCTGTTTAAGATAATCATAATTTTATGCAGTTTTCTAAAAAGCAAATGCAAGGAAAAACTGCAAATGTTTTCTCAGCTTAGAGGGCTTCTGATTTTTTTTCAATGTGTGCAATATTTTGGACATCCTCCAGGTAATAATAATAAGTTCTGGAAAGTGGAAATTAGGTAACTTGAGTAAAAAGCTCCTCTAAGAAAATAATAAACTCAATTTTTGTAATTATTGCGAGGAAAATTGACAGCTTTTCCCTGCAGATCTTACAACAATGCAATATTGATAGCTTCATTTTTTAAATTATTCAGTTTGCCTTTTAAATGTAATATGTCAATGTTCATATTGAGACTGATTAATCTGAAATAAGAATTCCTGGAATTTGTAACGAGATATTTTTGGACGAGAAGCTGCCTCAAACAACTCTTCAAAGATAGCGACCCATCATAACTGTCAGTATATAGTGGTACCCTGCAAAGCAATGACACTCTTTTCAATTTTTGTTCAAGTAAAGCACAATCTTCGTTTGGGCTGCTATAGCATTAAATGGCTTTCTTGCAATCTGTTAAGTTACATGCCATTGATTAACTGTTGTAGGCACTGCTTTTCTGATTGTTACCCAGTTTCTTGATCAACTTTTAGAACCTCCAAAAGATTTTGCACTTTATAGCAGGATTGAGCATATATGTTGCAATAATAATGGTGTGTAGAATTAATGGTGGCTGCTGTACTTTATATCTGTCGTGTAATATGAGTAACTTTAAATCTGTAAACATTGATGGTATATGCATACAAAAGGAAGTGAAGTGCAAGGTTAGGTATTGTCACTTCATTTTCTGACCAAGTTCAAAGCTATAAAGTATAATTGAAAACATTATTGCATTGTTACAATACAGAATGGCCTTCGGGGTAGATTGAAATTTAGCTTTATCTTTTTGAAATTTCATCTAACATTTTTCATGACAGTTATTAAAATTAACCTTCTCTTTTTATTTTTGTGTTAGTGTTTTGTATTAAAAAAAAATTCTGTGACCTTATACCTATGTAGGTACTTTTAAACTTAGCTGAACAACAAGTTGAAAGTTTATACTTATTAAGTGGGGAAAAGTTTTCTCCTAACAGTGGCTTGAAAACTATTAATCTTGTATATTTTTCAACTTATACATTGTGAAAAATCCCCTCCCCTCAAGGTACAGACTTCAAACTACGCAAAGTAGTCCAGATCTTGCTGTGACGACAATGTTCTTGCTCAGTATAATCTTGTGTAGCACTTGACAACTATCTGGCCCAGTTTAGTCCTTGTGTAGCTCTTGAGTTAGAAAATGTTCTCTGTTTCTTTTACCAATGAAATCTGTGATCAATGTAACAAGTTATTGTATAAACTTTAAATTTTATTTGCTTATAATTTTGTTTGAAATATTTGTGAACACTGAATATGTTTCATACTGAACTCATCATGATGGCTGATAAGAAATCTTGACAGCATCAATGATAGTTATCAAGAATAGAAACAAAATAGATTTTTAACCTTGGGAAGTGACTAATGAGCCACATATTTTAAAAGTCTGCTCATTGACATAAGCAGTACCAGACCTATAATGGGGTGCAGTAAGGGAGGATAAGGAACCTTTAACTTTTTGAAGGAATTGTGAAAGCAGGCTTTCCAATCCTCTTCAAAGAGGCGTTTTTTCCAGACAGAAAAAGACAATGAGCTGGCCCATTGTCAAGTGTCCACAGCGTAGATGTGTGGTGGTCTCGTGTACAAAAGACAGATACAACACCTAGGCAAAAGTGATTACTGTTTGTGGGTCTAGGAGTCCCTGGTTTGACTCCCGTTAGCTACAACGCTTTATTGGTCACTACGGATAACTGAATCGCTGCCATCGCGCCTTCTGAAAAATACTATACTACTGCCACACAATCATCACAGGCTTTCCAATCCTCTTCAAAGAGGCATTTTTTCCAGATAGAAAAGGACAACGAGCAGGCCCATTGTCAAGTGTTCACAGCATAGATGTGTTGTGGTCTCGTATACAAAAGACAGATACAACACCTAGGCAAAAGGGATTATTGTCTGTGTGTCTAGGAGTCCCTGGTTTGACTCCTGTTAGCTACAACGCTTTATTGGTCACTACAGATAACTGAATCGCTGCCATCTATTGGTGCCTTCTGAAAAATACTACACTACTGCTACACAATCATCGCAGCACCTTTGGTGATTCACTGCCAAACGCAACACACTCAACTCTCTCACGCAACACACTCAACTCATATGCTAGCAACTTAATCGTTCGCCTCCTTCACGACTCACTGGGAAGGGGCTATGTGGTGGTCTCGTGTACAAAAGACAGATATAACACCTAGGCACTAGTGATTACTTTTGCCTAGCGATAGAGTATCTGTCTACGGATCTAGGAATCCCTGGTTCAACTCCCGTTAGTACTTCGCCTACAGATGGTACTTGCATACAATGGGGAGGAGGGTGTTCTGTGATTTTTTTGGTAATGCTTAAAAACTCGCATGAGTACATTTTTCTATTGACTTGTGCATTTTGCTTGTATTTCAGTTGAATGTCTTTTTTCAACTAATGTGTTCAGATTTAGAATTTGTACAATGAAAATAGTACCTTAGTATAACATTCGTAAAAACTAATTTCAAAAGCTAGCAATCTAACTATAAAAAGTAAAATTTATTTTAGAAATCTTATGGCATTGTGTTTGTGGCGATATCAAATAACAGATAAAACTTCTGTGCACTGGAGTACTCTTTTGCACAGCGGTAAAGCATCTGTCTCGAGACACAATGGTCCCTGGATTGAGGCCCGTCTCCCGTGAAAGCTTGCTTACGCTTTATTGGTGTCTGGACTTAAAACGAATCATGCTGCCATCTATCGGCGCTTCTGAAAGGAGACACTTCATCGCAACAAGCGTTCACATACGCAACTCGCAACAATCATACGCAACAAACAACCACATACGACAGTATGTAAGCGGACACAACGATGCAACAAGCATCCCAAACCTCCAACTTCGATCAGACGTTGATCAACAGTATCGCTCCTTCGTCACTGGGAGGGGGCTATATGTGGTGATATGAAATAACAGTAAAGCGTAAGGCAAGCTTTTCGTTGCGGGCAACGGTGTTTCGATCCGTGGACCATGGTATCTCGAGGCAGATGCATTACCTCTGTGCAAAAGAGTACTCCAGTGCGCAGAAGTTTTATCTGTTATTTGAGGTCACTACACAACTTCCTCCCAGCGACGAAGGAGCGATACTGATGTTCTGATCAACATCTGATCGGAGTTGGAAGTTTGTGATACTAGTTGCATCGTTGTGTCCACCCGTTGCGGTGTTGGACGCGAGTTGCATATGTGATCGCATGTTGCAATGTAATCTCTCCTTTCAGAAGCTCCGATAGATGGCATCATGATTCGTTTTAGTCCGGGTCATCATTAAAGCGTATAGCAAGCTTTTCGCTGCGGGCGACGGTGTTTCGATCCGAGGACCATGGTATCTCGAGACAGATGCGTTACCTCTGTGCAAAAGAGTACTCCAGTGCACAGAAGTTTTATCTGTTATTTGAGGTCGCTACAAACAGATAAAACTTCTGTGCACTGGAGTACTCTTTTGCACAGCGGTAAAGCATCTGTCTTGAGACACAATGGTCCCTGGATCGAGGTCCGTCGCTCGTGAAAGCTTGCTTACGCTTTATGTTAATTAAAAAGTTTTATTCTAAAATTTTGTAAAACTTTATTTTTATGCTAGAACATGTAATTGCATTATTGAACCAACATGAAAAGTGTAATTTCTAACTAAATTTTTCAACCCAATGTTAAAGAAGCTGTAGCCATTCGTACAACACATTAATTGTTACAAAACGGGATTACTTTGGGAAGTGCCTATGTTTTTTCTACAAATTTACTTTATCTCTCTGTATTATTGACAAGTTTTAAATTGAATTACAAAATGTTTTTTGTTTATTTTATTTTCATTAAGCTAATATTTTTCAACTTTGATTGTTTATAAATTATTATCTTTCAAGTTGTCCTTCAAGCTGTTTACAAATTTCATTAATTCGTAAATTTCTGCTTTGTTCACAAAAACATTCATATTCTGCATCTTGATTATCTGTATCATCACAAAAATTTGGCCAGGCATTGTTCAATGTGCTTGTGGGAATACTACTGCTTGGCCCCTTTTGTGGAGACCCATCAATGTGCATATGTGGTAGCTTGTGACACTTCTCAAAAAAGGCTTGCTTCACACGTAGAAAGGTATGCTGCTATGCAAACCCAGGCTTGCCTCGTTCGCTGAAAGTTTCATAGTTACGCAAGCACAAGTTCGCTTCACTCACTGAAAAGTTCATTGCTACATGAGCATAGGCTCGCTTTGCTTGCTAAAATTTTTCATTGCTACGCAAACACAGGTTTGTTTCTCTGACTATTGCTGTGCAACCCTCTATCAATACTCCACCCATGGAAAAAAACAAAAATTCCCGTTAATAAAATAATGCAACTCCCTTTCCCCTTATCGATAAACATCTTTTTAACCTCATCCTTCGAGAAGCAACCTTTCAAAACCTTTTTGATGCAACCCCACAAATACAATAGAATTGGAACCCTCTTTCAAGAATCCTCCCCCTCCCCCCATCCATCCTTTGAAAAAACCTCTAAGAAATACAGCATTACCCTCATTCCCTCTGAGAAACAATTTCTGTAAAGGCCTCTACCTCTTTCACCAAAACAAACCTCATCAGGAAGTAAAATCAAATCATACACATAGAAAAAAAATAAAAAAATAGCATAATCCAGATCTTTAAACAAAAAGCAATTGACGAGCAAAAACTTTCTGCCTCCACTCACCCCCACACTCCTAGCCTCGCTTAAGAGTCCCAAAGCAGTCAGGGAGGAATGAAAAACCTATATACCCTTGCCTTGTGCTCTGCCTAAAATGCATTTATATTTATTCATATTTCTTATCAATTTTTTAAGAAAGTAATACATTTAAAGTTAATGCTCTAAATCATACTTTACGTAGTAGTACATACATGTTTTAAATAAATTCTTATTTTTATTGTATTAAACGTTTTTTTTTTTTTGCTTTAAATAGATATACATTCAAGCTTATGTTTTTAAAACAAAGATGCTGGATAGAATTTCTGTGCATTATTTTGTGATTTAAGTCCTTCTTGAATCTTTTTCAGTATGTTGGAAGCTTTCCTGTGTCAGGAAATGATCAAAGTGATAGAACAGAATTTGTCAAAGAACAACTTGCACAAATGAGGGTAAGAATGTATAAACTCACATACAGATCTATATTTTTCATCATAAGAATAATTCTGTTATGTATATTTTATAGTTTAGTTTTGGATAAAAACTGTATAAGTATTTCACAAATTGTTTTTTCTTGCAGTTTAATTAATAATTTTATGCTTTAGTTTGAGTGATCGTCCATCTAGAAATAAAAAAATTTCAAGCTTTCATGTATACTAAGTACATATTCAGAATTCTTGTTGGTAATTGTAGATGCCAGCAGGGTTATTTGCAGGGTGGTGTAGTCGCATACAGAGGGGTGAAATTTTTTGTTCAAACCTTGATTTTTAAAAAAATATTTTTCCTATTGAAAAACTAATTAATAACTATCCTTAAATTTTTTATTCAAATGAATAATTTAAACTTATATTACTTTTTCCTATGAATTTTATCACTTACTTCATTTTATATTTAATTATCAAACGCTAGAGGGGTATAGATGCATCTTGACCTTCTCTGGTGACACCCATGTAGGAAATTCAGGCTCTGAGCAAATACTATTAATTGGTATGTTATATATCATATTGTTGGCTTGGAAAAGACTCATATGAAAATCCCAGTTTGCATGAAAGACAATAAAATATTACAAGTTTCCATTGCATTGTTTTTCTTCTTGAACTTTCCCTAATTTTGTGCTAACATTGCATCTAAAATAATGGCCCTGTAGCTGAATACTGATAATGAATGTGTCTCTATTAGATTGGTTAATGTTAAACATACATTAATTTCATCTATATTAAAAACTATATTTTCTTGAAAATAATTTGGTATACATTTTATATTTATATAATTCTAGGATACTGGTCGTAAAAAGAGGGTCTTGCTTGTAATATCCTTAACTGGAATTAAAGTTTGCAGCCTTAATGGAAAGGTAATGTTCTTACAATTGTTATGGAACTATATTATAGTGTAAATTTATAATAATTATTTGTAATAACCAATGTATTAAATAAACTGTAGTAAATGAATAAATGTCTTTCTGAGGATTTACATGTACCAAATAATAGAAGGTGCACTAAGAATGTATTCAACATAAATTCTATTTTCAAATCAAGTATATTAAGCAATTACTTTTAAGTATAAAGACTGGGAAATGCATCATAATTTTTCCTGTGAACATAATTTTCTAAATAAGGAAATAGTTTGTGTGTAATTGCTACCATGGATTTTTTAAAAGAAGGGTTTTTATGATTTGTTTCTTCACACCTTGGTCTAAGTGATCCTAAGCATATTCTTACTGGTTATTAAATAATCTAAACAACAACAATAATAATAATGTTTCTAAACTTGTTTTTGAATCTTGAAATGATAAGTGATGAAATAAATGATTGTTTGATAAATTGGAATGTTAAAAGAAAATTTATGGTTATATATATTTTTTACTTTTTGTTCAACATGCAATTTTTATATGCCACATTATGCCAATATAATGATTTAAAGATTGACAGCATTAGATATTACTTATGAGGAAACCTAATATGCTTGGAATTTTTTTGGATACAAGAGTTGTAATGCAATTACTTTGGTTAAATCATCAAAGTTTTCAAAAGTAGTTGTGTTAGTACTCAAATGCCTTGATTTGAACTTATCAATCATCAGCTTCACTTAACCTAATTCCTTACTGTTACTTTTGGTATATTCTTTCACTGACCAAACTTCTGAGTTTAAAAATCACATTTATAGTCGCAAATTCAAACTGCTAACTTATCTTAAAGAAACTTTCAACTTATTTCTTGATGTAGTGAATAAAGTTCCAAGTTATTGTGTATTGCTTGAACTGAAATAAAGACAATTGCTTTCAATAATGAAGAAAATATGTGGAAATAGAACAAATATTAATATTAATTATGCAAAAAGTTAATTTTTTTTACATAAGTATAATGATCATTTGAGTTAGTGATGATGTAACTATGATATATTTTTGGCATAATTTATTTAGTTCTGATCTTTATTTTTATGTCTTTTCTGGAAGGTAAAAAAAAGTAAGTAAACTATTTGAAAAGTTTTCACATTTTTTAAAGCACTTAAGCTACTTATTTAAAACACAATGAAAACAACTTTTACTTTCTAAAAATAAATTGAATGAGATTATGCTGTTCTTCTTATGTGTTTTATAATATATATATCCTATCTTCCTTAGTCGTCATTTTAGAAGTATATTATATAGTTCATTAAACACTAATTTTAAGTAAAACAACTTTTTTTTAGTACAGATTAATTTGTCACTAACTTATTGGTAAAAGTGATTTTTTTTCTTGAAAAATTCACTTTATTTATCAAGGTATTTCTTGTGAAGCATGTAAGAAATTAGTCCAAGCTTTTATAGATTTTTCCTGTGTGCTCCATCACCATATTCTTCTTTAGTAATTAAATACTAAATAATATTAAACTTCAGTTTTAAATTCTGTTTGTTTGACAGGAAATGGCTTTGATTCATTACTAGTTGTGGTAGTCTTGAGTACAAATAACAGATACAACACCTAAACACCAGAGATCTCTTTTGTCTAATGGTGTGAGCGCCTGTCTTCTGATCTAGGAGTTCCTGGTTTAACTCCCCGTTGATACACCATCCCTAAATTGGTGATCCGACTATTCGAACCCATCAGTGGTGCCATCTACCATATCAGCATCTCTGACGACTCACTGTCACACGCGAGAAACTCAATTGTTCCCCCCTTCGTGACTCACTGGTAAGGGAATGTGTGGTGGTATCATGTACATATAACAGATACAACACCTAGACACCAGAGATGTCTTTTGTCTAGTGGTTAGCGCACCTGTTTTCCGATCTAGGAGTCCCGGGTTTGACTCCCTGTTTGCACACATTGCTAAACTAGTAATAAAACATAAAGTTATTAAATTAATAAATGTTTCTTTTTGTTGCCATAGTATGAAAACAAAATTATAATTTTTAGATTTTGTTTTTAATTATTGTATTTTTTAGAGCGTTTTGATGGCTCATGCACTGAAACGAATTTCCTTTGCCACATGTGATCCAGAACACCGCCAGTTTTCATTCCTTGCTCGGGAACCTAATAGTCATTTCAGTCTGCAATACTGCCATTCATTTTTGGCAGAAGATGCAAAAACTGTAAGTATCCCTTTACAATATTTGATCTGTTTGCAATTTATATGCATGGTAATAAATTATTTTTTATAACATTAGGTGTATGATTTTGCATAAATTGAAATCATGTCAGATTTTAACACCGCCTAAATTTTTACAGTATGACATAAGTACTAGAAAAATTGAGTTGAGCTTGATCATGTCTCTTGGTCTCTAAACAGGCTTTGATTAAAAGCACTATGATTGATTCCATTTGTCAAGAAACTATTACATGGTGCTGGAATTGATTACTAGAGAGCTAATATACAGAAAGCAATATAAATACATTATAAGACAGTTGAAGGATTAAGGAGTATACAACATTTTCTTACTCTGAGTTTTCATAAAAAATTAATTTATAGTGTGTTAGATTAAATTTTATCACTTATACTGCTAAGTTAATTTCTAATACTTATACTGTTAGGTTAACTTCTAATATTTTTATATAATATGCCTAACCACAGAGATTTTGATTGAAGGATGTATTTACATATACAGGAATAAAAATTTTGTTTAAAGGCCAATATCTCAAAAATTACTTATTATGTATATTGTATCCCCTTCACCCACTTACCCCTTCATTAGTTTACCTGCCATAATAAAGTGAACCCCTGCAATATGAGAATGGCATAAAGTGGGCAGTATTGAATTAGGTGAAAAATAAGGTCAACATCGATAACTAGCAACGAAACAAAGATATTATCAATGATTATCATTATCAATAACAATGATTAGTTCCACTCTAAACTGCAAGCACTTTCTTTTCAATTCACCAATAAGTATTAAAAATGTAATCATTCTATTTCTTGTAGTTTTATAGATAAACAGGATAATAATATGAATTCAAGGGGGAATACAGATGGACTTGTTCTTGTTAGGTAATAAGTAATAGTTAATGAAATAAAAATTAATTATTTATTAGTTAACTTGATGATGATGATTACAAAATTTTTAAATTAAAAAAAGAACATCTTTATACTTTGTAATAATAGCATTTTGATCTTAATTGGTTCACAAACATTTGATTCCATTTGAATACTTCAGTTTTGACTGAAAAGAGATTTGATTAAATATTCATGCATAATAATTTGATATCATTTATCCGCATCATTGCTAACACATCCATTTATTGAAGATTCAAGTAACGAAATAATTATAAAGTATATATTTAAATTTTATCCTCAATTAAAATATTGATTTCATGTTCATCACAAGCAGGCTAACAAGTTAGAAAAATATTCCTAATTAATACAAATTTTGCATATAGGAAATTACGTAAATTATATAAGTTTGGCATGAATTCTTCAAAGTTTCTAAATATTAATAATCATTAAGTTATTTAAAAGACATTATTACTTGTATGCTTAGAAATATTAACTTGAATAGTGTTTGTTAGCTGCATTAGTGACATTTCCTTCATGGTCTGCTATTTATCATCATAGCAAGTAAGTTGTAAATATTTTTAAGCATCCCTAGTTGAAGTTCACATAAATCCCTTTGCCTAAAACTTTTGACTGAAAAACTTGAGACCACTTGTTGAAGTTGAATTGAAGAAGACCATTTGAAGAAACTTTAGACCATGTTTGCCATATTAACCCATTAACGACGATTGCTAAGAAAATTTGCAAATCAATATTTTAATCTTTTTCTTTGCTAATCAATTGCGATTGTGGCTCCACTTAATGTTTTTAAAAATCATAAAAATAATTTTCCGAAAAATCTGAAAAATTCAAAATATACTTTATATTATCTAAATAAACAAGGTATAGGACTAAAAGCCATTGTTTTTAACTATTTCAAAGTAGCCTTTAATGGGTTAAATTCTGTCTAAAATTTATAATAGGTAAATTTCTAGTAACTGAGGTGTTAAAGTGATTTTTTTAGAAATAAATCTGAAGAAAATAACACAAGCGTAGTAGGTAGCTTTTTTTTAGTTAAATTGAAATTACAATTTGTGGCATTATCAGAGCAGAATCATATATTCTAATTAAATAAGTCTATTATACTGTGATATTTCAAAGTGACTGTTTGCCAGTCTAAACAAGCCTGAATTTCTCCAGTTTTACTATAATGTTATTTTTTCCTGCTATGTATTATATTCAAATTGCAATTTGCTTGTGGTGTTTCATTTGACAAATTTAATGTCAAAGTTAATTAACATTAAAAACAAGTAGCACTTAACTTATATAATGTCATAATTCTAGGAATTTAGATTGATACAACTTTACTAAGGTTTTCTGAAGAATAATTATCTTAATCTTAAAATGCTAGTGATAGAAAAGTCATAGATCATTGATGCTATTTTGGCTTTTTGTAACAGCAGAAAGTAAAGCACCTATTTGATAATAAATGTCACGTAAAAGAATTTGCATGCATTATTGACTGTTTGAGATTAAAAAGTTAGATTCTTATAGGAAATCTGCAGAATCATTATTCTTAATCACATCCATTCAATTGTTTACAGGGTAATTCACAGGGTAAAGAGTAATTTTTCATTTTTAATGAAATGTTACCTGCTTAGCCTTCTACTTAAGAGACGGGTATAAAGCAACAAGCAGCAGATTTTGCAAAATACTTATTCTGTTTTTTTTTTTTTTTTTAATTTATATATATATATATATATATATATATATATATATATATATATATATATTAAAACTTATTTTCCATCACCCATGAAGACCATTGTTCTTGTAAAAATAATGTTAAATTTAATAAATTTTATACTCATTTGGAACTCCTTGGACATTTTCTACATTGTAATTCAATTTCCCACTGTAAGCCAAACCTATGTACTAATATTAATTAATAGGACAAGCAGTTAATAAATATATACTTGTATCAATACTAATTGTGTATCTATCAATACTTGTGTATCAATACTAGTACTAATCGAGTCTATATTCTATTAGAGTATCATTGCAGCATTTAAATTTAATTAAGTTTTAATTTGGTAAATACCAAAAAGTTTTTGATCTAAAAGTATAATTTAAGTGAAATCCATTAGATTAGCTAATCAATTTATTACTTGTTAAGTTTAAATTACATTTTAACTTGTTAAATTATGTTTTAATTACATTTTAACTTATAGCTTGTATTTTATTGTGAATAGTAGTTTGCTGAATTACTCAGTTAATAAAGATAATTTTTATATTAAGCAATATCTTGTTTTGTTTTTTATGTAGGTTTTATATTTAAGTTTTCCATTATGGATAGATAATTGACAATATCATTTTGCGATACTATGCGAAAACGGATATTCTTGATAACAATGAGTGCCATATTAGTAGCATTTTCAATGAATGTAAAAAATCAAATCAATGTGCTTCAAATCAATAACCTACTTAAAATAGTGCTTAAAACAAATGAACTGAAAGGTGAAAAATATGTTTTCCTCTTAATTGTTTAAGAAAAAAAGAGGATTTTTTAAAATTTATTTTATTTTCTACCTTTTGGACCATTTCTTAGAAGAATGGTTTTAAAATATCTATATCCCAGAGGGAAAGGACACAATGTTACATTTTTGTATTTGTTCGGGAGAGCCAATTTTCCATAACTTTGAGCTATTAAAACGGACATGATTTTATTTTTTAATATCTTATCTTCATTATTTATGGGAAAAGGACATAGTGTCCTATCTTATTATAAAAATCGAAAAATCCACATTAAGGACATGGTGTTAAGTCAATTTAATACAAAAATGTGACATGGGGTCCTTTACCTCTGGGGTACAGATATATAGTTTATTTATTTTATGTTTTTACTGTCCAATAACTCAATTACATTTTATTGTGTGCTAATTTATAAGTGCATTCCAGCTATAGTCAAATGAATTTCATTGCAACAATGACTTCACAATAGTAAAACACTAAAATATATAAGGCAACACGTAAATTTATCTTTAAAAATCTCTTTGCATTATATATTGTTAGTAAAAATTTTCAGGTTTGAAATAAAAATATAAGCATAAGAATTTGTGATGTTTCTCTTGTCAAGCTAGCAATCTGTCTGTTACTCTAAAGGAAATTCGTGAGGAATTTCTTACTGTATTGTGATTTCCGAAGATAGTTTATTTTTTGGAAACACTTTATCAGGAAAAGTCCTTGCAGATTAAGAGCATTATAATGTTTGATGTAGGTTTTTTTATTGGTTAGTTATTGTTTTAAAATATTGTTTATTGCTATTGTACATATAAAATAATGTCTTTGAAACACTCAAATAAATTTTAAATTATCAAATCTAGAGTTGTGAAACAAGTGTATACCTGCTTCAAGTAGCAGATTGAGAGTGACTGCAGCATATTTAGTGGTGATTTATGGAGGTCATTGATTCTATCTAAAAACTATGATATATAAAAAAAAGCCAATTACCAATTGTAAAGTGTCCTTGATTTGGTATGCAATACCATGTCTACCGTCAACAACAATACAGAACTGCATTCAAGCTAACCCATAGTTAGGCATCATTTTTCATTTCAAAGGAATTTTCAAGAACTCACAGACATTCAGAGCTTATTTTTACTTATAAGTATAAGTAAAAATAAGTTCTGAATGTCTGTGAGTTCTTGAAAATCCCTTTGAAATGAAAAATGATGCCTAACTATGGGTTAGCTTGAATGCAGTTCTGTATTGTTGCTGACGGTGGACACATCCAGCGTACTTAATTTTTTAAAATTGAATTGAACCTTGCTCACTTGTAATTTTTGCTTTTAAATATGCATCTATGCAATGCTTTATCTGCTTTATGAACAATGTTTGTAAACTTTGAGATTAGGTATCCATTGACACTTTCTACAATAGTTTTTACATCATTTCAATCTGAATCAAGGATGCTCTACACTTTTATAATTATTTGTTGCAATTTTATATATAATCATAATTAAGCAAAGTATATCAACAATAATGGCAAAGTAATCACTGTCATATGATAGCTCACAATGGTTGTACTGTACGTAGACACATGTTTTACATTTCTAGATTTATAAACTTAGAGGTATTTAAGTTTTTCCACACTTTAAAATGGACTTTGTATGTATGCCACATTTCAAGTCCACAGGACAATAATAAATGGGCTAAAATTATGTTGCAAGTACTGACAATGCAACACCAACAACAGACAGATTTACTAAGTTTGACTGTGTCATAATAAAACATTTGTTGCTTAAAAATTCAATACTATTTATATTTAAAAACAGATTTTTCTAGCATACATTTCCATTGTAAAATCCTTATTTTTTTTAAAGTTTCTGTTCCATATAAAATATGATACAGTGCATCTCATAAGTTTATGGAATTTTTTTATTATTTAATATTTAAACTAAAGGGTAACAAGTACAAAATTAAATATATCTGCTAGTAACCATAAGAGAATGATAATACAATACTCAATTAATATTTAACACTCACAGATATTATGCAAAAAATTAAACTCCTACTATTTCAGCGAGAGGTAGTGTGAATTTATAAAAAAAAATTCATAAGAAATCAACTTTTATATTATTGTGCGATTAAATAACCGAACGTAACTTTCAATGTGAATATAATATTGTTACTCATTATTATAAAAGCATAGTAACAGAGTAGGCAAACACATTTTACATGCTACTATTTACAATGAATTATTAGGTTTAGATAAGACATTTTAGTATGTATGTTATACAATTGGTTTAGATCAGTTTTTTAAATGTGTAACTGATATGTTTTTTTAATTATAATTGAAGTTTTAGAATGTCATATGTTTGCTTGGTTGTTCTCCAAATGTACCCATATTCTGTTTTTATGAACAATTTTTAAAAATTGTTCACTTGACCAAATTGCCTTCCCCTTTCCACTCGAGAAATATTTGTGCTTGTGGATGGCTATAGATGACAGTTTGTTTTTCCATCTGTTTCAACATCTGTTCATCTGATCTGCTTGCGAGTTTCATTTGTTCAGGCATGCAAATTGCTGCTTTTTCGTAGTTGTTTGGTTTGCAAAGTTGTTGATACAAAAGTGCTTAATTGTAACTTTTTCTGCAGTAGTCTTCATTTTGAAAGTTATTGACCCTTTAATATATGTTAGTCATTTTCACTAAACTATCCATTTCAGTCATTATTTTCTTTCACAGATGCTTTCTGTGAATTTTGTATGCTGTCATAACTTTCAGTACTGTAGCTTTGGAAAAATCCGAATAATGTGAGGGATACTCCAAACACAGGAACTCTAACAAATTTGTCTTTCTGAATGTCTACAAGCTTTGACATCTTTCTCTTCATATAACAAAGCACAATGTCTACAGCTTTATTACTCTTACCTGACAATAGAGGGAATTTTTTTTTTATGTTTTAAAAAAAATCTGATGATCAGAGATGGTTTTTATGAATAAGAAGCACTATAAAAAAAAAACAATGATATCGATAGTGTTTTATTATTATGATAATCATCTGTACATAATTAAAATACTTAACAGTTAAAACAAGAAATAATATATCTAAAGCACTGAACATGAAAACAGGCAAGAACAAACTCTGTATTGGTTCGACTTATTCACATTTGTTTATTGTTAATCGGAGTAAAATAATATTTTTACACTCATTAATTGAGTTAGAAAGAAGAACAGGTAACAGAATATATCAAAACCTTATGCCAGTGTGTTTGAATACTTTTCTTTGTTTTACATAATTAAATTTTAACATTCAATTTTAAAACAAATAATCTGTATCAATTTATAACAATTGTGCAATTATTTGCTTAGTAGATTTAACATTATTTGTATGGCAAATTTTAAAAATATTAACAGCAAACGTTAGAAATAAAAATTCCAAATGAGACTCAGCTATGGTGTTGCAGAACTATTTTTGGAATACATTAAAATATTGCTTTTTGTAATAACCCATATTTAAGGAAAATAAGTTAAGAAAAAGTAAAAGTGTTATTACATTGACTATATTACACCATATGAAAAGAGAAATATAGAAACAGCATTTTTCAGAAATAACAGTGATAGTTTGGAAAACCAAATTTATTCAAACAGAAATTGCTGTTTTTTTGGTGTTTTTTTTTTAGCTGGCATAGCTCTGACATATATAGTCAGTTGTATGTATTTAACACATTCCTTAACAATAGTTGATTACTTTAACAAACATGAATTCCATTGCATAAGGAAAGAAAGAAAAAAAAAATTAAAATAAACCTTGCAAGTACAATTTTATAAAACATTTTAGGAATATTATTATGGAATGTATGTTCAAATATACGTTTAAACTCGAAATAAGGTGAGCAATATTAAGATTGTGTAATTTTCATGGTAATTTATTTTAAATGTAATAGAATAGATGGGAAAGCGGGGGGGGGGGGGGCAATTACAAACATGTTTCTAAAGTCAAATCACATTAATACAATAAATTCAAAACAAATACATTGAAATTTTACTGAAATGCAACATCTTATGTGACTTTATTAATTTTAAAAATTATATCATGAGGGAATATTTGGAGTCTCACTAAATTAATCTAGTTTTCAGATCTAAGGTATTATAAAGAATGGAAATTATTAATTTCTAAAAAAGTTATTTTAACAAATATGAGGCAAAATCTTTTTCTTTGGAAGCAAAGTGTTTTTATTCAAGTATTAATTAACTTTTAAAGACTATTGTTTCAGATTTTATAACATTGCTGTTATAAAATCTTTTTACAATTTTGTTATTTTTGAAAATAGTGTTAGCTGTTTTTTATTGATTAATATGATTTGCTCCAGGAAAACTTATATAATAGTTTTTTTCCTATAGCCCCTATATTGATATTAAAATTCTGTAACTTAAATTACCCTTGAAAATCGGTATTTTTTTATGACTTCTTATCTTATTTTGAGCATTTTTCTAATTTACCCTAATGCTCTTTCGGAACAAAACTGTACAGAAACTTTGTCTTTGTTTTCGGACAATAGATGGCGATACTGCTTGAAAATAAACTCCTTATCAACTGAAAGTTTGTTCTTTGGAAAAGGCATAGGCATCATAAGTAAATTAAAAATGGAGTTGACGACGTTATTTAAATTTATAAGAGATATTTAACAGGAAAACAACTATATTAGAGTTAAAATTAATAAGGATTTTGTATATGGGAGAAGGGAGGAGGAGGATAGTGGGTTCACATTAGAGGTCGGCGATATATCGATACGACGATATTTTTATCGATATTAAAAGTATCGATAAAAGTCACCGATATATCGATATTTTCAAACATTTTTAGTTTTTTGATGATCATTTTGTAGTTCCACGTGTTTTTTCGATTTTCTTTATTCCCTTTTCAAAAACTTCAAAACTACATTTTGAACTTGTCTGAGTGACAGTTAAAATGGCACCAATATTCAATATTTTCCATACACTTAAAAGCTATTGAAAATTATCTACATTTTTTTTTTCAATCACTGCACCAATTAAGCAAAAATATAACTTTTTTTTTTGTAATACATCTATTTCAGTTGAAAAAGTAGTCACCTTACAAAAAAGCAATCATAAAAAGTAGAAATTTGCCCCAAAAAAACTTTGATTCTGGAAAAATTGAAAATCAAATAAAAAAATCATGTATCGATATATCGATATTTTATCGATATTTTATTCTATGCAACGATATAGTATCGATATTTATTTTGATCGTTATTTCCGACCTCTAGTTCACATCCACTTGTGTTTAATGAATGAAGAGCACTGTACTTTGAATATGGGTGAAATTATTTTTCACTTAAGAAGTCCTAATAAGGATCATTATCTATACTCGCTATGTTACAATCTTCTACCCAGTGCATTTAGAAACTACTTTGTAAAAAGCCTTTGCATTTAGTGAGTAGGTACGAAAAGGATCACTTCATGAAATGACATAAATTTAAAACTCTAAAATAGCGTCTAATATATTTTATTTTATATTTGAAAACCTTACGTCGATGCATATACAGTGACTCCACCTGGTTTTGTAATCTGCTATTTTAATTTTCATTTATAATAAATAGACATTAATAGAAAACAATTTATGTCATTTCAAAAAGTGATCATTTTCGTACCTATTCACCAATGAGGAACTTGCACAAGTGAGGAAAATGAATATTTTTTTGTATTTTCTAGTGTTATCCAACGAATATATTTGAGCAGTGCAATTATTTTTTATCTTTATGCTTTCAATTAATCAAAAATCGAGTTTGAAATTAGCCGAAATCAAAGCAAAAGTCACGTGACCAAAACGCATGAAAAAACCGTGACGTGGTTACGCAGAGATAAAGTCGCAAAACGAAGGAGAAACCACACTCATTCCTCGTCTAAAACAGGTTTTAGACTGGTTCATTATCTGCGCGTTGACGTTTCACTTCAAAGTGGCTTTTTCCCTCCAAATCGCAAAGTGAAAAACTAAATATTTTTTTAACTATCTATCCGAGCTCAAATTTTTGAAAGAATGGTATTGTTTTTCATGATTTTTTCTCTACTTTTATTTAAAAATAAAACCAAAAAACGTGAAAGTTCCTCATTGTCAAGGTTTCATACAAAGTAGTTTCTTAATGCACTGGGCTAGAAGATTGAAACATAGCAAATACAGGGAATGATCCTTACTAGGACTTCCTTTTAAAGTCCCTTGTTTTAAATATGTGGAGGATCAAGAATAAGGTTGACTTTTTTAACCTGGTACTTAAAACATCTAATAGTACATTGAAAATAATAATAATAGTGGAGCTTCTTTTTTAGCTGTTATGCATCCAAGAGAAAGAGATGAAAAGTTGAATGTTTACAAAATCGTTCGCAAGTCTGTGTCTCTCTTAAACATTTAAAGTTTAACATCGAGGACATGCATAGCTAATATACAGCTGGATAATAATAAAAGAACTATTTAAAAACTTTTACCTTCATTTTTAAATAACAAATACTTTCTTCATTTACATTGTGCTACTAATCAAATGAAAGATAACTATGAGATTTTAAAAGTAGACTTGTTGTACTTATTAACTTTTGTTTAAAAATCAACTAGCACTTTTAAACACGTCTTTTTACTATATTCATTACTTTCTCATCCACCAGCTGTAGAAAAAAATATAATTGCGCAAAATATCGACCTTTATTTGATATGTATAGTAGCTTATTATGGCACACTGATTCTAAAAATGCATATACTTTAATGGTGTCTGCTAATATCGGCCTATTTGACGGCTAGGCCATCGATATAGATGAACAACTGGATAGACTGCTCCATTGTCAATGCAAAGAGAAAAACGCGCCGGGGGTTGCGAAGCTGGTGGGAAGATTAACCAATCACAGTTCACTTTTATAGTTGGATGGAAATGCGAAAAACCTTTTAAAATGCTAAGAGTATATATTTTTTTGCACATTATTACTAATTAAGGTCTACTATTGACATTTATGCTGTGTACAACCCAAAATTTTATTTTCAATCCTCGGCAATATGTATTTTTTATCCCACCAACGGCATCTGGCAACGGCTTCATTTTCCCAGCTTTAAGCAGTCTATCCAGTTGTTTATTTATATCGATGGGCTAGGCACGTTAAACCCTCGTCACAGCAGGTACTCAAATCAAGAGTTCTAGTACGGAATATTCGGCGTGTGAGTATTGATGTTTTTTTTACTGTGATGCCACAGTAGAGTAATGGGTTTTAAATGAAAGTAGCGGAACGCAATCAACGAACATAAAAATTTCTGCCAGAAATTCGGACCGGAAGCTACTGTAACAGTTCTACTGCGTTCAATATCTAACTCAGTACAATTGCTTAAAAGTTATTTGAATTCGTTTATTGGGTTAATTTTGTCTATTAGATTCAGCGAATCAATGAAAAAGTATTCTTCAATATATAAAGCAGTAAGAAAAAGAATTGCCAAGTAAAATATATATTAGATAACTTTAGTGTTGTCTTCTCTTTGTTTTGTGTTTTCCGTTTGTTAAGTTATTAGGAAATATTAATGAATCGCATTTTGTGTATATAAGCTGAATGTTTGTAAAGAATTTTAGATATATTTCTTAAAGTACTTATGAAATAGCAATGGTATTTTTTTTTTATTATTTGAGTGCAATGTCATATTTTTAACTTGAATATGATACTCGTTTTTTCAATATTCTCTACCTCAAAGGTAAAAACGGGTTACTTTTTAAAAAAAATTCCGTATCATCTTATTCAATAGATTTTTTTCCCCATTGAGTATTATTGTCTTGATAAAATAAAACCCCTTTCTGAATTCTGTGCCTCAGAATGAAGTCAGTCTAAATCACTATTGGGCAACTGTACAAGTAAAGTGAAAAACTTGAATCTTACTCCTGACAATATATTAGACAAATGAACTCCATATAACGCTCTGCTATAACTCTCGCTAAATGTTAAAACATTTTTTTTGAGTAAGTAACGATGTTATGCTTCGATAGAAAATGAACTTTTGAGATGTAATCTGTAATAAAAGAAAAATATCTTGAATTTGCTCTTAGGCATACTCATTCATTCAAAATTCGTTCCGTAATCAAATCGATCTCCAATATCATGTTTTCCATCTCAACTAAGTTGTTTTTCTACTTTCAACAAGTCACATTACTGGTAAAGGAATCTAGATATTCAGCTGTTTTGACCAACCACGTTATTCTCAGCAGTTGATAATCGAGAAATGGTGTGAATTTTCACACAGCGAGTGTTTCCTTCCCGTATCATGGGTGTGTGTGCTCGCACTTTACCGTTTTTCACACAACCTTCTACTAGACCGCAGTTAATGATCAAATTATTTTCAGCACTAAACGGCTGACCCGGAATTCGAACCCGGTCCGTTTGAATGGTAATCGAGCCCAATGACCAGGTCATTATGCCTACAACGAAGCAGTTAATATACAGTTTATTATTTAGATTGCAGCTATTTACGCTCGGATTGAATGTTCGCATTTATATCCATCGATCTCATTTATTTTAATAACCAAAATTTTTTCAAAATTGCTATGATATATAATAATTTATATCAAAATGAGGTGTTTAGGATGTCTTAGATGTTTTATTCATAGCATTTATAACCTGCCACGCATATGACATTTAAAAAAAAAATCATCTGAATCTATTATTTTGTACCAAAAAAATTAAAAAAAAAAAAAAAAATTGCTGAATTTTGTTTATCCTTATTTGGATATTTATAGACCAAAAGGCTAATAAAAAAGTGAAAAAGCAGTTACAAACTTTAATTTGTCGAAAATTATAAACCTTTTCTTTAAATGTGTAACGAAATGCTAAAATAACTACTATAAGCAGTTTTGGTTGTTATTTTAGATAAATATTTACGAGATCATTGGATTTGCTTACGAATATTTAATAATAATAAATTTTCAAGTATAGAAAAAAAGTGCACCCTCACTGAATCACAAATTATTTATATAGAAATACGTGCAATTGGCAAGAATAAATGAGAAAAATGTACCATATTTGTTAGAATCCTGATTGAAATGAAAGGAGAAATAGAATATGAAAAAATCGAAATTGGACATAAATGTCATCAAATGGTCATCACCTCAATTCTACATAAATTCAATAGATATTGCAAAAAACGTGATTGCGACACGTGTACAAGTGTATCGAATTTCTCCTTTCATTCCTAACAAACTGTCATATATTCTTTTGGCCAAAACATATACAGGATCATCGAAAAAGAGTATCCGTATTTCCGAACCGTATCACTGGAAACAAACTACGCCTACTATTCTTGGGCGAAAATGTTAAAAAATATTTAACATTTCAAACGTCTGTTTCGATTTGTGTGCTTCTAGTTGTTCGACAGACGTCAAAATATAATCATAATCATGCTCTTTCCACGGTTTCCAAAGCATGCCCGGAGTTACATTTCCTGAGTTCGAAGTTATGTGATCTGTTTTCTGCACACGATGTTCTTGATGTATCTCCAGATTAGGAACTCACAAAACTAATGCTCTTTCACCTAAATTTCTTCAAGAAAATCATATGAATGCGTTTTTTATAACTTCTATGCCATACGGTTTTGAAATCCGAAAACATCATTTTCAATGACCCTGTATAATAATTTTACGTTGTATAGTTTCACTCATCCCTCCTCAACCCAAGTATACGTGCTTACTTTTATGTAACCATAAATACAAAAGACGAATTTCTGGCCAAAATCCTTCTTCCTTTCTGAATTATTCATTTAGAACTTCCTTCCATATTCCAATTCATCTCCGATATCCTCTTTTCCACCTAGATCTTCTTTTCCCTTTTCCACCTACTGTCCACTTGTGGAATATATGGAAGGAAAGGGAATATTCTCCATATATTCTTTTAATAGTCTACCACTATTTTCTCAATGTCTATTGATTACAGATTAAACTAGCTGCGGGACCCGGTGTTGCTCATGAGTACATTATGGATAAATTTTATAGCGTATTTGTTATGCGTAGATGACTGCATTTGCTTGTACGACTAGTCTTGACTTTCTTGTTCAAATACTATTTCACACCTTTTTATATGAAAATCTTTCAGCTTGTGTATGAAGTTTGGCTTTTCTAGCTTCCATTTGGAAGACTACCATCTTTGGTTTGCATTCTAGGTTGAAGCTGCTCGAAATTTTCATGTCTTTTACCAGACTGTGTATCAGTTGTGTATGACGTCTGGTTTTAATTTTATTCTATGCTTTTTTTTTATGTAGCATAATTCATTGCGAATAAATGTGTTCAAAATTTTACTTAGTGGAATGACTATAGATACAGCAGTGAAAGCTTTTCATTTTGAAGAGAAAAAAAATAAATAAAAAAAACGCAATAAATGTTCATGGAACATTGTCAAATCCGAAATTAAGTTTTGAGCATGACGCGTTGCCGTTCTTTCTGCGCATATTTCCGATACTTATTGAATAAAATAGATATTATATCTATATAGAGTATTAAAAACAATGGAAATACAACATTAATCAATTTTAAATTTGTTATCTTTGGTTTATTCTATGTAAAAACTTTGAAAAACTTGGCTACAAGCCAATATGTTCATGGTATTTTGACGATATCCAGAATGGACAAACGCGTGACTGTTTTCTTTTACAATTTAAAATAGTTCAGTTAAACTTTTATACAATCTACTGCCATATGGCTATTAATACTTATAAAGTTAAATGAATTTTTTAATTTTATTTTTTTAAATTTAATTTAAATTTTATTTAGAAGCGTCCATTTTTGCGGGTCCTAAAGAGTATCTGTTCGGGATTAGGTCTCAATTAAATTGTCTTGTAAATGGTGATAAACATCTAAGAGGTTATTATAAAATAACAACACTGATAGTCTGTGACCTTAAATGAGTTGTGTTATATTTTTTTCATAGAAAACGTTATATTCCATAACTATTGGCCAATCAATCTACATTTTAATCTATCAATTCTACATTTGAATAATTTTTTATGAACAGAAGTGTGATTAAACGAGAATAAATTTCATTGAATGAATTTCTGTTCAATTAAATTGTCTCGTAAATGGTGATAAACATCTAAGAATACATCATAAAACAACAACACTGATAGTCTGTGACCTTAGATGAGTTGTGTTATATTTTTTTCATAGAAAACGTTATATTCCATTAATAAAATTATTTCTAATTGGTAGTCAATACATAAGAGTTAACATAATTAAAAAAATATTTTTTTTTTTATTAAAATTGAATTACATATAATCACATCTAATAAAAGTGGTTAAAATTTTAGTCTGCCTCGGAGATTACTTTCATACTAACTACTATTCTAAAAATTTATATGACTACTTAATGTATACTTATTAATTGAAAAAGCTACTGTTTCTATGATATAAAAAAATTAGAATAAAGAACCCACATTGATGACAGTAAGATTTCAGTAACGTGCAAGAAGTTTGTTTTTATCTAGTTGTCCTTCGATTTGTCTTTTTTACTTATTTGATCAAGTTCTCATTTAAAATAGTGAAATTTGTTCTTTATTAGTGGATCAGCTAACCTGAGCTAATTTTTTATTGGGATCCTGACATATAGCATTTTAAATACATGAAATCAAGTTAATTCTCAATCGAGATCCTGTCCTTTAACTTAATTTTTTTTAAATATGTAAACTTATTTATGGTATAGCTTATTTGGTATGTCATCTTTTTTTTAGGGTATGTGAATTAAAACAAAGGCCACATTAAATAAATTAAAGTTTTTAATTTTTATGATTTTTACTGGTGCTTAGGTTTCACTACCACTTAATTTTTCAATTCAAATCGGAGATTAATTTATATTTTTTGTAAGCCATGCGCAAACGAGACTCGTATTGCCTTAATAATTTTAAAAGTTTTGTTTCAAAGTTTTTTTTTTAATATATTTGTTCACTTTGATTCGTTCGTAGAAATAGACTTTTTTATGTAATACCTTACAAATTTATCCAATTTTAAAAGAATGCAATTTTTAACGATGGAAGAGCGAAAAAATGCATATCTAATTGCATAAATTAAAAGCTTCTTAATTATAAGTACAGAGTATAAACCCTTTTCTTGCTGAAATAGCCCTTAAAGTTTGCAGACAGTACACTATCGTATGCTAAATAAAAAAATGCTCCCCCCCCCGCTTTTTTTTTTAAAGTATGTGCAGGTAATAAAATAATATTATGTAATTGAAAGTATTAATTTTCTTTTGTATACTATTCTTCTAGCAACATATCGTCATTATTTTAGTTTGCTAACACAAACAATAATATTTTTTCAGTTTATAACTAGTTCAAAATGAGCACATGAAAAAAGTGATCTCTGCGTAGGTACCCCATCCACTCGTGTGAAATTTAGGCATCGGTTTCCGTTTCATTCCAAGTTCACTAAAATAATAAACGCAACTTTACACCTGTCACATTGGCGGGGCGGGTATTCTTCAACTATTCCTTAGTATTCTAAGACGCTTCTGTTTAAATGATGCTAACACAAACAGTTATACTTTCGTTTATAAACTAATTAAAAGTTAGCCTATTAAGAAATTGGGCTCCAGGCAAATACCCGGTCTAACCGTGGGCGAAATAAGGCATTTATTCCCGCTCATTTCGAGTTCACGAAAACAATGAACACAATCCAGCACCTGTCACATAGACGGAACGGAAATTCTTCAAAATATTCCCTAATATTCCAAGCCAGTTTATTTTAGTTTAAGTGATCGTAACACAAACTATTTTTCCGTTTATTACTAATTAAATGTTATCCTATTAAAAAATTGTGCTCTAGGTAAATACCCCGTTTACCCGTGGGGAAATAGGCACTGATTCCCCCTCATTTCCGTGTTCATTAAAACAGTGAAGTGAACGATCCAACACTTATCACATTGACGGAAAGGAAATTCGTCTACCAACTATTCCTTAAACTAAGTCAGTTAATTTCCATTTAAAACTATTCTAACATACAAATATAAAAATAAAATTCCGTTTATAACCGGTTAAAAGTGAGCTCACGAAAAAAGTGGACTGAAATTCCGTTTCCCCTCGCGGAAATTAAGCACTGATTCCCATCCCATTCATTTTCCATCTCACAGAAACAATGAACGCAACGATCCAACACCTGTCCCATTGAAGAAAAGGGAATCGTCCACCAACTATTCCGTAATATTCCTCTTATAATCCACCTTATTCTCAGCAGCTGATTATAATAGTGGCGCCGCTAAGTTGGCACAGTCGCTTCCTACACGCTGTGGCATTTGTGGCACGCTAGGCATTCCACACCGGGCCCCCAGGCTTTGCCCACTCACGAATTTATTTATTTTTTACTTTTCCGTCTTTCTCCCCTCTTTCTTCCATATCCTCTGCTACCATTAGACACTTGTTTCTCCAGTCCAGTTTTTGCTTTGGCTTAGTAGAGTTTGGTCATACGGTTTTAGAGCGACGCTGTACGGTCGCGGCACGGAGGTATTGCCGGCACGTTTCTTCTTGTTGGGCAGACTGGGCGATTATTTTTTCTCGTAGACTGCATTGGTGGTGATGACAGTTTGAGTTCTCGACTGGTGAAGATTAGGGTTTTTGTTTTTTGAAGTGTCTGGATTACTAAGCTTCACTTTGGCGCAGGTAAGTTAGCTTGCTTTCTTTGGTTTTGACAATCGAGAACAGGGAGTTTCGATATGTTTTAATTGCCTTTGGTCTTTAAATAGTACATTTGAATTGCATCGATGAAATAGTTGAAGTTTATTTAGAAATTCTATCAAGATTTAAGAAGCAAATAAAAGGAAGATAAAGGATTTTAATTCACCTTTGTCTTCGTTGAGTCCTTTAATCTTGTTAGTGTGTTTGGATTGAATACAAGTATTTTTAGTTTGAGACATTCATTAAATCAATTTTTGTCTATTAATTCTGTATTGTATTTAGTTAATTATCGACCTTAATAATTAGCTCTTTTTAGTGGTCATTTAGTTAACTTGGTTAAAATCACTCCAAAATAACTCAGTAAATTGTTTCAATTGGTAAATTTTCTTTGCATTTCTTTGAAAGCTTTTAGTTTATGTCCTTTGATATTACAGCAAAGAATAGTTATCAACTTATTCGAACAAATATCTATTTTTTCAGTCTTGATTGTATTTTTAATGAAGTGTAGCTATTTTTATCATAATAAAATTCAGTGGCGGGTTTAGAGGGGCACTAAATGGCACCAAACTCCGCTCTGATGCAATTCAAGATTACTTTTCAATTAAAAACTGTTTCATGTGTTAATTCTTCTCATTAGTAAGGATACTTCTTAATAGATTTTTCCGCACTTTTTAAAGTATTTAATGGACCCATTTATTTAGCACTCTAAAGTAAAGTATGTCTTATTTTGGGTCAACTTATACTTTTGACCATCGCTTAGCCAATGTATCCGTTCCATAGCAGTTTGGTTGGTGTCACAGACACTCAAATATATAATATAAATTTTTTAATTGTATTATTTTAAAGCAACTAATTGTGATTTTAAGTAGAAACAAACTGAATTGTAATTTATTGTGTCTAGGCAAATTCCATGCGTGACTTACAAAACATCTAAAGAATGTTGATGTTAGTTTTGATGGAATTTAATTCAATTCTTTTAATGAAAGAACACTTTTAGAATAATAAACTATTGATATACAAATAACACGTCTTGCAATTTTTTAAAAATATTATTATGATTGGAAGATAAATAATTTTTTTAAAGTTTCTTGTGACGGGTCATCAAAACCATTGGTTACGGAGTAGTCTGAATAAAATTATTATTTCTTTACATAATTAAGGTAAATCTTATTGAAAGTGTTCTGTGTGGTTTTAGAATAATGCAAAGAACAATTATTGGGTAAATGTTTATAGATTTTTTTAACGTAATTTATTTTCTGTGTGACCTACGTCACCAGCGTTCGCCACTAACTTTTAGAGGTGGGCCATATGACTTATGTTTGAGCTTTTCGCGGGCCGGATACACCAAAATATGTATTTTTATTATCAATTTAACAATACATAGCATTTCTGAAAACCGAACAAATATTTATTTTTTAATCTTAATCAAATTACTATTGATATTTGATTCTTATTTTTTACAAATTAAAAAATAATACTCATTTTTAGCTAACTAAATTCTAAAAGAGAAGTGAATCTTTTGTGCCAACGTGACAACAGAACTTGACCTAACTTTTAATAAAACTATTTAAACTGCACTTCCATATTACTCTGCTTTAGTCGATATAATTTGTGTCACGATAGTGGTCAGTTTATTTTGTGATTAAGTCAATGTTTGTGTCGCTGTGTTTTTTACAGCCAAACTTAATAAATTGTTCAAATGAGATCCAGTTAAGTAATTCCTGTATTTATTCTTAATGAAAACTATCTTGCTGAAAGTTTCTTTGTATAGTTTCTTCGGACACGTTGTGGAGCACTCTGTTCGACATACTTAACACATACTATAATATTTTAGAAAAATTACAGTTATGTAAAAAATGAAGTTCATAATTTGATTTTTTTTATCTTCTGTATTGTTGGTGGGCCGCAAAAATATCCGTCGCGGGTTTTACTCTTATTCAAGGAACAATTATAGTACAGATATTCAAAACTTTATTAGATAGTTTTCTTTTTGGTCCAAAACATTATTAGATGGTTTTCTTTTTGGTCTAAAACTCCATTCACAATTTTTCCAATAAGGTTCAGCATGAAAAGTTAACTTCCATACAAGTCCTTAAAATTTCCACTATAGAGAAAATTTGATCTTGTATTTTTCTGTTGATATAACTTTCTTATAGTCTGAATACCAAACTTTATAATATTACGTTTATTAACAGAGGCTTTAGACGAACTATATTTAGATAATTACAAAAGAAGGTATTTACAAAAAAGATTTAATTGTTATTAACGACTTAAATATTGCATTCTACATCTATTTGATTGTTTGAAGTTTTTTAAAGGCGAATTCTCTGTTTGATTTAATGACATTACGGTGAAGTGACTTACACAACATGACTACATGACTAAAGTAGTTATGGGACTTGACACCCCTTGTTTTTACAAAAAATAGTAAAAATACCAATTTTCTATTTTTTGCATGCTTATAATCTGAAACCTTCTCCTTTTTCTAGCAATTTTTTTAGTTGATCCGATAAATGCAATTGCAGAAAAACTTTTTTTATGGAGAATTTAGCATTGCTGCAATAGCTCCTTTAATGTTTCGAACGCATTTTCTCAGTTCGTGATTTTTGAAATTCCCACCTTACTCAAAATGCTAAAACATCAGCAAATATGAATGAAATGACTTGAAATGTGTGTCATTCTTTGTATCTATTTGACAAAAATAGGCATGGATTTTTAAATAAAATAAAAATTTTTTTCTTACAAATTTAAATGTTGAAAAATACCCGTTTTTTACGCTTTTTTTTTACCTATAGGTACAGTAATTATCGTTTTTCTCGAAAACTATTTTACTTATTCTAAATCCGATGCCTAAAAAGTTAGAGTATATTACTAGGAACATTTTTAAAAAAAAAATCAAGAAAAATGTTGAAAAATGAAAAAGAAGAAAGAATTTGAAATTTGATAATTTTTTTTTAAATTTTAAAATTTTGAAAATTCAGAGCACTATGTGAACTTTTTTTTTAAAAATAAAATTTAGTTTTTGCGTAGTAATACATCCAAATATGTAAAAATTATAATTTTATAGGCTAAAAAAAAAAAGTTTGGAGGGTACCAATTCCCCTTAAAATAGGACTAAACATTTGTCATGTTATTTATGAATTATTTGAATTATATTTTTTCTATTTGAAAGGTAATCCTAAATATTTGACTATTTTTTCTTGTATACCAAGAGAAGAAATTATTCAAAAGTATAATAAACATTGGATTAGGTTACAAATAGGTATAGTTTTATTGCAAATTTTAATACTCCGTCGTTGAAGTTTTGTGCTTGGTATTTAAACTTTGCTCATTATATTCTATGAAAGTTTACTACTTGGATAAAAACAATCTTGCTGTTAAACCATTTTGATGCATATTGGTTATCAACAAAGATTTCTGAAAACCAGCTACAGGGGCGTACTGGGACATTAAATCGGCCCGATGATTTTTGATTCATGCCGGCCAAAATTTTCGATATAATCGTTAGTAAAATTTTAATAATAACATAATTTAAATAATTAAATAGTTTTTTTATTTTAATAATTTAATTTGTTTAATAATTAATTTAATTAAGTCAACTTAACTTTGTTTGGTGCATATTATCATATCTAATTGCCAATTACATAATTAAATATTAAAACATATGAACTTATTACATGTATAATCTTTCTGGTTTCTTGATTGTTTAACATATAATTTGTTTACTATAACCTACAAATTTCCAGCTTGGTTTTGTGCACGAATCAAACGAATTTAAAAAATGAAAATGGTCCGGCCATTACATTTCTTCGACAAAACAAGTAATTTTCTTTTTTGTGTTTCCTCAATTGTCAATTTCTTTCGACTCTTTTTAATGTCAAGAGTTCTACCAAACGAAAGGCCTCACCAAGAGTGAAAACTATTGGGTGTGATTGGAATTTGAATTAAAAAAAAAAAGGAAAAAAAAAAAAAAAAGACCGTTAAGAAATTCAACTTCTTATATTAAAATTAAAAATAAATAATAATAATAATAATAACTTCCGTGTTAGACCGGCCCATTTTGTAAAAGCTCTGACCGGCCCGGTGGTTGCACCGGACAACCCTATGGCCAGTACGCCCCTGACCAGCTATCTTGACAGTCGGATTGCCAACCCTAACATAAAGTATTATTCACGTATTTCTTTTTCTAGAAATCAAAAATTTAGGATTTCAGCTTTTACTAAATATAATTATACTAATACTACAGTAAAGAGCAATTTTTAAATGTGACTTCGCTGTGTATTTTTGTAGTGTCTATCTGCATTACAATATAGGTTAATAATTTTTAATATTTCAGTGCATCGAGTTCGATTAGTTAACGAACTCTAAGGAATATTTGATCGTAAGAATGTTTTTTTTTTTTTTTTAGATTTAGTAAAATTAGAATTTAATATAAAGGTTACTAGAAACTTTTAAAAGTTCTCTGTATTGTCGTTCAGTGTTTAAGATTAGTTAGATCGTGGAGTTAATCTTGTGCCCTTTTTTAACAATGTGATATCAAAGAATGTGGCTTTACGTTTGCTTGTGGACTTCATAACATTACATATAAATCAATTAATATTTTACAAGAATAAAGTTTTGAGTTAATTTGTAGCATGCTAACCTACTAAATGATTCTTGGGACTCAAGTTTCTATAATTATTTTTAATATGGTGCAATATTTACTTGGTTATGTATTGATTCGGTTTATGCAAATGCCTTTTCTGTAATATTAAATTTTTTCCCTTTAATATAATTCAGTTTGAACGGGTATTAGAGCCCTTTCCCTTCTGGCGGAATGTGTTTCTAAATCAATTATTCATTATTCAAAGCTAAATTACAGCTTATGAATAGTTTGAATATCATTTTAAATGATCTTCGCTTTAAATGATTGAATGATCTCACTCATTTTCTCTTTACCACTGAATCCTATATCTCTAATTTTCTTGAATCAATGAAGTGCCTCCATTAGACCGAAGCTGTATAAAAGCTGTATCTTAACTTCTGAGAGCAATTTTGATGCCGTACTGGACACTTTTACCTGATAAAAGTTGGGATAATATTCCACACGAGTTTTTAATGAGTGGCATTTCCGTTGAAGCTTTTAACCAGTGTTCGCATGTACTGCATGCAAGGGCGGATCCAGGGTTCTATTACGGAGGGGTCGGTGACTGTTGAATAGCTTAGGTAAATTTTGTTGCTCTTAAGTTATATTACTATACTCAGGGTTCCCACTGTCATTGAAAGTCATTAAAAGTGCTTAATTTTTTTGAATTGGTTTTCAAGACCTTGAAAATGTTTAAAGGTGCTTAAAAGTCATTGAAAATGCTTAGAGGTCCTTAAAAGTCCTTAATTTTTGCGGCTGCTGTGTGCCCAACTGCAAAATTTATAAAAATACTAGTCAAACTTGCTATCCTTGCTTATCCGTACCATATCTGAATTCTCTGACATATTTGTATTACGTATGCGCCAACTTGTAACTTTTCTGGTCGAAAATACTTTATTAAAAATTTATTCATAGACATGATGCCTGAAAACAAATTTTCAAAGGTTCTTAAAAAACATTATTTAGGTCCTTAAAGGTCATTGAAAAGTCAGTGATTTTCATTCTGCGATTTGAGTGGGAACCCTGATACCATGGGATAACTTAACTTTGATTATACAAAATATGTTACAAAGAGCTAAAAAGTCTCAATAACATAAAGGCGACACGTGGCTACGTGTGGATTTACGACAACAAATTAGAGTTGTCTACAATTGCTTGACTTAGGATAAATTATTGTTAAATATGATAGACAAAATAATCTAACAACGAATACGTATACATACACATTGAACATTTTCAAACTATAATTTGCGTTGTTGTCTTGCTTCGTCCACGGCTTTTTCATCTCCATTTTTTGGAATGAGAACATTTATGTTAAAAATGTTCAGTGTGGATTCGTCAAATCTTGATTGATTTCATCCAAAGCCTGAGAACAGCGCACTTTAAAACGTGAGCGGTCCATGAATAACGATCCGCCCCTCGCTGGATCCGCCAATGTCTGCATAAGTTTGGTAAGTCATTAGGAGGTAGGCCATTAGGATATACGGGCCCTTAAAGTCGGTTTTCATCTTGGATCCTTAATTTTTATGAATTTTTTTTTCTTAAATTTTTTTAGCTATCCCAAATTTGAATGTCCTTTTTCCCACTTCTACCGGTTTGAAGATCCCATTTTTTATTGCTGGAGCAGTTTTATCTTTCAAGTTGCTTAAAGTCGCTGTTTTTCAGGAATTCTCTTTACTTCAGGTACTTTACTTGTGGGTAGACTTCCGTCAGACATAAAAAGAAAGTTCCCCAAGGTATAATCTATTTAAATGTTATTTAAATTATTTGTTTGTTATTTTGATTCTTATAATGTAATGTTTTCAATTTATATGTTAGAAAACAATGAGTTTTTAACGATAGAAATTTATCAGAGATCCTTAAAGGCCCGGATTTCAAAACTATATGGCTGAGAAGCTGCGAAAAGAATTCAAAAGATTCTTTCGAGGAAATGTACTGAAATAACATAAGTTTTAGTCTGCTCCACGCCATTTTTCGCTTACATGTGAAGTTCCCCAACCCATGGATTGGATGGGGTGTCACTATGCAGTACGCTCATCGAAGCCTTGATTGTAGCATCCTTGATTTCTGTGTTATCGTGTGCATCGTTTTCCCTAGATAAACCTCTTTGAAGGCATTCCTCCTTGCACACAGATTTGGATCTAATGTTGTTTCATTGCAGTAGAGTCATTAATGAGGTTTCAGTGCAGTGGAGCCCAAGAAAAATTTCCAATAGTACAATAAATATTTTGTGAAGAAATTTGTTTAATTTGAAATTGTAACGTTCTTCATAAAAACCTTATATAAACTGCTGATATGTATCCTTTCCACAATCTCTCGTAATGAATAACTTAATAGTAATGAATAATAAATTAATTGCCAAATTTATTAATTGAGTAAGAGAAGAAAGGGAGGGGTAGTTAAACTGGCAAAATTATTTGTTTCTGAACTTTATCTCATGTAGACGCAAATGATAGAAAATCTCACATTCTAGTTCTCATGTATCAGTTATCGAGTTCTTTTGGGTTAAAAGTGTGCAAAGGTCTTTATCACTTCCACGGAAGTTAGTCTTTTACGCCCTTTTCTCAAAAATTGACCCTTTGAAAATTTTCGCATTTGATTTTGGTCTGACCTTTTCCGACTATTTAGTGCTTCGAACCGGTTCCGCAAACATCCGGTTTGCCAGATGGGAATTCGGTGCGCTTTTTTCGGTTTGATGTGATCTGACCTTGCCTTTTTTTTTTGTTTCTTCTCTTTTGTCCTTCTGTAATTTTTTTATTGTTAATTCGGTAACTGTTCATTCTTCCCACTCTCCGCAACGACATTGCACTGGAAGAGCTTAAACTGTTCTTGTGATGGTTTTGGATTTCTTTTCTCACCTTTATGTTATCACCTTTGGGTGTCAGAAACTTCTCGCTTGGTGCTTATACATTTGAAGTTTTTTCATCATTGTGTTTACTAAAGAACTCGCGAGTATAACTGGTACATGAAAACTCCCATGTGAGATTTTCTTTATTTTACCTGTATTAGATAGTTTAGAGTTGCGTAAAGAGTGATTTCGTATGCTTTACTTACCCTTCTTTTATAAAAATGATGAATTGAATGTTGTACCCCTTTATTCACCACATGTTGCACCTTGCCTACAAATTGACACTACTCAAAATTCTTCATTTTGAGTTAAAATGTGCACAACATCAGTGACGGCATGAACTTGAAGCCTAATGAACGGCACAAGATTGTTAACATGTTGAAATCAAGTTGAAACTGACTTATGTCGTTTTTCCAGCTTTAAGTTCAACGTTACAAAGGCGAATTGAGCAAATTTCTGCATTTACTCTAGTTATACAAAGCAAATTATATTTACCTGATACAAACAGAACGGTCCAATAACAGAAAACAAATTAGCAGACCCCCCCCCCCCCCCAACATTGTTTTAAAGTGTGAGAGAAAATCTCATATAGCGACTTCCTCACGGTTAAATAGAGACAATAGACCAAATGCATTTGTTTGTTAATCATATACTAAGATGCAGAATGACGAGTTTTGTCATTATATATACATAGACATTTCCCCCCGTAATTATTGAAAGTAAAAACCTGCATTGTGCCGTTGTGTTGATGTATCGGAAACGCAAAACTTTTAGGTCATTACCTGTAAAACTTTGACTAAATTTGAGTAAATGTTTGAAGCACTTTAAATTTTTGAAAACAAGCGTTCTATGTCCATTGATAAACAAATCGAAAACCTGGCTGACGGTTTGCGTTTATTTAATCGAAAATGGTCCAAAGACCTGAAAAGGTTGAAATGTCAACCTCAAGGTACATTTTTTCGTAATATTATGAAAATGTGATAGCTTTTTCTATTGTGCTTTACGTCAAGACATGAAGCTGCATTCAGAAAACAATTTATTCTTTTATCACGATGTCACGTTTACCGATGTTAAAACATCATCGATGGCGTAATTTATGAACTTGAGTTTTAACCCTTGACAAAGCAACTCGGTGAGAAATGGAATTGTGTTTAGACTTCAACTAATACCCTAACATTTAAATCCCATAGAAAAGGTTGACTCATTACTATACTATGACGAGGAATGAAAGATTTTATTGTTTACATTTCAACCCTTTCAATCCGCTCTTCCGGACTTATCCGGAATAATGATCGTAAACCATCCATTTGATGTGGAAGTACTTGTATACGAAATTTGAATACCTTAAATGTGTACTTTATATTGGCTTGAGTTCTTAGACTAAATGATATTGCTTCACATATTGATAAAATTTCGAACTTTATTTATTGCTTGTAATGATTTGTTTCCAAAAAATTGTTTTTAACTTATTAAAAACGGCCCTGTCAATTTTTTGGCAGAGAAAATAAAGGGGTAAAATCTTTAAAAAAATAGGAATGTTGATCTTTTTTTTTTTTTTTTTTGCGTCTAACCTTGATACTAAAATTATGACACTATTTCTAACAAAAGTTGTTACTAACTCCCCCCCGAAAGTGAGCAATATTTAGTTTTCAGGAAGAATATATTCATTTCCTGAAATGCTTTTTCAAAAATTAATACCAATTTTAAAGCTTTTGTAAATAAGTGCTGTCCAAGTTAATATCTAGTTTCCCACCGTCTAATTGTACTAAGGTTTATTGAATGGGTACATAACCATTGAATTTGCAGTGAACAATCGATTTTGGACGAGACATTTGGGCAAGGTTTTCTTTGTTCTGTAGCGACGTGCGCTAACGGGGAGTCGAACCAGGGACTCCTAGAACGGTAGACAAGCGCGTTAACCACTAGGCAAAAGTGACCACTAATGCCTAGATGTTGTATCTATCATTTGTACGCGACACCACCACAGTTCAATATTAAAAAAAAGATATCGGCTTCCACAAGTCTTTAAAAGTAATCTTTGTTAAACTTCTACAAATCCACACTAAACTTGCATATAGTTAGGAACGATTGTATTATAGGAATGAAATAAGCTTAAGTTTGTTCCTTATATTGCTTTTAAGATATGCTATAAAAGTTAATATTCTTTGACGTTTTTCTTATAAATAAATTCCTTTTTGAAACGCAATTGTCAGGTATTATTATTGAATTTGCTAGTAAATTCCAACGTATTTTAAGTTTTTGTGTTGTGGAATTTAAGTCCACTTTTCTCTTGAGACCTATTGAAACACCTGCTTTTGCCATTTGACAGAAGCTTTGGAATTACGACTTGTCACATCAATACTAATACTCTACTAAGGAATTACGTTGTCCATTCTGTATTCCCTGAATATCAAGTTTTCATCTTCAGTTCTCGGAATCTTAGATAAAATTCTGGGGGGGGGGGGGGGCTTATTTTATTGCTTTTTATACCATTGAAATCTTAACCTATACTTAGAAACTAGTTCAATGGAGGTCGTAGTTTGTAACGAGACTGTAGAAAACTTTTCAATGGTACACTGTTGCTTTGAATGAGAAAAGTATACCATATTCAAACATGTTGGGTTGGAGTAAAATTGTAAATATTTTCACGAGTTACATAAAAATCGCATGCATAACATATCTTTTGAATACTCAAAAATGGCCGTCCTAAATTCAATCGCTTTGTATTGATGCGTTATAATAACTTTTTATATTAGTTCGAGAATCTATGCCAGAATGCTCTTATGGAATGTTTTTCCTTATTTCCATTTGAATATGATTTCGTTAGAGAATGAACGCTTGCTGTTATTTGAATTTTCTTGTTAGATATTTGACTGATTCTGAAGTTAATTTATTTGTGTTCACCGTGTTTAAAATCTCTATACAAGCAAATGAATTCTACTTAATTTGCATTGGGATTGAATATACTCATTGTTAAATGGACATGATGCTCTCATTGTTAAATTTTGAATGGAATTTTTGCGACGGTAAAAATATTAATTTGCGCGAACTATATTAAATGCACTTTATATGGATTTTAATTTAGTGTCTCCGAAAGCTATTTTTTTGTGTGTTCTGTATAAAAATACACAAAAACAGGGTTTCGAACTCGAATTTTTAAATTGTACGTATAGTACAATATAAAAATTCTTTAAAACTACCTTATTTTTCTGGCACTAATTTAATTCTTATCAATATAAAACCTGTATTTGCCAGCTATTTTAACAATAAACACGTATACGTGCTTTCAAGTAAACGTAAGTTGATTAAAACCGTAGGATCAAACATAATGCTTTTTTCCTGGTTTAGAGACTTGGTGTAGTATGGTCCAAGTGTTGCCCTTGCGCCATAAAACCTAATCAACTAACCAGGTTTAGAGACAGAAGTAAATGAGACACAAACAATACTATACTATGCATTCGAAACTTTGACCCTTTTATTTTTATTCCGTCTCAGTTTTCCACGCTTTTTTCCACTTGACATTCAAATACAGGACCGTTTCCCCTTTTTAGATCTTCCGGAAGGAATTCTCTTTTGAACTTCTGAATCATGATTGCAGTGTTGTTCTTCGTATTGCTCTTTAGGCTCGTAAAAATCCAATACATTCAACCAACCGCTTCGATGGAAAAAAATACTTTTTAAAATTTAACCCTTTGCACTTGAGGCATTTTTCGCGCGGGGGTACCAGCAACTTGAAACGTTTCGCGGCATTTTTGGTTCGGTATGCTGTTACGGACCCGCTTCATAGAAACTAAACACAGTCATTTTCCTTGCATCGAATTTCCGCATTAAAACTAGTGGTCCTCTCGAGTTGCGGCATCCAATCATGTGTCGCCCCGCTCGAGCGCAAAGGGTTAACAATAATTCTTGTTTTATAGTACTTTACTTATATTTGCGTCTACGTTCGAAAACAATAATTCTGGATCCAATCTTGGCAGGATGGTTCCAGTGGCCGAATTTTCGAAGCAAGACTTTCGAGGAAACGATCTTTGAGCATACATGTCCATTTCACTTTACACGAAATCCCTTCGAGTCTGAAGGTCTTCGTTTCCATTGTTTTAATGACTCGAAGCGTGTAAGCGCGATTAAAAATTTGTGTTTTCTGTTCGTTTGCGACTTAAATTGACAGCTGCAGCGGTCATCAGCTTGTTAAGTCATGCGTGACCAAAACGACTGGGAGGTCACGACCATTGCAACATCCGAATGTCATCTTATCTTGTGGAATGTTATATCGTAGACTGTTTTGTGTGGATTCTGGAGATTCAAATGTTATTCTTGAGCAGTTAACCAGTCTTGAAGGTATTGATTTCTTTAGTACAGAGTGGCCACAGAACCGGGAAATCAGGGAAATGTCAGGGAGCTTTCTGATTCTGGAAAAAATCAGGGAAATGACAGGAATGACACTTTTTAAAATTTCATGAAAATCGTGGAGATTTTGTATTGTTTAAGGCACGTTCATCCATATTTTGGCGCGGTTTACATAGAGATTTATAGTGGTAAGCCATTAGAAGTTTAATGTTACGGACTAATTTAAACTTTTCATTACCAGCAAAACTATTTTTAAAAAAATTGCATATTATCTCTTTAGCATGCATGTTCTATTTGATCAGGGTGTCTAGACATCTGGAAAACCTACGAAAATTGGGGAAATTTGAAAAAAAGTTTGCTCTAAAATCAGGGAATTTTGTAGAAATCTGTCAGAGAAATCAGGGAACTTTTTTTCCTGAATTTTGTAGCCACCCTGTAGTAGACTCTACATCTCTAGTTGTGTAAATTTTTCCCAGACTACATGTCTGGCTGCGCGCGCACAATGGTTGTCTCTTGGAACATTATTGGATCTGGTCCTGGACTTCTGAGAGTTGTCCCTGTGTTAATAGAAAACGCCTTCAGGTTTTTTTTAATGAGAAACTGCTGCGCATTTGCGTATCGAATGAAAGAAAACCATAGAAACTCTATTTAGCAACTTTGTAATGGAACAGTTAACTTTTTATAAAAAAAAATACCTGTTCCCCCTTCTTCCCTCTTTAATTCCGAAACCCATTTGATTAAAAAAAAATTACGTTTCTAAAAGGTTATAAACAGTTTAAAAAAAAATTAATTTGGTTAAATTCGAGGTTATTTGGATGAAGGTTAGTTTAGGAGTAATTGTTTTACAAAGTAACCATAAAATAACTGCTCCTCTAAAATAAATAATTTATGGATACTGAACCCTCGATGTGTGAGCATTTTCAATTAACCCTTTTTTTAAGTTATTGTCTCTTTTGTAATTAGGTCTGTTGGCTCTATTATAAGTGTTTGTATTTCATATTTCTTTCGCTCCAATAAAAAAGTACAATTTATAACAACTACAATTTCTGAACTCTTTTAAATTTTTGTAGATATCAGCTCTGTTTATTAAACAGTGTTTTCAAACCTATATTAAGAATAGGTATTTTGTTAAATTTCAGCATGCCTCACGTACCTCAATGGTAAAATTCCTTATCAATTGTTACCATACGTAAAGCAAGGCACAGTAACATTTCTTTAGTATCCATTAGAATGGACAAGTCACGCATTTTTTTATATTTTTTTTATTCAATTCTAAATGTTTCGAAAAGGCCATAAACATAAATATTTCTGCTCAATGCGCTTAAAAAAAAAAAAAAAAAAAAAAAAAAAAAAAATTGCAATCAAAATTACCTTGTTAAAGGTTGGCAAGAAAACGACTCATTTCGTTGGCATTGAATGTGTCGTCATGGCTTCGCAAACATCTTGGCTTGAAATGCAGCAGTGGAAACCAGATTTGCAAGTTTTTCGCAAATTACGCCAACCTGTACGGAATGTATCAATAGTCTACCAACGCCAACTTTTTTAACGCTAACTATTTGGCAGAAACCTCACGATAACCATAGAAACGATAGTGTCTCTTTACGTCGCGAATTTTGTTGACTGTTTTAATCGGACTGGTTTTGGCTCGGTTTTGGGGCATTTTCTTTTCTTAATATTTAAATAACTAATTTTTAAAAAAAACTTTTGTTTAAATATTTGGAATCAGAAAGAAATTCTTCATAAATATGAACTAATTTCACTCGTTTTTAAAAAATGTTCCATTCAACTGAGTGTTTATGTGTGGTACATCTATTACATTTTCATTCAAGTCATCGAACCGTTTATTCATTTTTAATATTTACATGGACGGATATTGATTTGTATAAATAATTCAATTCTTCCTTTTAGTTTACAGAACATAATTTGTAACATTGCGTATTCTCACTACAGGCTGTGTAAAATTACTTTTTATTCAAAATGTCAGAAATGTAGTGGCTAAGAGAACACAGCGCTCCACTGCCTTTTTATAAGTTGAAATTTAACCACTTACGATCAAAATTTGCATGTAATATTGATATTTGCGTATAGCGTTCCTTAATATTTTTTTACTAAATTACTGCTTACGGTTGTATCCAATACTACCTTGGCCTTTGTAACTAACTCTTAGTGATTATTATTATTTTTTTTAAACTAAGATCGCTATTTTTTTCTTACCCCTTAAACCTAATGCTATATAAACAGGTTAAAACGTGTTTTTTTTTACCAATCAATGACTAATTCAAAATTCTAAGTTCGAAAGAATGTTTGATAAGATTTTGATTATTTTCTGCCCCGTAATAATGTTACATAAGCTTTAAATTATGATTTTTTTACCAAATACAATTAAGACTAGACCTCAGTCAATGGCTAATTCAAAATTGTTAAGTTTGAAAGAACATTGAATAAGATTCTGAATTTTTCTTCAACAGGTGATCCCACGATTCAGACTAAGACATTAACCCTTTGCACTCGAGGCCTTTTTCGCGCGGAGGGACCAGCAACTCGAGACATTTTAGGTTCGGTTGGCGTTTATGGATTTGCTTCATAGAAACTAAACACAGTCATTGGCCTTGCATCAAATTTCAGCATCAAACCTAGTGGTCCTCTCGAGTTTCGGCATCCAATCGTGTGACTCCTGAGATGCGCCGCTCGAGTGCAAAGGGTTAATTCGTAAATGTTGACTGAATAAAAATTCACAAACTATTTTTTTTTAATTTTGTTAACGAGGAATATTTTTTAAATCCTTTATACTAACTACAATTTTGTGTGTCGATGGTGGGGAAATCTGCGGAGGCCTAATTAACCCCCTTGCCGTTAGCCAATCGGGCTGAAATAGCATTTAACCCACCATTGAAGAAACTTTTTCCTGTTGCCAATTTTTTTAATAAATAAATAATAAATTGCTTTAATCAGAAAAAATAAATGATACTTGGATGTGAGTGAATTCGCGTTCATTTTTAATAAATAAATTTTGAAACGTAGTTCGCCGCACATTTTGCGGATAGAAATGTTTTTGATATTTAAAATTAGATACAAACACCAAGAACACGCTGTTTACAGAATCGACGCTATGTTAACGAATATAAAAATTGGCAATGCATATATAGGATTTATATTAAAAACTTTTTTTTTATTAATTATATATTTTTTTCTTTCAAATTTTGTTAACGATGGCTATTTTTCTTTCAAATTTCGTAACGAGCACTATATTTCTTTCAAATTTCGTTAACGAGCACTATTCTTTGTTCTGTATGGTGTTTTTTAAAATTCGCTTTTAAGGTACTTGACCACCTTATCGATTTTTTTTGCGTTTTCTCAATCTTTTCCAAAGATAGCAGATAAACAAATTGAAAGTGAAAAAACTTGATTTTTTAAAAACTATTTGAAAAAAATAGCGAGTAAAAACTTTAAACAAGTTTTTCTCGAAACTACTTTTTTTCAAATGGCGGACATTTAATCTCCGAAACTACTCGGTCGATTTCAATGATTTTGGTCTTGTTTTGTTCGTTGAGATGTTTTGTATGCCAATTTACCACATTTTGCCAACAAATAATTATCAAAAATTTTTTTAACAAAGAATAGTGAAAAGCAGTGGTGTTTTTCCAACCATTTTTTTCAAATATCCGCCATTTTTTTTTTTTTTTTTTTTGTGGCAATTTGTGGTGAATTGTCACGTAAGGAACCTTTCTTTTGAAGATTCCGTTTTTTTCCCCTTTTTTTTTCTTCAGATTTACCAAATCCTGATATTAACTGTCCGCCGTGGGACACCATTTTTTTTGAGGCCTCGACTTTGGCGCCTTCTGGATAGCTGTTAAAAAATCAAATTGGAAAAAATCAACTATTTTTGTATTCTATAAGCTTCAAGTGAAAGTAAAAAAAAAAATCATTGTAATATCTTATACAGGACCCGAAAAAAAAATTATTGAAAATGTTGTATTTGTTAGCTTTCCAAGGTGGTCAAGTACCTTAAAGCATTACTTTCCGCTTTCAAAAAACCTCTCTGTCGCTCTTTCTAATCTTATTTTACCCTATCGACGTATAACATAGCAAGGTTCGATAATTTTCTAACATGTGGCTAAAGGGGGCATTAACTGCCTTTAATCTGTTGGTCCTTTTTAATGCCGTCCTGAGTATTTCCAGGCGCGACTCTTTGGCGCCTTTTGATATTTCCTGACACTTAACAGGAAAAGTGGGGCATGATTTCTCGCCCACGATTTTTATGTCTCCATCCACTCTTCCCTCTCATTGCTGAATCGTAATTTTAGGTTTATTGAGTTTTGAAGAATATAAATGGAATAACGTCACCCAGTTTAAAATACTTTATATTAACTTCGATTTTGTGTGTGTGTCGATGAGAAGCAAATCTGCGGACGCCTAATTAACCCCCTTGCCGTCATCTAATCGATCTGAAACTTGGCAGATAGATTTGTGGTCCATGAAAATGTATTCTATCAAATTTTAGGGCTGTTATTATCACTAAAAGGCCGTTTTTACGGAATGGTAATAAACCAATTTGCCGTCATCCAATCGCTTTAAAATAGCCTTTAATCGATCATTGTTAAAACTCCTTCCTGTTCCCAAATTTTTTTTAAATAAATAAATAACAAAATTTCTTGAATCAGAATAAATAAATGATATTTGGTATGAGAACATAAATTCACGTTCATTTTTAATAAATAAATTTTGAAACGTAGTTTGCCTGCACATTTTGCTGATAGAAATGTTTTTGATATTTAAAATTAAATGCAAACACCAAGCACACGCTGTTAACAGAATTGGCGCTGTGTTAATGAATCTAAAAAATAACAATGCATATAAAGGATTTATATTAAACACTATATGGGTTATGTTATTTATGTTATTGATTGATATTTGGATCACAAAAATTGTGATTTTTTCGAATTTTCTCGCTAAATGATTTAGAAAAAAAGACCTAATAATATTTTTAAATTTTAGCATTTCAGAACTTTTTTTTTTTTGCATTATGCTAAAAAAAGCACATGAAGCTTAATTCCTGACTTAACCCTTTGGTCATTTCGTGAATTGGACGACTCAAGTTTTCCAAAATACATTTATACAATTCAATATAAATTACCAGAATTAATAATATTAAATGATTAGCATAATAATAATAATAATAATAATAAACATTTGTACGTTTTTTCCACCATTGCATATGAGTCATCTTGTATCAAAATGTATAAACTTCTGGGGTTTGTACCTATGGGAGAGGTAGGGGAAGCAAAATGTTGATGTCCAGGTGGCATTATCCATTTATCACCCAGTTCAGTTATATCCACCTCTGTGTTTGGTGCTAACTGATTAGTATTTTAACAACAAGTACGCATTATGCTTATTATATGCTGTTACAAATTTTGTTCCATCTTGCACCAAAAATTGGTTCTCATTTAGCTGCAGCCAACATTTGGTGCTTAGTTTCACGATTCAACGGTGTTTACGGTCCGAGGTAGCACCATTAAATCATGAAATTAAGCACCAAATGTTGGTTGTAGCTAAGTGGGAACCAATTTTTTGTGCAAGGTGGATAAATTTTTTTAACCGTGTATTGATGACGTTATTGCTTAAACCTCCAAAGGAAAATACCCGTGAAGCCGTCATATTTGACTTCAGCACCATTTTTTTCGTATAGAAACAGTCAAAATACGTTGCATGTACTGAAATGTTACGTAAAATGGTTTGCTTATAGATTAAGTATCATTTTGGACCAAATAGACTTTTTTTTTAAAATAGGTATTTCAAAATAGTTTTTTTTTTTTTTAAATATTTATTTTGGATGGGTTGTTTCAATAAATTTAACAGAATCAACATCTTAGAATTCTGAAAATTTTACTTAAACTATATTATTTTTTTTCTGAAAGTTTCAGTGCTAGAAGTGTGGGTAGACACGGGGTGACTCGTCCCTCCCGCTTTTCAAGAAAATACCTATGCGTCCCCCCACTTTTAAAACCACTTAAAACCATCCCCCCCCCTTTATAAAAGCACTCAATCCGCTTAAAAACTACTCATGAAAAATGACATTAACATTTAAATGTAGTGACACAGAGAAAGTTATTTATTTTTACATTTGAAAACTTTTAAAACTATTTATGGTGTAGATGTATCATATAAAAATGTATTTTACTACTTAGTATAAAGATATAAGTATTTTTACTAACGAATACAGTTACATTTGGTCAACTTTTAACTTTGGAGGGACTTTCTTTTAAGTTAAATTTCTATTGTTTCATACAAAGACGAGCTATTTAAAAAAACCCAAAAAACTTTAGAATTCTTTATTAATTTAATTTCATGAAAGTATGTACATTTATAAGCATTAGTTAAATCTAAATAAACAGTTATGTATATAACATTACATATTACTTCATTTTATTTCTTACTTCCAAGTAAAAAAACTAAGTCGCCGAACATTCATTAAAATGACAATAAATTTTGGACCCTCGTTTAATGTTAGGAAGTATAATTTTTTTTTTTACTAGTTAATATTTTTATTAGAAGGTACGAAAATATGAAATTTATCGTTGGGGGGGCATTTGCCACCAAATTTTGGATGTCCCCCCACTTTTTTTTCACCACTTCTACCACTGTAAAGTTTACATTAGAAATACGTTTTTGGCTTAATATTCCTTTCTGTAAAATAACCTTTTATCACTTAGAAGCGTGTCTATCGTGTGAAAGATATTTCTATTATACTAAATTTAGTCAAAAATGTAAATTTCCATATTCATTATACTTTTCATTTTTTTTCTTTCTATTCAGCATTGTTTTCTAATTTCTATAACTTTTATTTCGAAATCTATATATTTATACGTCCCATAGTTACTCCCCCCCCTCCATATCACATACATAATCTAATAGTGTTTCCATCAACTAATTTAACCTTTTAGAGACTTAAAATGAGTTTGAAAATATAATAAAGACTTTTGCATGCCATATATCATGATATAATGATGTCATTGGAATTGGTGGTTTAAGCTTTATAGTTCAAACATTATTTGACGTAATTTTGACTGATCGGTCTGCTAGACGTATTAAACAAAGTTAGATGCAAGTCTCATAAAGCATAAATCAGTTAAGAACTAGCTTTAAATTAAATGATAATAAGGATCTATTTGAACATTTACCTTTCGTTTAAAAACAGGTATGGATTCTCATTTGAAGATTGATAAAACCTACTAGTTTATATTTCATATCACGCTCAGGTGGTTAGGGAATAAATAAATCGCATTATTTGAAGTGTAATCGAAATTGTGTGCAGTTTTAATGAGATGAATGGAAATAAATGTTATTGAATTTAGGAGACTAGTTAAAGGGTCGGTTAAGTTGTCTAGACTTCAGTTGTAAATTGCTTTGCTTAGTCTAAGGTATGTATTGCACAGTATAAATTGATTTTGGTGATACTCTTTAGTGCTATCCATAGTACTTAGCTTTGTTGAAAAGTGGATTTAATGCTTCTTAGTTGTTAGACAACTTACTTCCTCCTTTTAACTTTTCGGCATTAACTCTCATTTATTTCCAATTATCTCCTAAAACTTAAAAAGATTGAACTTAGAAAGCAATAAATATTTGAACCAAAGTCACAGTGAGTATTTTGTTAGATTTTTCGTTTCAATTAAGAGGGATAGGAAGGCAAGAAATTTTCCTCGAAATCGATTTTGAGGTTTTAATATATTGAAATATTTAATATGTTTACTACAAAGTTGTATAATTTGGTGGGCAATGTGTCCATTAGAAGAATTTTTAATAATTTTTAGAGAAAAAGAAATATAATAAAACCAGAGTTCATCCTAGAAATGAAAAAGGGCAGGGTGCTATTTTCCAAAAAGGGCACTTCCTGTTTACGAGGGCACTTTTATGGCAAATTGCAGAAATACGCGTTTTCTGCCACAATTTCAATATTGTTATACTTTTCTACCACGGTAAATAATTTTCAATATTCTGAAAAAAAAATTATAATGCAAAAATCTGTGAATCAAAAACTCGCTCAGAAACTTAAAAGATATCAAAATACTGATAAAATGCTTCAGTCCTAATTCTGCTGGAATGAGACTAAGAAAATTATTAAAATTAAAGTGCAATATACACAGTAAAATTAAGATAACAATGTTTTAGTATAATGAAAATGTGTTAAGATAAGAACTTTTCACTCTTTCAAAATTTTCTAAAGTTTGAATGAATCAACCTTAAACTTCATCTCTTAGTTTTGCTATTGTCAGATAGAGAATAGAGTTTCTCTAAATTTAACATTATTCATTGTGGGATACCACAAGGAGTATTCCGACTAAAGAACTTGGACTATGTCCTGAAATTTTTGCATTTTTTTATTTTCAAAATCGGATTAAATTTAGCGTCAAAACGGCGATTTTTTGCCGTGCATGCCGCTATTATGTAAGCTATAATAGCAGTTTTATTTTTTAAAAAATCGGAAATAATCTGGGATTTTGGTTGCATTCCTGTTATGTTTAATTTTAAATATGAAACGGATGTTTAGAAATTAATTGGTAACAGGCAAATTACCAAAAACACCCCCTAAATTTAACAGGAGGACATCGCGATTACGCGTGTCCAAACGGAAATATTCTTTTTAAATTCTTAGTGTAAACATTTGATAGTTATAAACCTTTAACTAAGTTATTCAAGTCTTTCAAATTCCTTTCTTCACTATTTTGAAGGAGGCATGGTAAAAATCCAGAAAAATACACTTAATCAAAACACGTACGAAATGGCCATCGGAGTTTACTAATGTGCACTTGGGAAATTGTAAGACGGCGCCCTACAATCCACCTACTAATGAAGCACGTTATATAGACATCTACTAAATGCGCGACAGCCGATTTCAGTAAGGGTGATCCACATATTGCGTACTGTTGGGAGAGAAAAAAACGAAAGTTTTTCGAATTCTTTCAGGATGAAATTTTTTCTGAAAAAGGGTAGGAAGGGCGCTATTTTTATAGAAAAAGGGCAGGCAGGGCGCGCCGCCCCTCGAAAAATGCTTAGGATGAACTCTGATAAAACATACACTGCTATATACTCTAAACGCTATTTATTCAAAATGCTGTTTTTGCATCTAAATGTACCTTTTACTCCGAATCTACTCAATATTCTGTTTCGAAATTATTTTTGTTTTCACATATAGTAGTTTTACACGAACAGATTGTTGGGAAGGCAATTTCATGATATTTTAAGTATGTGATTTCCTTAAAAGTTTTAAAAAAAGCAGCCCCCTGTTGAACACCAGGCTTTTCACATCTGGGTTTTATTGCTTTTTTTAGTTACCGGGTTACAAAGAAGTCAGGGGTTTAAAAAGTTTTATTACCACACAGGTGGTAAGTTTTGAAATATCTGTATTTTTTATAAAGGAATGCCTTAGAGCCAATAAGGCCAGGCCAAAATATAGGCGGGTCTACAACTGACCATTCAAGTAAAGATTTTGAATATTTTGGGCGGTGCGTTAAGCATGATTTGAGAATGAGTTTTAGTGGGGAAAATGGAGATGCAGGAACTTGGCCCCGTTAACAATTAATATAGAGGGTTGACAATTCCGAATATGTCAGTACACAACTATCCTTAAGATGTTTTTTCTGTGAACGAGAAATTGATGATGGTGCTGAGTCCATGTAAGTCCATTTACATATAGTTTTCTAGTCGAGATTTTATTTCATTTAATTGGAACAAATTGATTTATATATATTTGTTCTTGAACCAGTTTTGATTTAATGTGTTCATTGAGTAATTGCAACTTTGTATTTTTGTATCACTAATTTAGACCAGAATTAAAGTATATTTTATTTAGCAAGTGTTTGTTGTTATGAGTTTCAGATAACTTGAGTTATTGTATAATTATATTATCACGAATTTAGTTACTAGGCCCAAACGCAATGTACTACGATCTTAATCAAAAGGAGGCATTCAGCCGTCCAACAATGGTGCCTTTGACCTTTAAACGACTTCTGAACTCATGATTTAACAGATATTTGTTGTAAATACTATATAGAATTGTGACATTATTCAGTTGGTTGAACATTATTTTAAATGGGACGGGTTTTGGCAAAAGAAAAATTATCAAATGAAATTGAAGGTACTATCGGGATTGAGTTTTATGTTGTAATGTTTTCTTTTATCGAGAGTTATACTTTTGAGAAATTGGTTGTTACTGTGTATGATGTATACATGTATGTTTTCTTATTTTGAGGCTATTGTTTGGAATTTGTTGTGCTGTCTATGGGGATCAATTCTAATTGTGGAGTGGGGTTTTTGTGAAATTGAATTAATAGTTGTATTGTAGTAGAGATAGAAAAATGGAATCTCGGAAAGAAAATTCTGATTTTAATGCTGATACGCAAATAGTGGATCAGGGTTTTGGGCAAACTATGGCCATGATACATGCGTTTGCTAAATTAGCGGGATTACAAAATTTTATTCCACAATTTGATAATACATCCGCTGTAACGGCGAAATATTTTATCACAACATTTGATAAATTGATTCAAACAATTGACATAAATGATGTTCAGAAATCGGTTCTTCTTAAATCTCGCATCATTGGAGATGCTTTAACTCATATTATTAATTCAGCAGAGTTAGGGAATGAGACAGAGTACAATAATTTCAAAAGAAAATTTTTGGATTTTTTCGAAGAAAAAACTAGTTTGGCTTTTCGTCAACAACAGCTATCAAACTGCAGGATGAATAGTTTTGAAACAGTTAAACAATTCGCTTCACGAGTTGCGACCGCTACTTTAAAATTTTTTGGCAATGTTGATATTAAGGACGAAAATATTGCAAAAATTTGCAACCAGACAAAACTGTCAAAATTCATTGAGGGCGTCAAACCAGATTATAGGAAACAATTACTCACAAGAGACCCTCAAAGTTTTGAAGATGCGGTATCATTTGTGTCCTTATTAGAATTAAATTCATCGCTAACCCATGAGGTTGATGTAAATAATATTTGTCACGCAAATGGTATTACACAAATGTTAGAAAGACATACACAACAACAAATTGATTTATATATATTTGTTCTTGAACCAGTTTTGATTTAATGTGTTCCTTGAGTAATTGCAACTTTGTATTTTTGTATCACTAATTTAGACCAGAATTAAAGTATATTTTATTTAGCAAGTGTTTGTTGTTATGAGTTTCAGATAACTTGAGTTATTGTATAATTATATTATCACGAATTTAGTTACTAGGCCCAAACGCAATGTACTACGACCTTAATCAAAAGGAGGCATTCAGCCGTCCAACAAGATGTGTACTTTTACAAAAATAATGATAAAAAAAAACCTGCTATTTTAATGTTTATAAATCCTTTATATTTTTTTGTGGCATGCAAAGTTTTCGGGAGGCTAATTAACCCTATTACTGTCATCCAATCGAGCAAAAATTTGGCAGATTAAATCGTTGTCGCTGACAATGCATTCAATCAAGTTTTGGGGACAAATAAAAAGTTATTAAATGGCTTAGAGGCGATGGTTTACTTCGTAGTGGTCAAATACTATAAAAACTCGATCTGAGCTAAAAATCGATTAAATAAATTGCAGTAAAAATGTTGTTTTTATCGATTAATTTTTTACCGTTGAACAATACAAAATTAAATAATTCTGTTTTTATTTGTCGCAAACGTAAGTTTTAAAAGCAAACAATCTTCATGCGATAATTTTACAAATAAGGATTAGAATCTAAAATTATAATTTCGTTCTTTTTATTTCAAACTAAAAATATGAAAACAAGTTGCTCTTTTTTTTTATAACTTCTATGGCATTTCTAAAAGTAATAAAATCATCGTGAAAATAACCTATTCTTGTGCTCATAATTATCGCCGTAATGCAACACTTGTTGTGGCTAGCTCAAATCAAATCAAATTTAATATCTTTACTGAAAAAAAGCTCATCCGATTTTAAAATGTAGATTTTCAAAACGCTATGGCTAATAGCATTATTACCTATGTCTAAAAGTGGATTTAAATAAAAAATAATTTTTGTTTTCAAAAAGCTTTCAGAGGTAGCCGAAGAAATAATTGTGGCATTCTAATGTTCATGCGAAAAGAATATTTCGAGAGTTCTTTCTTTTTAAAAAAATGAAAAAGATTGAATTGTAGTACAAAAATCTCATCGTTTTGAAGAATTTGTATAAATGATTCCATTTAACTTAAAGTCTGTAGGGATTTAGCTCGTTCAGTAATAAATTGCTGCAGTGGGTTTCCTTTTAAAAGAATACATAAAAAGGTACTTAAAAATTAATAAAAATCTTTTATTTATGATGAAAATTTCTTACATGACTAAATGCCATTTTAAAGAATATTGGATTTTGAGTTTCACATGTTTTCATAAAATAATCTTAATATATATTTAAATTCCAAAGAAGGAATGAATTAAACCGAAGTGCTTTTTTTTTATGGCAGTAAGTTTAGTATGCTTTTAATTATTGGGATTATTTAAGTATTTTTTAAAAATTATTTTATCAATTTGAAGTTTTTTTTTTTTTTTAACCATTCTTAAAATATAACCAATAAAAACAGAGTTTTAGAAAAATCCTTTATATGCATTGTCAATTTTTATATTCATTAACACAGCCCCGATATCGAAAACATTTCTATCAGTGGGCGGCAAACTACGTTTCAAAATTTATTTATTATAAATGAACGTGAATTTATGCTCTCACATCCAAGTATCATTAATTTATTCTGATTAAAGTAATTTTATTATTTATTACAAAAATTTGGCAACAGGAAAGAGTTTCAACAATGGTCGGTTCAATGCTATTTGAACGCGATTGGATGACGGTAAGTTGGTTTGTCCCTAAAAACGACCTTTTAGTGACAGTAACAGCCCCAAAATTTGATAGGTTCGATGTCTATGACAATTTATGCTATCTGCCAAGTTTCAGCCCGATTGGATGACGGCAAGCGGGTTAATTAGTCCTCCTCAGATTCCGCTCCCATCGACAAACATACATACACACAAAATCGAAGTTAATATAAAGGATTTAAAAAGAGGCTTTAGTTTGTGGAAGATATTTTGGAAAACTACTTGATATAAATTAATTGGAGAAATTGATTGGAAGTAGATTTTATGTCCTTAAATAAGTCGATATGAAGTAGTTGGCTTGTAAAAATTGATTTGAAGTAGTTGATGTGGATCACTTGATGCGAAGTACTTAATGGGACTTAGTTGACGTGGAGTGCTTAATGCGGATTAGTTTTGTAATTACTAAACATTAACTAATGGTTGTTGAATTATCAACGTGAAGTTAGTGATTTGGAGAAAGATGTCGATTAAATAGAAATTCAATTGGTAACCCGAGTCAAAATTATGGGGTTTCCTCCTCGGTACGTCTATAAATATATTACAATGGGTTACAATATTTATGAACGTAGTGCTCTTTAAAAATACTATGCTATTTTAAAAAATTGTTTATTATCGTTGATTGCACACGTCCAATTTTCAAAATTGCTCAGTTGGTAATAAAATAATATTTTTTTCATACTTTCAATTAGTATTTTTTTTCAAGCAATTCTATGAACAAAATATTTCGTTTCATTCAACCTCGAATGAAATGGTTTACTATAACATTGCACAAACCAAACTAGTGTTTAGACCTAAACCTTAACCAGATGCTGAGTGAAACCCCTTGGTTTTAACTCGAATCACCAATTAAATATCCTTTTCATAATGCATAAATACCTCAAAGTATGGGGCATTTCCTTACTGGAATAGTTGGCGATTCTTATCTTCTTTAGTAAGCCTACGCAAACTGGATACGATTTAATTAGAAGTAATGAAACTGCAATAGCCGCTGGGCACTGACTTTCTCAAAGTAGGACGAAGTTCATCATCTGTAAATGCTCTTTTGATGGTCCAGATAAAGGAGGCGTATTGCGATGGATACTGTTTTATTGAACGTGATTTTAAATATAGAAGTGGAGTGAAATAAGCGTAGGAGGCTTGAGGCGTTTAGAATCTCTTTCACCTGTTCTCTTCAGTTACGATGTATCCGAATAGAGGCTTTTGTTGAAATTTTGTTTAAAATTAAAAATTGAGGGTAACCGATGGAAAGGGGTTGCGTTGCACGAGCAGTTATTTTTAAGATCAGAGGGGCCACAGAACCTGGAAATCAGGGAAATGTCTGGAAGCTTTCTGATTGTGGAAAAATCAGGGAACTTTTTAAAATTTCACGAAAATCTGGGAAATTTTCTTTGTTCTGAAGGTACGTTTCCTCGTTCGTACACATTTTGGCCCCTTGAGGAACATGCACAAGTGAGGAAAATGAATATTTTTTGTATTTTCTAGTGTTATCCAACAAATATATTTGAGCAGTGCAATTATTTTTTATCTTTATGCTTTCAATTAATCAAAAATCGAGTTTGAAATTAGCCGAAATCAAAGCAAAAGTCACGTGACCAAAACGCATGAAAAAACCGTGACGTGGTTACGCAGAGATAAAGTCACAAAAAGAAGGAGAAATATACTTATTCCTCGTCTAAAACAGGTTTTAGACTGGTTCATTATCTGCCGTTGACGTTTCACGTAAAAGTGGCTTTTTCCCGCCAAATCGCAAAATGAAAAATTAAATATTTTCTTAACTATCTATCCGAGCTCAAATTTTTGAAAGAAATTGTTTTTCTTGATTTTTTCTCTACTTTTATTTAAAAATAAAACCAAAAAACGTGAAAGTTCCTCATTGTGGTGGTGATCGTTAGAAGTTTATTGTTACGGAATAATTTAAACTTTTCATTGCCGCCAAAATTATTTTTAAAATATGGCATATTATCTCTTTAGCATACATGTTCTATTTGATCAGGGTGTCTATACATCTGGAAAAATTGGAGAAATTTGAAGAAGAAAAAAAGTTTGCAGTAAAATCAGGGAATTTTTTAGAAATCTGTGAGGGAATTATCAGGGAATTATTTTCCTGAATTTTGTGACCATCCTGAAGATGCATTTATTTTTTTCTAAAGATAACACCATTTATTTACCGAATACTGTTGATGAAAATCTCTCTCAAGAAATAATACTATTTCCTTACCTCTTGGACTTAATGTAATATATGCTAGAACACATTGTTAGCTGAAACTTAGCTTTAAATATTATAAAATTTTTATCTTGGATAAAAACAGCGATATATTCTATTTTAAAACTACTTTGATGGTAATTGAATATTAAAATAGATTTTCAATTATGAGTTTTGTGTTGTGTCTGAAAGATGGTGCTAATGAAAGAGAGAAAAAAATGACTACACTAAATGTAATATGTTAATGGTATAGAAACTTCTGTTTATTATCTCACCATAACTTTTCGATAATCAGCTACTATTATGTTTGTTAGATATGACACAAAAGTTCATAAGTTTGAAAGCAATATTTCGGCATGCAATATTATTCGGTAAGTATTGCATTGAGTCTAAAGGAAAGAAAGACTGATGATAGATTACACTTAATGCAATATTGATGATTACACTAAATTGAGTATTGTCATTAAATGGTTTTGACCAATAGTTTTATTGGAGTCTGTTGAGGTTGGAGTTTCGTCGTCGTTTTACTAATGAAATGTGCAAATTAAAATTTCTTTTTTATTTATATTTAAGTCGTTTCGACAAAAAAAAAAAAAAAAATTGTGCTTTTAAATAATGTGTTTTAGACATCTAGTCATAGGAAATCTTTATGATTATACTGATTTCCTTTATGGTTATATAAATTTTCCATAAAGGTTATTCAATCTTTATGTTTATACAAATTTTCATCATACAATGAAGTTAACATGAAAGCATTATTTAATGTTAAAAACTAAAGTTATTGATTTGGCTTTTTCAAACGAAGTACTATGACTCTGATTATGATATCCTTTTATTTGATCTTTATGAGAAATGTTAGCCTTCCTGTGACTTATTAAGAGTCATATGTTCCCTATCTACTTTGTTTCTTACTTTTACATTAAAATCCGTATCATTTGATATTCAAAAGTATCGGCCTTGATGCTGAAAGCCATAGAGTTGCATATTTAATTAACCTGTTTTTCTTCAAATTCCATCAGATTTCTGAACTTGATACCTTTGCCAGTGCTGATTTCGTATGAATAATGTTGGTATGAGAGTACTCTTTTGCTTCTGGCCGTTTCCCAGAAAGCGTGCGACTTGAGTATAGTTTTCGAGGCTCGTTTCCTAGTATTACTTTGAGAAACGACTATGTTTGACCAGGTAGTAAAAAAATGCATAATCGCATTTATTTGGGATACATGTTGATGTTTACGGGGTTTTCATGCATACGATATATAAATTTGGGCGGATCTTTTTGAAATTGAAGACTTTATCGTTCTTATATAGAAATTCGGACTGATCTTTTGTGGTTCAGTTGTGGATATTTTATTATACCGATGAAGTTAGACAAAACATAGCGTGCGCGCTCACACACACACACATTGTACAGTGTATATTACACTCATAGTGGTGTATAATGTACAATTGGTGTATATGTTGCGGCTAATTTGTGGAAATCTGCTATATTATATAAAATTTCCGGTAATTTATTAAATAACCAAAAATACTGGTTAATACGGTAATAACAAAATTAATTGCTTTTGTTGTTTATTTATAAAATACTCAATGTAAACAGCTAATACGAGTAATTTAATGGGATTTATTAAATTAAGTGGGCATTTTATATAGTAACCAAACCATTGCGGCTATTATAATATTTTCCATATTGATGATGATAATAATAATAACTGTAGATTCAAATAAAATTAGATTACACACAATATACACATACAATATACACCAATATGATATATACACTATGCACCAATATGATATATACAATATGCACCAATATGATATATACAATATGCACCAATATGATAAAAACAATATAAATCAATATGATATAAGCAATATACACTAATATGATATAAACAATATACACTAATATGATATATACAATATGCACCAATATGATATATACAATACACATCAATATGAAATATACACCAATATGATACATAACAATGCACACCAATATGATATATACTTTATACACCAAATGAAATCTAAAATACTTTTGTAATATTAGCGAATTATGTCTGGTAATCCGCAGTTTGCATCATGCACTTGAAGTGGTAAATAACTGGCTTTCAAAACTCATTCAATCTAAAATTGATCAATTTGATCTTGTATAGAAAATCAGTTGACACGACAGGCTATTGAAGACATTGTCTGAATGTGCTTGTCAGTTGCCCGTAAATCTAATGAGCTTTCCTGGAGTTCTTTCATTCGAAATGCTTGTTTCGGTGCAAATGCACTTGCGATAAATTGTCCCATCCCAAAAGAGTTTCATTTACAGATCCACCAGGCAAAGCGGTAACACAACAATTCCTTCATGAGGTTGAAATGGATTTATAATCCGTGTCTTCACACAAGCGATTCACACGAGATGCTCTCATCATTACGTTAAACAATAGGTGGTTTGCACCGTAATGCGGGAACAGGTTTCAAACAAGGAAAAGAGTGCGAAGGATCTGAATATAATTTGTGGTTAGCTCTGCCATCGTAGTTTTGGTAGTAAATTATGAAGCGTCAATTTAGGCCACGTCCCCATCGGCGAATCAAACATTCATCCGATGTGAACATATCTATGTAAAATGGACGGACTCGTGGTTCTGAGGTCGAGTGAAATCTTAGTATGCAAGAGGTAAAGTTGCGCCTGGTGCTCTACGTTACCTGATTTTAAAAGCGAGTGGACGCTATGGCGATTGTGACTGACAGTATGGTTTCGATTGTCGGGCTGTCTGGTGGAAGGTTTCTGTGTTTTTCCCCATTCGGGATGTAAACACAGGATAGTTTCTCCTTGAAATTCTGAAGTGTGTTGTAGCAATGTTTCGTGGCAGTATAGCTTCGTATAGCTCATGTGCTATGAAAAATCCAATAAATTCAACTAACTCATAAAATATCTTCGTTAAGGTTATTGCATTAAAAGCTGCATAAAAGTAGTTAAGTTGTCACTTTTGAAAATGTGTTCTGTTTTTTAAATTCCTACTCTTCAGATATCGAAATAACTAAAATTATTCCCCCCTAACCCTTGAACTAGAGCCTCCAAAATTTGTAAAAAAATTACATCAGTTATTTATTATTGAAAGAAGGTGGTAATAAATATTTAAAAAAAATTCTGTATGGACTAGATCAAATTTTGAAACTTGAACACAACTGCCTTTCCGAATCCTTCACAAGTTAAGGTAGTTATTTCTCTCTTTCAACATCTCTTTCCAAGAGTGGTCTGAACCTTTGAAAGTTTATGTACCTTTGTACTATCCTATTTCATTTTTTACAAGCTCCCCTTGGTGTTGCTCGCGTTACATTGACTGTTCGATTTGCCGACGGGGATGTAGCCTTGTTTTCGATTCGAAAATGTGGGAGATTAAAAAAAAAAAAAAAAATGCAACCCATCGAATCGGTGGCAAACATTCTCTTGCGTTTGCTTACAGAATTGCCGTCACATTTGTTTGCCTTTTCTCACTAAGTGTGGCCCAATGGAGAGTGGGTGCGCTTGTTTGCCACCAAAATTGATGGGGGGAAAAGGACTTGACAACTTGATGAACGCCTTTGCTGTGCAGGAAAACAAGATTTGGCTGTAATCAGAGACCAACAGTTCATGGGTTATTTAATTTCAACGCTTAATGCTGGCCCATATTCAAAGTCAGTCTACTTGAATGGTAAGCCAGCAATTTAACTACTAGACCACTATGACTTATAATTGTGCTTCTTTTTTTAAGCCTGTTACCATTTACATTTAACTTACACTGAACTATAACACATGTAAGTTTCAGAATTAAGTTCTGGTATTGCTGGTATTATTAATTAGTTAGATTGTTCATAAAATTCATTACAACTCTCTTACTCGGTCTACTACCAGCAGTTGTGAAAAATTAATTATATTTACGGAAATTTTGATTATTTATACATAGTTGACCGGAAAATAAAAGTCGAGAATTCTTAATTTAATTTACTGTACTTGCACGAATTTAAATTACTGTAATTATGAAGTACTTGTTTGTCGCATTTCGCTTTAATCCTTTAAACCAATTAATATCTCTCTTACTCATATAGATAATCTTCACGTTACTTTTTAGCATAAAACGAGTATGATTTTTGTTCGGTTGATAAAATGCAACAAATTTATTTAAAAATTTAAGAGTCATCATAAAAGGTTTAACCTTCCGTTAGTCGCGCGCACCTCACAGGTGCATCCCTACTACACTTTCCCCTCCTCTGCCGTCTATAGACGATTCCGGAGAAGAAACTTCTTGTTATCTTCCTAACTTCTGAATACTCAGAGGTGAGTGTACTTTTAAATCGGTAACGATTACTATTTAAACTAGAATAAATTTCAATTGGCTTTCAAAAAACCAGAAACACCTCATAGGTGCAACGCGACTAACCATGACGGAAAGCAGAGCGCGACTAACGGAAGGTTAAATAAAATTAAACAATAAATATTTAGTATTGTGTGAATATGAAAAATGGATGTTTTAACTTACCCTTGTAGAATGTAGAACGATTAACTATTTAAACTAGAATAAATTTCAATTGGCTTTCAAAAAACCAGAAACACCTCATAGGTGCAACGCGACTAACCATGTTGGAAAGCAGAGCGCGACTAACGGAAGGTTAAATAAAATTAAACAATAAATATTTAGTATTGTGTGAATATGAAAAATGGATGTTTTAACTTACCCTTGTAGAATGTAGAACGATTAACTATTTAAACTAGAATAAATTTCAATTGGCTTTCAAAAAACCAGAAACACCTCATAGGTGCAACGCGACTAACCATGTCGGAAAGCAGAGCGCGACTAACGGAAGTTTAAATAAAATTAAACAATACATATTTAGTATTGTGTGAATATGAAAAATGGATGTTTTAACTTACCCTTGTAGAATGTTATTTAGATGAAGATTTCAATGAGCCTCATACTTGACTGCATACCTTTATTATACTTTTATATATATTTTTTGTTCCTTATTATAGTGTTTTATATTACTGCCTTAATTATACTGTCTGAGAGAATGTTGCGACAAGGTCAATGTTTGCAACATAAATTTTTTAGATCAAGTCAAGGTTCATGCAAGAGTTCAACTAAGTTTTATCAGTTTTTCCAAACTAACAAAGGTTTATTTAAAGAGTGAAACCTTAGCTGTTGCCCAGCATTAGTTCAAATGAAAAGATAATACATATTTTGGAGGATTTCTTTGCTTTCATCCGATTTTTGCAGATATCAAGGTTAATGTTCGCGACAGAACATTTTTAGACCAATCCAAGGTTCATTCAAGAGTTCAACTGAGGTTCATTACATTTTCCAAACTAACCAAGGTTCATCCAAGGTTTATTTAAAGAGTGAAAATGCAATTGTCGCTCAGCATTATTCCATATGAAAAGAGGTTACATCTTTTTTCCCCCCTTTTATTTCTTCGTCTTTATTCCATTTCTGTAGACATGTTGCAAGGCATCGTTCTGTGTATTATCTAAAGTAGCTGATGCCTGGGCACAAATTCAATTTGCTTCCCGAAGGGACGGTGCAGGTTTATACTGATTTCATTAATGGCGAGGCTGAAGTCCAACAGGCCAAATTGTAAATCAATCTTTTTCTTTTCCTATCATATCCTTTTTTCTTCTAAACTAATAGATAAAGCCCAGTCTACTGCAGTTCTTTTCTCGTTTGAGTTTTACTACACTCAGTGTTTTCTTGTTATGTCAACTGAGCGTTCATTTCGAGCCTTAGGCAAAGAGGATTCTACTGTACAAATTTTTAAACTACTTTTGAAACTTTGGTTGTGTAATTTTGAAGAAACTTAAGGGCTGTTTTCTTGTTATCTAAATAATGTTTCAATAGTTTTTAATTACATAGTTAGACAATGAAGGTCTCTTTTTAGACCTTTTGAAAGATTCTTTCCTTTCTAAATTATCTTTTGTTCATCTGATGACTGTGGGGTTAGAGCTCTGGCCACGCATGTCAAATGTGCCGGGTTCGAATCCCGGATTAGGCTTGGATGTTCGTTGTAGTTCGGAATCCACATTGTGCTGTAGGTTCCAGCCTAATCAGTCGTCATTGTGCATAAAAATAGGTCGTTGAGCGTATAAGCCAACTAAATAATCTTTTAAAAATAATAAGTGTAACAATAAAAATTTATTAATTATTTTCTTAGTTGTGGATTTTGTTTTCAATTGTTTAAAGAACACGTCTTCCACTTTTCAACTCATTAATCACCTTTCTTTGACCTCTATCAGAAACATATTGCTCCTATAAAATTCTTGCAACTAAACGGATGCGGAATGCTTAATATCGTTAAAACGGGGATCGGAGTTTAAGAACGTCAAAAAATTAATTTTGAGATTAATATTGTTAAAAAACTACAAACAATTTTGAATCCAACGGTGCAAAAAGTTTTAATCTCGTTAAATTAGAAGTATTTTTCATAAATTAAAAAAAAAAAAGTTTTGTACATCAATTTGGATTACGGTTTTCAACTTTAACAGCCCATATCTCCAAACGTCATTTTGGAGACGTAAGAAACATTTACTCAAAATTTATTGAAGATAAATGCCTAAAATTTTTAACATATAGTATTACCAATATAGTACACAATTTGAGTGTAGCATTTTAAAATATTTTCGAAATTAAAGATTTTGTAAAGTTTTGCAGTTTTTTAAAAATATTAATCTCAAGATTGATTTTTTGACTTTCTTAAACTCCGACCCCCCTTACCATTCCGCATCCATTTACTTGGTAGAATTTTATTGGAATGATGTTTCTGATATAGGCCAAAGAAAGGTGTTGATTGAGTTGAAAAGTGGAAGACATGTTCTTTAAACAATTGAAAACAAAATTGACAATTAAGAAATTATCCAATCCTTTCATTTAAGTTCTTTAAATTTCGTGACTTTTATTTTATAAAGATTTTAATTCTGTAAATGTCATACATATAAACACTATTTCTTGTGATTTCTGGTGAGTATTAAATGGTGAGTACATGATTCGGAGATGATGAGTACTCGATTTCCTGTTTTGCAAGTATAATTTTCCGAATGGAAGGAATTTTTAAAAATGTAATTATTAATTTTCTTTCAAAGTTGATCATAAATGTTAAGTGTGTAATATGTGCAAAAATATGTGCATACAAATGACTTAATTTTTTTTTATGTCTTACGCTTGAAAATGTTTTGAACCATGAAAAGAAATGTCTGCAGTTAAAATAAAGAAATAAAAACTCATCCAATATTATTTTAAGAAAAGAAAAAAAAAGAATCTATCTTCTAGGGGAGAGTAAACACAATAAGCTTCCGAAGTGCATTTGATGAAAATCACCAAAGAAAAGTTTTCCATAGTTTTAAGAATAAGATGACTTAACAGTCATAGCAAAAATATATAAATTTCATATAATGCTTTTTGAAGTCGTAAGTATTTTTTTTTTATAATCTCCCACAACTTAACATAAACATGCATAACCTTACTACATGCATTTAATTTTTTAGAAAATCTTATAGTGCTTTAGAATAACTATCGGTGGAAGCTTGAGAGAGAAGGAAGTAAGATTTAAAAACGTATAGAAAACGTTATTTCCGAAACTTGGAGCTCAATATACAGAAGATGTGGTCTGTAATGTCTTTGTTTCTCAAGTCCTTGTATAACCAATATTCTGAGAAAACCAAGGAAAATCTCAGTAACAGTAGAGTATCCCACGAAACTAACAATTGAGTGGATGGATTGTAAAACAAGCTATATTAAAGGAAAGAGGAAACACCATTTTTTATTATGAATTTTTTTAATCCATGACTTTTACGGTTCAATGATTTAAAGGCGAATTTTGTTGTTGGTGAACTTACTACGTTGTTAAGGTTACTACTTTGAAAAGGTCAATTTTGAAAAAATTTTCCAATTTATTTTTATTCTTTAACTTTTTTTGTCCATATTTTTAACTTCCTGAAACAGTCTTTACTTTTTATGTGCGTTAGTTAGAAGCGAAGTTATAAAGTTAAACATAAATGTATGTGCATGAAGTTACACATAAAATGAAAACTTTAAACGCGGTTTTTGGAAAATGAACTTTTTGTTGAATGTTGTGCTCGCAAAACATGATTTCACAAAAAGTTGTTTAGATTTCTGAATGAAATTTTCAGGAAATGTTAATTACTATATTAAGAAGGCAATGAACCAGAAATTTAACATTAGCATTATTTACTATTTAGTTTATAGCTTTTTTTTTAGAACGGTAGACGTAATTTTTACAAAAATTCATGAATACCTAGGTACAATGCTATAATTTTTTTTAATTGTTTTGAATATCTCTTATATTTTTGGTTCATTGCCGTCTCTATTATCATAAATATATGGTTGTGAAAGGAATTTGGGATCTGTATGATAGATTTTTTGTAGCGCCGTTTTTGTTTTGTGGTAAATTTTGTCTTAAAATTTGTCTAAAACAGCTATTATTTTATAAAAAAAAATTATCTTTGCTTTATTTCTTGCTTTACTTCATACTTTTATATTATAAACTTCATAAAAAATTCCCTAAACTGTACTTAATAAGCCATTTTCAAAAAAGTTGTGTCGAACGTAGTCGGATACTTAAAAACTCTAAAATAGCGTCTAATATATTTTATTTTATATTTGAAAACCTTACGTCAATGCATATACAGTGACTCCACCTGGTTTTGTGATGTGCTATTTTAATTTTCATTTATAATAAATCGACATTAAATGAAAACAATTTATGTTATTTGAATAAGTAATCCTTTTCGTACCTATTCACCAAATACCAAGGTTTCATCCAAAGTAGTTTCTTAATGCACCGGGATAGAAGATTGAAACATAGCGAGTATAAGGAATGATCCTTACTAGGACTTCCTCTTAATTTAAAATGATGCGGTGGTCTTAATTCAGTTTTGATTTTTAGTGGGCACGTTTTTTAATTTCTCGTACTGGAAATCGAGAATTTCTCATTAATTTTTTAATTCTGGAAATATCAGGGTATTTTTAAAAAGTTTCCAAAAACCAGATAATTTTTTCATTTTTTTATTTCTATTTCCAACACTGAAATCGGCATTGTCCAAACCTTTCTGCCCACTGATATTTTAATTTTTACAATACTAGTTCAATTACAAATTAACTTTGTTTGAAAAGTTATGATGAAAAATCAAGAACTGTTTTCCTGGATGCAAACACAATGGCTGGGTTACCACACAATATTATATATTAAGCTTTTTTCTCTTTATTAATTTGACTTTTCTCCTCTTTAATTTGATAATTTAATTAATAAGAAACTAGTTGTTAAAGTATTTGTAAACGTTTAACTGTACTTGGGTTTGGTCAGGATATTTGAAATTCCGTTTGATTGGGAGTACTTGCTTATATTAGAGACATTTTAATGATAAGTTCGTTGTACAGAAGAACAAAAAGTTGCCGTTTACTGCATTCTACTTGGGAAACAAAGTTTTGATTCAACTACGCCATCTGTTGGCGAACTTTGTAACTATTTTTTAAAACTGATGGATAAAATTCATTCGTTTCCCCAGTACAATGCAGCAAACGGTACAATTTTATCGTCTTTCATTTGTTTCAAAATTCATTTATGAAGTGTGACATTCCTTGAGACACCCTGTATATCTTAGTGTACGTAGTACATGTTAAAAAAGTTTACTATGCAAAAAAAGAACCCCGCTTTATTATGATTTTGTGAGACAATTGTACAGCCGATAAATCACATTCCGATATTTCGTAATGTTAACTTTTTAATAAAAATTTACATTTTTGTTGAGTGTTAAAAGTTCAATGGCCTTAAATGATCGAAGAATTGTTCATTGTAGAATAATAATAATAACAATAAAAAAGCACCGTGCATTTAAAGATCTTTTTATAATCTACATTTCTAATCTACTTCGGAGCTCACGACTTTTTTCATGGTTGACCTACAGCTTGCTTTCATAGACATTTCAATTTTTTTTTTAAGACTTAAAAGAAAACTATGCATTCCATTCAAATCTGCTGCCATGTTTGTAAGAAAACATACTATTTTACAGTAAATCGTCACACGCATGTTAAAGTTCATCTACATTTATTTTAACCGCGACCAAAAGAGCAAAACACTGTTTTTTTTCGTGTTTTTTTTTTATCGAAACCAAATAAAATAAATATAAATTTAAAACATATTTTAATTAAAATACTTTATTAATGAGTCAAGGATTTAAGTAATTTTTTTTATAGAAATTAACATGTATTGCGGCATGCGCAGTTGTTCTAAAACTTTTTTAAATGTTTAATTCTGTTATTTTAAGATAAACGTTGTTGAAATCTTCCTGCCTCAGAAATTAAAATTCCTTAATTTTGAGTTTTGTCTATGTATATTTTTTACTAATTGATTCGTCCATTAAAATTATTTTGATGTTAGAAAAAGACTATTTGACCTTTATATGCTTTACCGAGTATTAAGTGCAATCTCGACTTATTTATGTGATTTGGAATTCAGATAGACCATCGATTCTGTGATATGAACTAACTTTTTTCCCTTAAAACTTGATGGGAAAACTGACTGGATAAAACTTGATGAAACATTATCATTAACAACGAGTTTATCTGTCAAGTTTTAGTTCGGTTGGATGATGGCAAGTGAGTTAATGAGTCCTTCGAAGCGACAGTAGAGACGCGTGTAAACGTTATCTTTTAGTGACATCCCCAGAATTTTATAAAATGCATTGTCATCGTCAACAATTCTATCTGCCAAGTTTCAGCTCAATTGGATGACAGCAAATGGAATTAGTAGCTCTCCGCAGATTTTATCTTATTGTTATTAATGAAGAGGTAGGAAAGAACAAAGTGAAATAATAGGTATACTTAAGATATTATGTGTGATTGTACCATTCTAATGAGGAATAAGTTATTTCCATGACTCTCTAAGTTATTTGATTATTACATGCGTCAATTTGGTGCACTATGTAAGAATTTTATTTCTGTATTAAAAAGAAACTTATAAAGTGCGAGAAGGTAGTCATACTCTGAGTGTCCTGTACCAGTTTTATAAGTATCGTGATTATGACCAGTTTCAGTTTTACATTGAAAGGTTTTACTTTGTCACATTAAAACTATTTTGTTATTTAGCTTATCTGTTTTAATTCCAAATAAACTTTTATTCAATTCAAGTTAATCAAAATTAACCATTGTTATTATATATATATATGTATGTGGTGTGTAATTTCTTTTGTGCCATATCCATGGGAAAAACTCCGAAAGTGTTATATTTAATATCCGTGGCCTATTTTTCTATTCAAAACAGGAAGTTGAACAGCTTAGAGTTTAGATGCTAGAGGTCGGCGATATATCGATATTTCTAAAAAAATATCGATATTAAAAGTATCGATAAAAGTCACCGATATATCGATATTTTCAAACATTTTTAGTTTTTTGATGATCATTTTGTAGTTCCATATGTTTTTTCGATTTTCTTTATTCCCTTTTCAAAAACTTCAAAACTAAATTTTGAACTTGGCTGAGTGACAGTTAAAATGGCACCAATATTCAATATTTTCCATACACTTAAAAGCTATTGAAAATTATCTAATTTTTTTTTAAAATCACTGCACCATTAAAGCAAAAATATAACTTTTTTTTGTAATACATCCATTTCAGTTGAAAAAGTAGTCACTTTACAAAAAAGCAATCATGAAAAGTAGAAATTTGCCCCGAAAAACTTTAATTCTGGCAAAATTGAAAATCAAATAAAAAAAATCATGTATCGATATATCGATATTTTTTTCTATGCAGCGATATAGTATCGATATTTCCGACATCTATTAGATACCGATTAAACGATCTGAATTGAATTTTTTTACACAAATAGTGTATACATTTAGGCATTAGTTGTGTATACTATCATACTATCACCAATCTAGACGTTTTAAACAAAGTCCAGTTTTGTAAATTAAATTGTCTTCCCTACTCTGGTATGTAATGGTTCCCCCCCCCCCCCTTTCAAATCATGTTGTGTGAGATATAAATGAAAAAAGCAATCAAGTAAAAGTTATTTGATGGGACGATGCAAAACATATACGTGTAGTGCTTGACTTAAATTAGTTTATCGAAAAATTGAAATTGTATAACAAAACGTGTCTTTTTTTAATTAAAAATGCATAAGACCGTGACTTGTTAAAGAAAATTTGTGTAGTTTACATGTTAGTTGTGTAAATACATTAGCTTTGACGAAATCAATATTAACGTTGGAATGTTTTCAATTATTTTACAATTTAATTCATTATAAATTTAAACTAATTGTTTCTTAGATGTCTGTTGACGATTAGCCTTCACTCCTTACTTTCGTCTTAATTTTATCTTTTAGCAACAACATTTTTTTATATACCATTTTCTAAGAATGTTATTATGAGTACTTGTTATAATAACTTGTACTCATAACATGTTATAATGAGGATCATGGTTTAGATTACAATGAGGATCGTGGTTTATGTTATGTAGGTTATGGTTCATGTTATGAGGATCGTGTTTCATGTCATTATGAGGGGTGTGGTTCATGTTACAGGGATTACAGTTTTCCTCCTTTTAAAGGATTTCCTTCTTTTTGGTTTTTTATGTAACATTTTTTCGATCTCTTTGTCTCTGTTTTGAAGATCCGCATTTTTCTGATCTGAACCAGTTTTTCCTGCAAAAAGTATACTTCTCCTCATGTCAAAACAAAAGATTTTCCCTCTTAGCTCCCCTTTCTCCACAGATTACTTCACTAACTCCTAATATTTGAATTGTAATTATTACACAGTATGAGAAATGTCATTGTATTTTTTAAATTATTGAATTATCTTTCCTGCATACTTTTTTTGTTGAATTTTTGTGCATTCCTTCCGCGAGCTTTTTTAACGAATTTTTGGATTTCCTCCCTTTTGCTCTCTGATCACTCTCATCCTTGATTTAAATGAAAGTTAAGGTTTATGGTGTTATGAGGAATGGGGTTCATGTTACGGGTTGTGTTTCTAAATTATTTTGAGTCTAGCAGTATATGTTATAATGAGGGCAGTGTTTCATGTTATGAGAGCCCTGGTTCATGTTATAATGAGGTTCATGTTATAACTTTTTAGTTTATGTTATAATGAGTGCCGTGGTTCATTTTATAACGAGGGTCGTGGTTCATGTTACTTTGAGGCTCTTAGTTCATGTTTTAGTGAGTATATTTGCCCTCGAATAGTATACACGTGTTCTTTGTCTAAACATAGATTCTTGTAAAACTAAGCTTTTAATCTTATTCCCTGTGAAATTTTAACCAAGATTTTTTTGGTTTAGTTTGACATATATGAATACAATAAAAGCTCTCAAGGTGAAAAAGGATGACAAAATAAAACTGAACACTGCAAAAAGAATTTAGTCTTTACAATCAGATTTTCTGTTAAAAGGCTGTAATTTTCTTTCTGCTTCGACAACATGAATTGTTTTTGCTTTTTCGTACCGATCCAAAGCGTTCTTTAAGTGGCCATTCTACTTATGGGATTTTTTGTTCATATATAAAATTGAATCCTTTAAATAACTTTTAAAACCAGCATTTCCAATTCTTTGTCTGGTTGAGATAATTTTCTTTCAATTGTTTGGACTTTAATATCTAAACAATCTAAGTGCTTTTGATTATGCTTTGAAAGTTCATGGAAAAAGTTCGATTGTTCTCTGAAATTGTAGAAAATATGAATTCATTAACTTCTGTGCTTTTAGCGGTCCATTGCCGACATTTTAATGACTTGATTTTTCGACTTTGCTCCCGCTCTTATTTCGTTGGGGAAAAATAATTTAAGAAATATTTGAAAAATAATTTTGGTACGCGCTGTGTGCTGTACAACTATATTTAGTAATAAAATTACTTTAGTAAATGGTTTTTTTTTTCCTTTAGATGTAAAAGTGAGTATAAAATAAGTAATTTTCTATGCAAGTTATTAAACTCTTAAAAGACCAGTGAATTAAAGGAGTTGTATAAAATTTTGATAGACGTTTTTATTAATAATAATAATAATACTAAAAAAAATATATCAAAATTATTTTACCGCTTATATGATTTTCGCGTATACCTTTAAAATGAATTTTGATTACCTATGTGTTAAAATGAGTTTTGAGAAAACGCTACTGAGGCCAAGGTAGGTTGGTTTGTACGCTCACAGACCTATTTTTATGCTCAATGACGGCTAATCAGGGCGGTACCTACAGCTTAGCATGGATTCAGAACCACAACGAACATCCATGCCTAACCCAGGATTCGAATCTGGCACCTTTATTATACGAGGCTAGAGCGCTAACTCCACAGCTATCAGGTGGACCTACCGATGCCAAGAGCTTACTATTTCTAAATTTTTTATAAAAAATATGAATAATGTCATTTCAACTAAATAAATCATTATGTTATACAGCTTTTCTAAAGTATGTATTTTGCAGTAAGTGTTAGTTGAATTTTCATATACGAAAACGGCACAGCTTTCTGATATACAGTAAAACCCCGATTATCCGAGCCCCGGTTATCCGAGTTTCCGCTTTAACCGAGCCAGATAATATTTCTTTAATTTTTTTTACCCCTGATATTTTCCTTTGTTTAAACTAGTACCGAAAAAAATTGGTACTTGATCTCTCAAACACTCAAGAAAACAAAATGTTTACATTCCTTTTCATTGTATGACACTGTTCCTCCTATCGCGTCGCTCAAGGTCTTAAGGCTTAAGTAAGAGAACTCTTTAAGCATTACTATATATTATTAATTGCATGTGGTTTACTTATAGTATAACATTTGTACTTGTCAAAACATACATTTAAACCGATACGATTTATTTTTAATTTTCGCTTTAACCGAGTTTTTCTTTTATCCGAGTTGGTCTTGGTCCACATTAACTCGGATAATCAGGACTCTACTGTAGTTACATATTTTCCCAGTACCAGTTGTGTATAATATTCCAACCTATTCAATCTGTGCGTGTCCATCTTAATGATTCCTCCAGTCCAATCTCAGTGGTTTAACTACTTTGATATTAAATGGGCGTGTCAAAACATGACTGTAATTGTCCATAATAGACCTTGTAAAGCTTTCATCATTGTCCATCACTTAGTCCTGTTTGCCGGTTGGTATTTTCATCGCGATAACGATACTCTTTAATTCTTATAAACATTATTTATCGTTGCGTGGAAGAAAAAAAATCTCAATACATACAATGACCTTATCCTGTGTCTGTGAGGGAATAGGCGTAGCCGAAGGTCTGAAATTAGTTCGAATGAAGATGGAACATAGATGGCCGTTTTCAAGTGTAGGTATGGTGCCAATTTAAATAGGATTCCCCTTATTAGTGTGTTTTCGATCGTGATACGCTGACTGCTTTGTAATTATAAACTGTTTTTTAACTGATTGCGTTTTGATGTTTGTGGTGTTTTAACCCGTTAGAACTCGCGCTATTAGATTTTTTTCTCACGCTCAAAATTGTTTCGAGAACTGGCTGTACGTGAGATTATCTTCTTCTACCTCTTTCTACTCGTTATTTGAGTGTTCTGTTTCGTATTTATGGGTATATAGTTGGCCTTGTAATGGAATAATATTTTCTGCTTAAAGTTTTTTTCAATTTTCACCGTGTAACTTTCTTCATAAATAAATTTTAATGTAAAGTATTTGACCAGTGTTTTTCAATGAATTTCCTCATGTTCTTGGTCATATTTACTTGGTCAATTTGGTAATTGGGCAAAAAAAGTGAATGAAGGTATGAAACAAATGAAATTATTGTTTTTTCAACTTTTAATTTTCTCAAATCGGTAAAAATGTGAGAAATTCTCATATGAGATTTCCCATGTACCAGTTAGGTTAGCGAGTTTATTCCGAGTCAAAGACTTTTTCTTGATGCCTTAATTAAATGATATGAGGACAGCTGTCCTATGTAGTGCATTTCGAATCCTTCTGATTTTTAATTTTATTCTCTTTAATTTTGCGATTAATAAACAAGTCTGAATATTCATAATTCGATCTATGCCCAAGCACTGAAGTACTGTTTCTTTTTGCGTTGCCTTTGGATCGATGAGTATTTCATGAGCAACTGAATCTATAACATTCGAAAGCAGGACCGGCATTCGAACGATGATTCGAACCCGAACCGTTTGAATGGTAATTCAACACTATAACTGCAAGAAAGAAGGGCATAATGACTACAAGCAGGAAGTTAATATACAGCTTACTTTTTATACTGTTGCTAATTGCAATCAACTCAAATGATGAACTCGTGGAACTTTCAATTATTTTCATACTCGTTGAATATTTTTCTTTTTGATCTTTTGGCTAATCAAAATAAATATTTCCTGAAAACTAATTATTGTGTTCTATTTTCGTGAACTCCCTCCCCTACCACTCCCAATTTATCTATTGCTTTTGGCATTTACGGAGAGGACAGGTATTTTACGACAGCTCGATAATTTATTGACAAAATTTTTAACAAGCCACTTATGTGCTTTGTTTTGAAATCCTCTCGAATGCAACTTTTATTTGATACCAAAAACAATCAAAGTGAAGTTTTTTTTCCAAACATGGGTGGGAGGAGTAAAATTTCAAACATTTCTACGTAAACAGTTTTAGACATAAATACAGGGTTTCCGTGCATGTGGAAAGTCAGGTAATGTCTTGGAAAGTCTTGAATTTTGACATTGGGTAAATTTTGTCATGGAAAGTCATGATTTTGAGCAAAAAAAAAAGGCCATAAGTCATGGAAATACAGTGAATTTCATGGATTTCTAAACATTTTAAGTAAAATCTCATAACAATGACGTCATAAACGCCATGATCGCTATTCAGCTCATCGAAAATTCATCTATGTTTTTATTTACGTTTTGACTGAAACAACGGTCACAGTTAAAAACCGCGACCAATGAAAACATTTCTGAACCCCAAATTTGTGACATCATACGAGTAAGGTCTCATAGGCGAAAAAACATTTCATAATATGAGAACTGAAATGAACAGTTTTGATAAGCTTGTGTTTACATTTAAAAAAAATAAAAAATTCCAGTCTTCTTTCTTCTGTTTTGCATTGTTAATATCAAAACATTTGATTTTTGATTGTATTTTTTATTATTAGTGACTTATTCTTTCTTCAAATATTTCTTTATACTAAAGATTGATTAGCTTTTCTGACACTGAAATTTCAAAGAATAGAAAATTATTTTTTCCTTTTTCTTCTGATTTGGAAGTTACTGAAACAGAGATTTTTTACCTGATTTAAAATAAAACTTTATAAAAATCATTTTATGGTACATTGATATACTATGCTCGTGTTTTTGTAAAATTAATATAGGTTACAATAATTATTACTTTTTTGTGTGATTTGATTTCTTGAGTCATGGAAAATTATTTGCTTCAGTCTTGGAAAAGTCATGGATTTGTGACATTTTATTTTGGCAGATACCCTGTAAATATGAAGTGATTGTATAAGTTCCGTTTTTGTTTTGTGGGGTATGAATCATTAAAAATGAATGCGTACAACTTTTTGCTCTCGCATGGAGCGCAAGACAATCAAATGGGACAATGGAATGCTTTCGACAAATGAAACAACGGGATACTTATTCTGCATCTCAACTTGACTAAGAAAACATGCAATGCAGTATGAAGTTGTCATTTTTTTTCAAAGTAGAGCGTTGAACAAGAAACCAAACTATTTTCGGTATATAGACCGTAAACGATTTGCCTTCCGCTACTTTTTTTTTTAAACAACGTGACTTAACAGGGTTTCTACGGTCCTTAAAAGTTCTGGAAAGTCCTTGAAATTTTTTGATGAAATTTGGTCCTTGAAAGTCCTTGAAAAAAGGATGAGGTCCTTGAAAGTCCTTGAATTTTAAGTGGCTATCGATAATCTCCGCCTCCGCTTTTTCCCGCCTCAATTTTGTAATTTATGTCTTAAGTATGTAATTTTATGATCCTTGAATTTTCTAAATAGGTCCTTGAATTTTCTAAATAGGTCCTTGAATTTTCTAAATAGGTCCTTGAATTTTCTAAAAAGGACCTTGAATTTTTTTTAAAAAGGTCCATGAAAGTTTTTGGAATTTTTTCTTCAATAAAAGTGGGGACTCTGCTTAATATAAACTTAAATTATACGTTTGTGGATGCGTAGTATGTTCTGTTCACTACATGGGAGCACAACCTGATGGAATGGTAAAAAAAGAAAAACACAGACAGATGGACAAATGATAAGTTGAATATTTGTTTAAATAGTTTCAAATAGCTACAAAGGAGCGAACGTCGAATATCAAATAAATTTGAAGCCAAATATGCATAAAAAAGTTAGTCTATGGCACGGAATGGAGGTTTTTCTTCATAGTGGTCAAACAATATTAAATTTTGATCTTTACGCAGAGTCGCTGAAATAAGTTGCAGTTGCATATAAAAGTTGGCAATGCGTATAAAGGATTTATAGCAAAAACTTCAAGTTTTTATGGGTTAGTTTTATTTTACTAAACATATTTATGAATATTTAATAGCATTCAAACTCAGATGAGTTCAAGATATATGTAATTTTTTTTATAGGCGACGTTATGTATACATTATGCGTAGTTGCATAATTTACTTCACAATTTAATCATTAGTATGAGTAAAAAGAGCTGTAGTTATTGTTGTTAAGTTCTTATGTAATATATTTGTTGGAAAATATATGTATTATTTTATGTATCCTCAAATGGTACATAAAAAAGTATGTTTGATTTTGAAATATGTCTCTTGGGTATCGTTCCTATGGTAAAATCGCAAAAAAACCCTAGTTTTATTCTAATACTATTTTTTGCGTATTTTTTTAGAATCTACTGAAAATTTTATGAATGATTAAAAATGTATCATGTTATGAAACCAAAGCACAGTGATACTTTAATTCTCGCTGCAGAAGAAATGTTTTAGCTGATATTGCATAATTGATATATCTCGATATTTTCAAATTTTAAGCATGTGTAATTAGGCAAAATCTCACAACACTGTTTCTATGGCAAATGACTTTTACTTTCCTTTTTAAAATTGTGTGACGTCTTTTTGAAGAAAATATATTATAGTACAGAATAAGTAAAATATCTTGAGCAGATAGAAACTGTTGCTTAAAAACTGTTTTACAATACTATTTATAATACAAGTTTTTTTTTTAATGAAAGGTATATTTCTTTATTTTTTCTATGAATTATAGATTACTTTTGCCTGAATCGCTGTGATTTCAGCTATTGTTACTTGCTTGGTATTTGAACCTAATGTACGGTAGTAGAAATATGTGCAAAAACACTTTTTAGTGTTAGTGACTATCATACTTAAACTTAATAGCTTTTTGAAGCTCGATTATACCCTGACTTTGAAAATAAATCGAAGTATTTCATAGCGTGTGAGAAAATATTAAATAAAGAGTTCTTAAAATATGTAAGAGCACGAAAAAAAATCTTATACAGCCGGTTTAAAGAAATTATTTACCGAAAACTTTTTCAAAAGTTAGCTGAAGCAAAACAATGCATTAATTAAAAAATTCAATTTAATCTACTGGTGGAAAATATCAATAAATCTTTGTGCGTCAATCTGTATGAAACTTTATGTTTTGAAATTTAAAATCCCAAGTCCTGTAAAAACAGGAAGGTGAAACTATTAGGCCAAAACCTACTTTGAGAGCGGAGTAGCCTTTTAAACAATTTGTTGAATTATATGAAGTTATAGAGAACTGGGAAAAAAAAACATCGATAAAATGGTGGTTTTGGCGATATACTTTTCGATCATTCTTACATCATAATTTTTTGTAAGTGAAACAGGGGAGGCAGAAAAACGGCCTTTGATGACCGATGCTCAAGAGAAGAAAATTCTGTGTTAAAGACATTCGTTTTTCAACTTTTTACACCTTTATAGCATTTTTATGGAATTTTCTTAGGTGGGGATGTTAAGAACACTTTAAGAGACGTTATCACAGCGATTTCGATCAAAATCGTTAGAGCCGTTTTTTTAACAATTACTGAAAAACTTGATTTTTTCAATGGCAGCTACCTTATGTGCATGCGCAGTTTTGACGGAAACCTTAATGGTAGGTCCCATGTCAATCACTAACCCATATACCAAATTTAAACAGCGTAGGTCAATTCGTTCGAGAGTTATGCTGACTACTTACACATTGACATACAAACAGTATTTTTTCTAGACCACTTTTTTGAAGTCAGGATGTTCCAAAACGTGGAGAAATGTATAACGAATCGATTTTTTAAATTTTTTTTTGACCAAAAACAATTTTTTCATCGCCTATGTAAACATATGGATAATTGAAATTAAAAATTCACTAAGGCATAATCTGGATATTTACCCTAGTTTAGTTTTCAAAGTTCTTTGGACGGACTTGTTGTGTGAAGACAATAAACGCCCAGCATTCGATAGGTTTTGGGATACATCCACACTTAGCCCTATGCAAAACTTGATTTCAAAAACGAGTTAACACGACGACAGTAGTGAGAAGCTATGTACTTTCTCCTATTTGAATACTTAAGTGCGGGATAGTTTCCAGCTGAAAGAACTTCCGGATTTCTTCAAGAGATACCTCGTCCTTAAATTTCTCAATTATGTTCTAACGATGCCAAAGTTTTATATAGTCCTCAAACAACGCTTGCGCAAAGAAAAACCGATACAACCAAACAAAACAATGCATACTTCAAAAGGAATTTGTCGTTGGAATTTGAACCATCACCATACTTTTTGGAGGGCGATTTTCAAGCTCTGGAAGATATGAATAGCAAACATCAGTTCATCAAATAGGGAATAGGTGGGATGAAATTTTGCCCACTGTCTAGACTTGTTTTCCAGACGGTAATGGCTGGGTTGTGGACTCGTATCATCCACTCCACTTTGTCATGTCGTTTTACGTCCAATTAGTGGCAGGGAATTTCGTGTGTACGAGCAGATGATAGGGGTCAGATAATCATCCTGTGGTAAAATTGACGTGAAAGTCATAAAATCTTCCGGATAAATTATGTGAGTCCTTCACGGTGAGATATTTCCTGTGTTGGAATTGCATGTTTTTTGAGGGTAGGTAATGACGAGAACAACTTTCTACCTTAGAGTTAAAGACAGTATCTTCATTTCTTCTAATTTTACAGGATATCTGATCAAAGTTTACTAACTGCAATTCTCTTAATGGTATTGCTACTCCTTAAGAATGGGCCCACCTGATGGCTGTGGGGTTAACGCTCTGGCTTTGCATGCCAAAGGTGCCGGGTTCGAATCCTGGGGTAGGCATATATGTTCCAGGATTGCCACGCACCTGGAAAACAGGGAAAACCTGGAATTGTCAGGGAAAATGAAAATTACTAAAAAATATAAGGGAAAACTAAAAAATGTGATATTATCTAGAAAAGTCAGGGAATTTCTTTCAGATTCAAGTTTTCTTCCAAGAAGTTCCGTAATTTTTTTTCAGAACGCACATCTGTGTTTTGAAAATTTGATATTTTCTTGTAACAATGCGTAAAAAACATCCGTCGAAAGCAAATTGTCAGAAAAACAGGTGAAAATCTTTGGCTTTTACGCCGATTTCCGCTTTTTTTCCCTGAGATTTTTCACTCTTTCTACTATTTTTAATACATTTTGTAGAGCTTTATCAGACTAAACTTCTCTAAAACTCCACTCAGAAAAAATTTCTTGCTGCATCACTGTTCTGTACCCACATAAGTACACAAATAAGTTCTTATTCGGCTATTTTGTATTTTAAAATAAGACTGCATATATATTTTCCTCTTTTTTTTATATTTTGACTATTTCCCCCCCAGGGTAATACAAAGGGAGATGCACGCACAGATTGCTACTTATACCATCTAATCAATTTATCTTGTGCAAGTACATCAGTGTTTGGTGACACAAATCGCAAACATTTTACTGTACCGCAAAAAAGTCGATTTCCATTTTTTTTACCAAAATTTTGATTAATTGATAAAAATGCACATTAAAATATTGTGAATTTTTTTCCTGTATAATCCTTGTTCAAAATTACAACTTTAACTGCAATTGTATGCCAAAAAAATGTGTTTACTTCGGCTTGAAATGAAACCTGGAAATTAAAAAAAAAAAAATTTCTCTCTCTCTCTCTCTCTCTCTCTCTCTCTCTCTCTATATATATATATATATATATATATATATATATATATATATATATATATATATATATATGGGGGGTCGTTGAGCGTACAAATCAACCAACCTTAAGAATTAAGATCTCCGTTATAAAGCATTGTACTAGGTAGTATATGTGCAATATGTCTCTTACAATTTCATTAATAATATAGAATTGATTCTAGCACTTCCGAAATATTTTTTATGGACGTATTTTTATTGAGGGGGGAAGGGGGGGGGGGGGGGAGTGAGGGTTTAGCATTGCAAATTCCGCAAAAATATGCATTAGCTTTGTAAAAGTTTAGCTTTTTGAGTACGTAAACCTACGGCTGCATTTATTTGACTGCACAAATGATGTACATTGTATTGAAACTTGGATATTCTGTGGTAATTTTTCTCTCAACTCTTCTAGAAGACATTAGTAGAAGAAGCCTTTTAGTGTAAAAACTGTCGTATTCTTTTTTTTCTTTCTCTCAGATATCGTTTCTTCATTTCATTATTATTTTCCAAAAATAGTACGTATAATTTTTTTATGAATGTATATGGATTGCTACGTGCTGTAAACCGAGGAATTTTAATTATAAAAACCGTGACATCTTTTTAAAAGTTATGCAGTACGTGACGAGAAGGAAACAGGTTGCAGTCAGAAATATTTATTCGTTTCTTGGTAGAGAGAGGTACTTCTTTATCCTCAGAGGATAGCAATGGAAGGAACTGTTGTGAGAACATTTGGAAACCAGCTTTAATAAGTGGGTATTTGTGATTAGTTCAGCAGTGATATGCAATTAGCTTTTAATTAGAATCACCAGTACTCACCGCAATTAAAAAGTACAAAGTCTCTACCGATTTATGTATTTGAATTTCAAATACAAAAGTAGGTAGAGTCGGATTTATTTTGCATGTACAAACTTACAAATTTGTAAGTTTTTTACATGCAAAAAAAATCCCACTTTGGCCCTATTTTGTCCACACACTGTAAGGTGAATGTTATACGGATTTTTTTTTAATTTTAATATTTATAACAACCAGAACTAATAATCGTATAATATGACCTTAAACCAAATTATTTCTTTTGTCGTCATAAATATCAAAGTGAGATAAAAATTAAAAGTTATTAATCTTACGTAAATTGTATTTTCTAATTATATAAAAATTGAAATACCTCGGAATACATACCATGAGATACTAACTTAGGCTGATGCAGTGACGAGCAATACTGAATATTAATTAACTTACGGCTTGGAAAAACGCTGACTTAAACAAATCTCACATGAATACGTTTTCGATAACGTAGAAAAGCTTTTGAATTTGAGTGATGATTGTTAAGAGATTAAAATCAAAAAGCGTTCTTTGAAAGGATAATTTAAATTAAAAAGGTGATTCTGAAATAGATTGTCATTACATATATAAAAAATAAGTCACTTTATTGTTTCTTAAATCAAAATTATCCTAGAATTCAAAGGCAAAATGTCACTAAGCAATCCACGTTACTTAAATTCCCCGAAGCCTTCTAATGAAAATGCTATTGCTAGGAATCTTTCACCTAGGCAAATTCAGTGGGCGATGCGAATATCTACAGGTTGCGTGGCTAATTCTCTAAGTATTGATTTTAAAACCTTTATTTAAAGTGCTGTTGGGAGTACTTTTGTTCATCGGCGCATTTTTTTAAATTCATTACGAATCGATCAATTGAATGTTTTACTCTTAGGTAATAATTCCTTCATTTCTTGACGTTTTAATTCTTGCATTAGAGAAGGTCAAAAACAGAATACTTATTAAGAGCGTTTTGAATTTTTTATTACCTTACATAACTTGATTAATCGGATCCTGTTAAAAAAGAAATAAAAAATGTCGGCCTGCTACTCTACATATAGTAGTATGTTTGGGTAGTTTTCTGGAACTCTTTAAACGTTTGTGTATTACCGATGTAAAACTGTTAATAACACTACAACATATGGTAAATGACTCAATATTAGCCAACGTTTAACTAACAATCTAACTTAAAATTTTTTGACATTTCCCTTGTGTTGTAGCTAAAAAAATTGTTTTATTTCTTAAGTTTAACTTTTTCCTTGACCTGTAGATTTTTATTTATATTTAATTATTAAGTACGGGCTGGTTATAATTCAAGTTCAATTTTCAAAAAGCTTTTTTTCTTCTTCTTTATTGCCCATTGGGCGGCAAGAGGCACATGCCTGTCCTGACAGCTACCAGATTTGATCTGAATATGCGCGAGGAAGGGGTAATTGGTATAGCATAACAACAAAAACTATTTTTTTTATATGCCATACTATTTCCCCCTGCTTCGCGTATATTTGGGTCATTCTTAAGAGTGGTTCCTTATTAACACATTTTTGAAGGTTGAACTTTAATTATAATCACCAGTACTCACCGAAATAAATAAAAAAAAAAGTACAAAGTCTCTACCGACTTTTGTATTTGAAAGTTTTGTACATGCAAAATAAATCCCACTTTGGCCACACACTGTATGTTGACTGTTATACGGAAAACTTTTATTTTTTTATTTTGATATTTCTAACAACCAGAACTAATAATCGTATAATATCACCTTATATTAAAATATTTCTTTTGTCGTTAGAAATTACAAAGTGAGATAAAAAAAAATATATATGTTATTAGTCATATGTTAATTGTATTTTCTAATTAAATTAAATGAAATCATTAAAATGTATGCATACACTTTTTAGCTGCTATCACAGCCTTAAAATTAATTAGCTTAATAACATTATAATTCTATGTCTAAAAATAGTGAGCAATTATTAATATAACAATGAACAATCAAACTTTAATTGACTTTCATAAGTTTACACGACAGTTTTTTTCCTTACAAAAATAAGTTTTAAGTAATATCCTGTCCACTACTAGAACCTAGAATTTCTATAGTAATCCACTACTGGAATAATGATGACATAGAACCTTTAGTAGTAGTCATATCATTAAAAATAAATTAAAATTACCAAAAAGAGTTATAACAGTGATTGAACTTATTGCAGCCATATTCTGAGCTCAAATTAAAAATAAAAAAATCCACAATTTCGTAGATGATGAATTGCGAATTGATAGCACCAGTTTTTGAACAAATGGAAAAGTTAAAATTTTTATCAACAAAATATTTTTTCTCCAGATATATTGAATCTTTTTAGACGATTCAATGTGTTTCTAAGGAAATGTAATAACAGACTACGGGTAAGGTGTGTTACGTAAAATTCTTTATTACTATTTCTTATGATTTATGCTGACTGTCCTCTTTTGGAACACTTCATTCAAAGAAAATAGTTCAATTTCAAAGGCCTAACTTGATTCCCATTTGCTCAAGGCCCTTATAATTCCTCAGGCATGTCTTTCCAAAAACTATTCCTGTAGTGATCATCGATATAGATAAACAATTGGATAGACTGCTCCATTGCCAATGCAAAGAGAAAAACGCGCCGGGAATTGCGAAGCTGGTGGGAAGATTAACCAATCACAGTTCACTTTTATAGTTCGATGGAAATGCGAAAAACCTTGTAAAATGCTAGAATATATATATATATATATATATATTTTGCACATTATTACTAATTAAGGTCTACTATTCACATTTCTGCTGTGTACAACCCACAATTTTATTTTCAATCCTCGGCAATTTATTTTCAATCCTCGGCAATATGTATTTTTTATCCCACCAACGGCATTTGGCAACGGCTTCATTTTGCCAGCGTTAAGCAGTCTATCCAGTTGTTTATTTATATCAATGGTAGTGATATGCGTAAATGATCTGCGGCACTTAAATCTGCGGAAAGCTTCTAAAGGAAACTGACACTGACACGAAATTTCCATCACTGCGAAAGGCAGTGTTTCTGGGAAAATGGAATCAACAGGTTGCGCAACCGATTTGCTATGATATTGATTAAAATACCTTGGTGGATGTGCCGCTGGAGCACTTTTATGCGTAAACATTTACTGCTGGAGTTAGGATCGGATTGTGAAATGAAAGGAGTAAGCACACATTTAAAGTGCAAATCGCGTTAATTTGTAACGGCTCCTTTTGGAGTATTTTCTTCCGACAAAGAGCATTTTGGATCGGATGTTTTAATAACATAATGCTTTCTAAACCTCGGTGCTTTTATTTTGCCGTGCGCAATTTAAGGAAACATTTTATTTAACTTATTTTACTTCAGTCTTTTCTACTGATTTGACTTTTTGGGCAATTCACTGGTGATGGTTGGAGATTTTAGCTCTTTTCTTCTACTCATAAACAAATAAAAATTATAAAACTAAGGGAACTAGGTACCCCTTGTTTTCACTAAAAACAATGAAAAAATACATTTTCTATTTTTTGCGTGTTTATAATCTTTGAAACCATCTCCTTATTCTGGCAAGTTTTTGAGCTGATCCGATAATTGCAATAGCAGAAAAACTATATTTTTATGGAGAATTTTGCATTGCTGCAATAGCTCCTTCGATATTTCGAACGCATTTTTCTCAGTTCGTGATTTTTGAAATTCACACCTTACTCAAAATGCTAAAGCTTCAGCAAATATGAATTAAATGACTTGAAATTTTGTGTTTGTCATTCTTAGTATCTATTTGACAAAAACAGGCATGGATTTTTAGATAATATATATATATATATATATATATATATATATATATATTTTACAAATTTAAATATTGAAAAATACTCGTTTTGTATTCTTTTTTTACATATAGATACAGTAATTAGCGTTTTTCTCGAAAACTATTTTACTTATTCTAAATCTGATGCCTAAAAAGTAAGAGTATATTACTAGGAAGATTTTTATTTTAAAAAATCAGGAAAAATATTGAAAAATGAAAAAGATGATAGAATTTCAAATTTGCTGATTTTTTTATTTTTTTTTAAACTTTTGAAAAGTTAGAGCACTATATGAACTTTTTTTTAACAAAATTTAGTTTTTACTTAGTAATACTTCCAAGTATGTAAAAATTATAATTTTAAAGGCTTAAATAAAAATAAATAAATTGAAGGGTACCAATTCCCCTTAAGATGAATCTAATAGTTACGTTTTTATTTTATGTAATATTACTTGGTGACAAAGCTATATGGGAAAATAATTACTTTAATTATGTTAAATATGCATATCTTCTGAGGCAACTTGTTCTGTGCGTCGCTGGTTTATAAATGTATATTCGACCTAATTAAAATACTCATTTTTCCTGATAACTTTGTTACCAAGTAGTGGGCAATTCTCTGTTGTAAGCACAGGATATTTTGCCTTTTTTTCTACTCGTAAACAGATTATAATTTTTAAATCACCATGAATCTAGTAGTTATGTTTTTGCTTTGTATAAAACTAGTCTGTTGCTAAGTTACATGGAAGAATAATTATTTTAACTTGGTCAAATTTGTATCTTACAACACCGACGCAGACACGGACGTGTCCCGTGCGTCGGTGACTTATAAATGTGTATTTGACCTAGTTAAATTATTTTTCCATGTAACTTTGTAACAAACTAATTTCATACAAAACACAAATATAACTACTAGATTCATCTTAATATTGCAATTCTAATCCATTTTACTTTACAAGAAGAAAGAGCGAAAATGTCTCGTGCGTCATCAGTGAATTGTCATAATATTATATAAAAAAAATAATATTACTACTAAATTCATCTTAATTTTATAATTCTAATTTGTTTACAAGTAGAAAAAAAAATAGTTTACAAGTAGAAAAAAACCAAATCGTTCGTACACCAGAGAATTGCCTTTTTTTTTCTAAATGTATTATATAAAAACTGACTTTTGAGAGAATATACATTATTGATAAAAATGTAGATTATTTTTCAGATCCATCTATAAAGTATGGTTATCAGGACTGTTTTTCTGTATTTCGAAAAAGTACTGGGTAAAATTTCACGGCAATAATTAAATTCTTCTTTCCCGGTAAAAACCCCTTTAATTTTTTATTTGCATTTATAAAAGGTGAATGAATGCAACTAAGTGCTTATTTTTAAACCCAATATAAAAAAAAAAAAAAAAAAAAAAAAATGTGATTGAATTGTCATGGATTTAATTATGTTTTTAAATAAATCCTCAGGAACGACTTATGATTTTGTATTGTTGTCTTTAAGTTAACGTCATTTATTATTGTCGGTTGTAAAATAAAATACAAAAATCAATTAAAGTAGTGACTGTGACTTTTGTGTCCCTTGATTTGAAATGGTATTATGCTTTCTAATTTTTTATGTTTGTACTTTTTTCTGCTCTGCCTATGTTTAAGGAAGAAAAAAACTTTCTTTGAAACTTAAATTGCTATGTATTATTGTTTTTGGAGTTATGTATTGATGTTGCGGGTTATGTATTATTGTTATTAGAGCGATTTTTTTTCTATTTTTCCAATTCATTTCTTTTCCTGACTGTGAATTAAAAACAATTACAAATTTTTTTCGTTTTTTCATATTTCTGGACAGTGCTTTTAAATTTAATGCATTTTTAATTTCTGTGTCGATCTCTGTTTTGGCGTACTTTTTTATTGAACGGTTATTTCTTGGTTTTGTGATGGCGAAAGGAATCTCTTTCGTATGTAATTGAATTTTTAAATGATGCATCGCTTTCGTTGAACCTTTGATTGTGTATTGTTTGACTTGATTTATCTTTCCGACAGTTAAGTAAATTGCAATTATTAGCAGTAAGAATAGTGGCTAGTGTATTAGACACCGCCTTGATGTCTTCTAAATATACGTATTTATGGTTATTTCTGTGCTGGTTTTTCCTAAAGGACCAGGATTTTTTTTTGTTTGTACGGTTTCAAAATAGATTTATCGTATTTTATTAGTAGTACACATACTGGTTCAATAAAGCAATCTTAATATATTTATGCTACTTTTTAATTTGAGATATTTCTTTGTACCATTTTCAATAAAAATATTCATTGGATTTCTAATAAAGCATTCTTAGTAAATAATTTTTTTTTTCTGTAAAATTGCAGGAAATGCGACTACTTCTTTTTGATTGACAATTAATAAAAACTTAAAAAAAACAACAACAAAAAACCCTGCACTTTCCTGTAAATATTGTCAGAGGTTAAAGGTCCGATTCTACAATTATATAAAAAGTCGCAGCAAATCGCTGGAAAATATATTTGAAGTTCTATCATGGTGAAACAGATTTGGCTGTTTAAAAATGATATCTGTTATTTATGTACTGTTCTGAAGGTGGTGAAATAAGGATTTAGAAATTAAAAATACTTGTTGTAATGAAACCAATTAAAAAAATCTTACATATTTACTCATTACCATTATGCAAGCAACTGCTATAAACACATATTTAACTACATTTATTACAGATACATGTTGTATTCTTCACTCTCCAAAGAGCTCACAATTTTCCTATCCTGAGAAATTGTGAGCCTTATAAATCATCACATTTGCTTTCAGGGAATAATCACAGCAATTTTCGATGGTAGGTGGATCAAACATTCCCTCCATTATAATGCCTATGAAACTTGGCATCCGTATTTTGGTTCAGCAATGTCTCTCTTTATATCGCAGTTCGTTATCAAGTAATTCTAGAGGTCGGCGATACATCGATACGACGACATCTTTATCGATATTTCGAAAAAATATCGATGATACAAATATCTATAAAAGTCACCAATATATATATGTTTTCAAACATTTTTAGTTTTTTGATGATCGTTTTGTACTTCCATGTGATTCACTTTTCAAAAACTTCAAAACTAGAGTTTGATCTTGGCTGAGAGACAGTTAAAATGGCACCAATATTCAATATTTTCCATACACTTAAAAGCTATTGAAAATTATCTAAATTTTTCTTAAAATCACTGCACCAATTAAGCGAAAATATAACTTTTTTTTTGCAATAGATCCATTCCAGTTGAAAAAGTAGTCACCTTACAAAGAAGCAATCATGAAAAGTAGAAATTTGCCCCAAAAAACTTTGTTTCTGGCAAAATTGAAAATCAAATTTAAAAAAAAAATCATGTATCGATATATCGATATTTTATCGATATTATTTTCTATGCAACGATATAGTATCGATATTTATTTTGATCGATATTTCCGACCTCTAGAATAATCACAGCAATTTTCGATAGTAGGTGGATCAAACATTCCCTCCATTATAAAGACTATGAAACTTGGCATCCGTATTTTGGTTCAGCAATGTCTCTCTTTATATCGAAGCTCGTTATCAAGTAATTCCTTATCGCATCTTCAGCTTCCTCATCTGAATGAAACTCAAGCTCACATTACCGACTCTAGTGAGCTCCGAGATCCTATCATAATTTGTTTTCGTTTTTCGACAAGTGGATAAGTGCTTGTTGTACTGCGAGCCATTCCCCGATGCATTATTCAGCGATGGCCGCATAGAGATGTTTTGTTTTCATGTTCTGTTGTGGACAGACTCGTGGCTTTGATGCAGAAATAGTGCCTATAACATGTGAGAGGTCTTGGGATCAAGTTCTCTCGTTGGCGCTACGCAATATCTGATTTCAAAAACGAGTTGACACGGTCGATCGTGGAACTGCCTGGTGGTAGTTTTACAGGTTATCTCATATTTGTGATGTAATTGTGGGGCAGTTTTCTTTTTAATCATTTCCCGTAAAGTATTTCTCTTTTGATTTTAGTGTTATGATATTAGGACGTAGTCTTCGTATTAATTTTAGTGTTATGATATTAGGACGTAGTCTTCGTATTAATTTTAGTGTTATGATACGTATGATATTAGGACGTAATATAGTTTTCGTACAGTTCTTTCATAATTTTATGTTCAATATTATAAACCCACTCGATTTATTTGGTGCACGAAGAATGAAGCGTTCAAGTTGAATGGAGGAGGCTTTTAGAGATGACCGCATAGAGATATTTTATTTTCCAGTATGTTCCCTGCCGTAACTGAAAGAACGTACTGGGATGTCACGGATGGGCACCAATTTTTTACTCGAAATGAATAGCAAAACCAGAGGTCGCATTCGCCCTAAAATTCCTAATATTCTTAAATTTTCTCCCTAAAATTGTACTTAAATTTTTCCATAATTCCTAAAAAAAATTTAAGACCTCGAATTCACCGATTTTCATCTTAGCCTCCTGAGACCCCGCATACATTTAAATGCACATCGGATTTTGGGCGCATGATTTTTCTTTGCATGAAATAACCGAATCCAGTCCAACAGCTGATAATAGTTCCACTGATTGTGACGAAGTAGAGCCTGTAAAGAAATGGTAAAAAACAGTTCCTCTGCGAGTAGAGACGTCACGAAAAGTTGGTGTGAAGCACATGCCAGCAATGAATACTAAGAATTTTTCCTCACGTTGTCGGATGTCTGGATGTTCAGCGTGAACAATAATTTTTTTGCACTAACTGTAAAGCATTTTTATTTATCACGTCCTCACGAATTATTTTGCAGCCTTTCATGATTAAATTTCACATCTGAACAATTAAATTTCAGAGTTTTTTCAAGCTTAAGGAGATGGTCATTTGTTGTCCCATCTTTATAGTTGAAACCCAATAACTTTAAAAGTACGTAACATAGACCCAAAAGAATAATATACATAAAAATTAGCTTTAAATCACGTTTCAAACAGTTGTGGGTCTCAGGAGGTTAGACTCTCGAAAAACTCCCAGATATTCCTCCTGGAGAGACATTTTTTGATGAAATTTTAATCAAATTTTTGAATTTTTATTATTAAAATCTTAGTTATTGACAAACATGTTTAAATGGCAGTCAAACTTATGTTAGTTTAAGTTTTAAAATTGAAGCAATATTCTTTTTGAAATACCTTGAATGTTTCTTACAAATTAAATAAGTGGATTTAATTAAAAAATAGTATAAGTGTTTTATTATGTAACTGCGGACTAGAAATGGAAAACGACCTAATATTATACAAAAAAAAATTGAAAATCTATTTTTTTTACGGAAAAATGTCCTAAAGATTAAGTTTAACAAAGTGGAGAACGCCCAAAGTGCGAACTCCAGTAGCCTCAATCCAAATTCAATCTGGTAATTAGTCATAGCCTTAAGTACCAGATGCGAGTGTTTTTCATTTTTCGGCTCTTCTGAAAAACTTTCTTTTTTGGATTTAGGTCTTTTTCCATTTCTAGTCCTCGACTGTTGTTTTGCTGAAAAGTTGTGTGACTTTCAATTTTGCGAAAATTTGCAGTTTTTTGCTGGTATTGAAAATACTTCGGAAAGAATATTTTTGTAAGGAACCTTGTCAGCTTAAAAGAAATACCATGGGTCGCATTCGTCCTAAAATTCCGAATATTCTTTATATTTTTGTTTCTTCCTAAAATTCTTAAAATTGTGCTTAAAATTTTCGCTAATTCCTTAAAAAAATTTTAAATACTGAAAATTCCCCGATTTTCATACAATACTCGCGAACAAATCTTAATATTCTTTTAGAGGAGAACATATTCTGAAATTTTAATTATTAAAATTTTAATTATTGACAAATTATTTTAAATCTGAACTAAACTCATGTTGGTTTAGTTTAAATTTTAAATTGAAGCTATATTCTTTTTGAAGAACTTTGAAAGTTGCTTAAAAATTAATTAAGTGGATTTAATGAAATTCACATGTTTGTCAAAATTGTATAATTATATAATTTTTGTTTTGCTAAAAAGTTGTTTGAAGTAAATTATTTTTTTAAAATTGGCAGTTTTTTGCCAGTATTGAAACAAGTTTTAGAAAGAATATGTTTGTGTTAGGAGCTTCTGCAGCTTTTAAAGAAATATTCCTAAATTTTTCAAAATTATCCCTAAATTTTTTGGAATTATCCCTAAACTGTTCTTAAAATCTGTAGAATTATCCCTGAAATATTCCTAAAATTTTTGAAACTATCCCTAAAATTCCTACCTAAAATTGCCGATCAAACGGTATAGTGGTTAGCGTGCTAGCTTCTAGACCGCGAGGTTGCGGGTTCGAGTCCAGTGTAAGGCATGGATGTTTGTAAATGTATGTTGGCTTGTCTAATGACGAATGTTTCGGTGCATTATAGCCCTCGTGTTGCTGACGGTGCCAGATAATCTGAAAACAACCAACAATCTACCTAAAATTTTTAGAAAACTCTCTGCGCCCCCTGGAAATATCCCTAAATTTTTTGGAATTATGCCTAAAATATTTGGAATTATCCCTACAATTTTTAGAAAATATCCCTAAAATTCCTACCTAATTTATTTAGAAAACCTACTTCGCCCTCTGCAAAACATTTGATAGCCTGTTGAAGACCGTTGGAGTATCAATCCGTTTATTTCAAAGCTAAAGAAAGATTTTTACTTTTTGCCTTTTGTCTATGCCATCATTTCCGCTACGACCAGGTGCGCTTTAAAAGTGAAAGTTTTATCGCTTTCATGTTTGGTGGACTGTTCGAAAATTAAATGCTAAAGCTGCTTCGACACTAATGGGATGATTTGAAAGAAATTCGATAAAAAGCTTGTGTAAATATAAAGGTTAAAGTTTAAAGGCAAAACAGATTAAGTTCGATTACCCATAAGCCGATTGTTCCGTACCGAATGCTATGTGTGAGCACTCGTACATGATCTATTTAAATTCTTTGTATTAACTTCGTTTATGTTTGTTTTTGTGTGGCGAGTAAAATCTTCAGATGGTTAATTAACCCGTTATCCTTTCAAGCTAGAACTTGGTACTCATTATCGGTGATAATGCATACTATCAAATTTGGGGAAGAGGGGGGGGGGGGGACAAAAAAGAGTTAATCAGTGGTACGGAATAAATTATTTATCTTCGTAACTCAAACACTATGAAAACTTGATCTGAGCTTTAAATTGGATAAGTTGTAAGCGGACATAAAAGTTGGCAATGCATATAAAGGATTTATAGTGAGCTAGGGGGCTCAGCCCCTTGCTTACTATAAATCGTCCACGGGATAATAGATAACACATAAGATCCCAAAGGATCTTGCGCATTATCCCGTCAACCTTTTAGTTGTAGCAAAAAGTTCACCAAACTTAATAACTTAAATATTGTCGTTGGTCAATCAGCGTGGTCCACGTAACAATTTGTGATTCTATTTTAACGCCGCAAAACCTTAAACAGAAAAAAAAGTTGTAGCCATTCGATTTTTTCTTGATTTAAGCTATGGAAGAGTGCACATGACCTTTCAGCCTTTTCAAGTAGAAAAGACGTGATGACCCAGCACTGAATAAGTGACATCTATTTCGTAATTTTGGCAACAGGAAATAACTTCAACAATTGCCAAACTTTTTGCTGAGGACAAAAAAGATCGATGGGATAATACGTTACTACCCTGAGTTAAAATTTTAACCTTCATTCACGGTACAACATAGCCAAACTTTACCCTTGCGCAACCTATAAAATATCAATCAATCAAAACAGTCGAAAGTTTTGATTGCATATGATCACTGATTGGAAGTCAACTGTTCATAACACAAAGCGATGAAAATAAGTAGTACCTTTGCTTACTTTTTATATAACATAATACCGCTGATATTTTGGGACATGCTAAATCATAAATGAAACTTTTCACTTATACCTGATTCTATGTTTTTCTAAATAAAGTTCCTGCAAATGCATTTAGGACATTTTGGAAATTTATCAATTTTTTTTTTCAGTCATGATCTTGACGCCTTTGCCACCGGAGCCATCCTTTCCGAATTTAAGATCAGGAATGTAAACAGGAAGAGTTGAGATATCATGGTCTGGCTTCAGCTTTTTAAACAAATCGTTTCGTTGGTCAGAAAATCATACAGTATGAAAGAGGACATTTTAATTTTTTGAATGTGCGGTCAACATTAGATTTTTATGTATACTTAGAAACTTTATTTTTATGGATTCATTACTTTTTCACGTAACCTGTCGGAAATTAATGAACAAATTATTTTCAATGCTGATCGAACATTCTGGGATTCGAACCCTCTCCGCATGAATAGTTTTCCTGCACTGTACGAGCTATACCAGTATGTTCACTGAACAGTAGCATTGAATATACATTTTATATTTTAGATAGTAACCATTTTCAATCAAATCGTTTATTAAACACGTTCAAATTCATTTCTTTGAATGTAAAATATTTCGATAAGCCAAAGTAATTTTCCTGGAAACTTTTAATGCTCTTGGACACTCCTGATTTATTGCAAATATTTCTACTTCACAATTATAAGGGTGGGCAGGCATTTTTTTGACAGTTAGACGTTTTCTAATAAAAATTTATAGCTGTACGGACGTGGGACATATTTTGGAGATCCTTTCATCTGTAGCTTTCATTTGGTACTTAACACAAACTAATTTCAGAAGAAAAAAAAATTTCATCACACTTGAAAAACTTCAGTTAAAAATGTTATTTGTGTATCATTGAGTATTAGTCGACTGATTTCAATAACAAATCTCATTCATATCGTCAAAACATCTTCAGTGTTATTAGATTTTTGATGTTTCGGACAGGCAGACAACGAAGTCGTTCTTTAAGCTTTTGACCTTTGGTGTGCGGAATACAAAAAAAAAAAAAAAAAAAAAAAAAAAAATACAAATCCTTTAAATGCGCTACAAACTTTTAAATATAATTGTAAATTATTAAAGTGGTGTTGTGCTCATATCGATGAAGTTTTCATAGTGTCTATCCACTACGAAGAAACAGGCACTCCGTGCCATTAATCTACTGTTTTTTTTGCCCCCAAAATTTTATACAATGCATTATCATCGAAAACGAGTCTACCTGCCAAGTTTCACCTCGATTGGATGACGGCAAGTGAGTTAATTAACCTTTTGGAGATTTTACCCGTCATAAACAAAATCCAAGTAAATATGAGGTTTCAAAAACATCAAAATGGTGGGTTTCTTTCATCGTATGTCGTCATTCTTAAAATGAGAATATTTCAATTATTGAATATCGCCAGATTGTATATGCTTGAATATGGTTTGGTATCTGGATATGAAGTACGACAATAGGAATAAGTGTTAAAGTGGCCTTTGATTGAAAAACCTCAAAACTTGATTGAATGCATTGTTATCGACAACGAGTTTACCTGCCAAGTTTCAACTCGATTGAATGAAGGCAAGTGAGTTAATTAGCTATCCGAAGATCCGCTAAAAACACACAAACAAAAATTTAACAGTTAATATAAAGGATTTAAAAATGAATAAAACAAGAAAAATATTTAAAAATATGTTTAATTTTCTTCTATCATTCATTCACCCCCCCCCCTCCGCCCTCATTTTTTTAAGAGTAAAATAAAAGCTATCGTTGGGAAAATTTCAAATATATTTCACGTAGTGTAAAGCTTTTTATCACTCTTTATGCTTTAATTCTAATGTGTTCAATCTCTCTCAAATAAAAAGAAAATAACAGTTTACTAACCGTTTCAATGACAACCCTTTTTGAGAATAACTAACGTACAATCTGTTTTGTTAAATGTGCAATAACTTTTACTGAAAACACTTAACAGGTGTCGTGTAAATTACATCAACGACTACTCCAGAATATTTCTACGCTACCTAACGACGTGCCTGTCTTCCAAAGATTGCAATAACTTTTACTTTAATTATCTAACCAGTAAAATAAATCAAAGTCACTGCCAATATATTTTAATTTGTAAAGAATGGACTTTTCTAGTAAATACTTTTCTTTAAATAACAAATGTAAACCGGTTGTATAAAACACTGTTGCCTGTATTGTCAAGGTATCCATACACTTTACGGGTATAAAAAGGAAAATTCAAGCAGTTGTTTATTTGTTTATGCGGCTATCTTTTCCGCGCCATCTTTGAATGTACATTCATCTTTGCACATTGTTGGATCACCATCGACTTCCGGAACTTCTCTCGCTTTCGGATCTGACATGCTATTAGATTGAGAGGCGACTGCAATTTTTGGACCCCATCGAACATCATTCTGAAATTTGTATAGGAATTAGAGAAAAGTGAGTAGATTACGAATCCACTGGTCTGCCGTGGCAAAAATGGCCGAAACTGGTCAAAAATCGACTTTTAATAAGTTGAACTAAATCCAATTGCCAAATGAGCCATAACTTGCCAAATAATGAGAATTTTTTTATTATTTTGTAACCCTCACTCTTTAATTTTTAATTAAGAAGGTTGCAGACGATTCAGATATCTGGCGACGGTCTACTTGCATCTATTAAAAGGGAGCCAATTTGGCAATAAACATTACGTCACTGATGACGTAACTAATGTCGCCAATTTGGCTTACTTTTAAAAGATACAAGTTTTCCGAGCCAGAGATCAGAAATCGTTTGCGCTTTTTCTCATTGAAAATCAAAACGCAGTGGGTTGTCAGACGAAAAAGTTTGTTCTCTTTTTGGCAAGTTATGACATATTTGGCAATCGGATTTTAGTTCAACTCATCCCAAGTCGATTTTTGATAAGTTTCGGCCATTTTTGCCACGGCAGAGTGGATTCCTAATCTACTCACTTTTCTCCAATTTCTATAAAAAATTCAGAATGATGTTCGATGGGGTCCAAGTAAGTGACGTCATGAAATAGTTCGGTCAAAGCTATATGATTCGTTAAAACTCTTATAGTAACCAAGGTTAGAAAAGTAAAGTAATAAGTAAAATTAAAATTTAAAAGAGATTATTTTCATCAACATATATTTAAGTTTAATACAAAACCATGTTCGCAGGTTATCAACATTAATATACAAGTCGTGATTTTCTCGGAAATGTATCTTTTGAGCCGAAGGATAAGTTGTCTTGGACTATAGTTTAGAACGCAAGAGGTTTCGGGATCGAACTCGTCGACTCTCTGCAGTCTCCCTTTTCAAACTGACTGGGCCGACTTAACAGTGTAGTGGTTAGCGTGCTAGCTTCTAGACCGCGAGGTTGCGGGTTCGAGTCCCGTGTTAGGCATGGGTGTTTGTAAATGTATGTTGGCTTGTCTAATGACGAAGGTTTCGGCGCATTATAGCCCTCGTGTTGCTGACGGCGCCAGATAATCTGAAAACAACCAACCAAACTGACTGGACAGGGCGATGGTCGTGACAGGTAGTTGGATTCGGGACATAAGTACAGTTCAGTTCCCAATTGAAAGACCTCCCGTAAGGCATTCCACTCTTCACTCAAATCTTAATCTCGCGAAATTCTGGTGAAGTATATACATCGCGTATATCTTACACCAGAAATTCTTTAATACAAGCAACTAAATGTAGTTTTAGTCATGAACTTAAATACAAATCTTTAAATATACATTAATTGAATGATATTTACTTATAGGCATCGAATTCGTTGCTCAGTGGCAAATATACGGTTAGCATGATTCTAGGATTAGGATTTGCTTGTAATCTCTGGTTTTAAAAACTACTTTAGTTTTGAAAATGAATGAAAATGAATTTATAGAAGTTCTCTTCTAGATTTTCTCCCATACGGGACACATGCAGTTCCTCTTGAATGACTTCCTGGAAGGCGTTCAAAATTTTGACTACTTTAAGTAGTCAACATCTTGTTGTAACGATGCTTTGACATAAAAAATAAATACTACCAACTATCTGTAATTTCTTTCTAACTTTGTTACAAAAACTCCCCCCTTTCAAATTTTCTCGTTAACGCTTTCTAAATTACTAAGAACTGTAGAGGGAAACTTGGTTTTTGATTACAACTTTTATTGTGAAGTATTTGATAAACCAAGAAAAAGGGAGGTTGGTTGTGCCATTTTTTACCAAGGTAATATATTTCTGTAACAAAGTGTAAATAAATTAAAGTTTTGTAAATTTATATTATGACCGGCTAAAGCGAAAAAGCAAGTCATTCGATGTTCAATACATTAAACTACTAGTTGACAAATATATTTTTGGATGAAAACTATATTTAGTCTTAGCAAGTATAGGTGATTAAATTTAAAGAGAGTTCCATATTCATACGAAACAGTGAGCAAAAAATATATCGTCAAACTAACCATAAAAAAAAATCAAAAATCGCCATGTTTTAGTACTAGACTGCAGTATGAAGGCATGCTTTTTTAAGCAGTAAATAGTTTTTAGTTTAATAAATTTGCCTATTGTACATCCCTTGGGTCTTTTATATGTTCAGCATTTCGATTAAATCTCTTCAAGAAGTTTTTCTATGCACTTCTCGAAGAAGTATGCTTCTAAGTTAAGTCTATACTGTCATCACTGTCTGCTACGTTCATTGTCAAGAAATACAAAATCAATGGAAACATTATAGATACAGTTAAACATAAAATATGCACTATTGGAGCGTATTTTCCATGCTTTATTTTATTCGAAACTTATTTTCATCTTCTGTCTACTTATTTGAACTCTATAATACTAATCTGCATATAAGCTCTGCTGTTTTGCAAGTCCAGCCACAGTGACATTCATAGTTAATTACCTGTTGAAGTGTGCTGTTGTCGCACGCAATCATTATGTAATGTTAATCGTTGGCGACCTGTTGCTTTTCTAACCCCCTGGTCATAAGCTGACGGTGTCAACGTTTCTGCTAGCCGGGTTACCTGCATTATTATTAGTTTTGTATCGCGTTAAGAATGTCACACTTCTGAAATTTCCATTTTTCTTCTACCATGCCTAAAAGCATTTTTACGTTTTTTGTTTATAATTTGTAGTTCTTGTTCAACCAATTCCTCATTTAGTAACGTGTCCTCGGTATGCCTGCTTTTGTTTTTATTGTTGATTTGTTCTCTATTCCTTACAATTAGTCAAAAGAATAATTGTTGCAAAAGGTTTTTGCTATTTCACTACAGAGCATTGCACCGTAAACACCTATACTGCCTACTCGAAGAAGTTTTCCCATAAAGTTTCTAAATCTATATTTTCTACAATAAAAAATTCTTTAAATAAGTTCGTTGTGGTAGTTCTTTTACTACGCCTGCATTTAGTTTTTTCGGTGATTTGTTCTGTACAATTAAGAAACACGTCGCATTTTGCAAAAAACTTTTGACCCTTCACTACAAAGCATTGCACTGTAAATACATCTATAGCATATTCCATGAAGGTTTACCACTAAGTTTTATAATCTCTACTTTTAGTAAGTCTCTATGTCAATTAAGTACCTATTAATTTCTGTTAAAATGTATACGGCTTTCTGGTGCTACATAAAAGGGTCGTATAGACAACTAGGTACGACTGCAAAGAAATGATTTACCCACGAAATCACTTGTTGAAAACTAGGATAAATTTTTAGCCTATACCTTTAAAAACAGTTTCTATTTCTTCGCATTCCAACTGATTTCCACTCTATCGTAATAAAACAGAGTCCACATCTGTAGTCCAAGTCATCTGCTTTTTGAAAAAGCACTTGGCCAACTTGGACTTCTTGAATGAATCATGCCCTTTGGCTAAAGGCTTTTATCCCTCCACCACGAAACCATCGCATGGTAAACACTTAAGTACCCGATTTACTTTCTTTGAGATCTTTTTATTTCTTTCTGCAGATGCATTCGCCATCGATGTGGGACTTGGCAGAATATCCTCATTTCTCTAGGTCCTCGACATACCGTTACAACCAATATTTTATGATTACCTTTTCCGGGAATCTTTGGGAAAAGGCATATTTCATTTTGTTTGCGCTGCCCTCTCCGGAAAGGCTGCTTTTTTCATGAAAAGATTCTTTTTTACTACATCTATTTATATACTCATACAAAATGAAATCCCAACTGCTAGTTTTGGCTTTTGAAAAAGACCCCGGTAAAACATTCCGCGGGTTACTTTCGAATGGGATGAGTAGATAGTGAATGTAGGAGATTATACGGATTGTAGAGGGAACGAAGAACGGTTTATTTGCAATCGGTTGAAAATACTTTATCTTGTGAAGCACCGTTCTGTATAGCATTTGAAGTAAATTTTAAGGTTTGTTATTAATAGTTTTTTGGTGACTTCGGTTTGAAGATAAGATTTTTGATCTGTTTGGAATATGTTAGTTTTATGAGATGGATATTTTTATGTTTGTATTTTTATTTGTCGGATTAGGTATTGAGTTTTACTTGTTGAGTTGACAATTTTTTTAAATGTGGATTTATATTTTAATTGGTTAAAATGATTTTTTCTTGTAGATTAAATTTTATAAATAAAATAATATTTCTGTATCTCAGAGATAAACGATGTTTGATTGAAAAGATTGTTCACTATTAATGGGGATATAGTTTTGATTATTAATGATTTATATTATTGGCATTATATTAGTAATTATTAATTGATTTGTGTATTGATTAATTTTATTAATTTATAACCGATTTATGATATTAATTAATGGCAAATTTGTGTTATTAATTAATGACGGATTTATGTTGTTAATTAATTACAGATTTATATGAATTTATTTAATTAATTATTGATTTTTTTAGTTATTAGTTGAAACATATTTAATACAAATGCGCTTAAAAGAATCTTATCAATTTTAAATCATTATTATAAAGTAAAAGTTCCTTTTACTTTAACAGAAAAATTTAACACTTTTATATAAGTTTCTAATTTGTTTGCTTGTTCATATTATTAAAATTTGAATCATAATAGAAACAGGTTGGGTCTTTTCTTTGAATAATATAGACAACGTATTTTCTTTTGTCTGAATAATATCCACTGATATGTAAGGTGTTGAAATATATTATTATTGTTGATTAATTTATATCTCATTGTACCGAATTCTTCCATCGAACTTATTCTGATAATATACTTATCATTCTAATATAAACAGTTAAAAGTGTTACTCTGTTAGTCCGATAATACACCTTGTTAGAAATAATATGAACTTATTCATTTTCAGTTGAATTAGTTTTAATTTTGGATAAGACACTGCTAATTTTATTATTTAAATTAAAATTATCAAACTGCGAATTGAATAGGAGACTTTCAAGACAGTAGCTTGTTGCTTTCTTCTCAACGATCGGAACTTGTTTTATTATTCCTCAAACAGAGCACATTATTTTCGAATTAATGGCGAAAGTCGTTTTGCAGACGTTAACTTTTTCGTATTGCATTCTTGATTTAAAAAAAAAAAAAAAAAAAAAAAAAAAAAAAAACACGTTTGGATAAACTTTTCATTACGAAATGCTTCCTTAAAAATTTTTAGAATTGAACTTATATATGTTGATGTTTAATAATACTAGAAATCGAATAATATATGATTTCTCGTTTTGACTCGTTTTTGAAACAATTTTTCTCCAGTTAAAATGAAAAGGTTAATGATTGCATTTTTTAGAAGAATTTTTTTCTTTGTGGATTATGAATGAAAATATCAAATTCAAAACAACCTTGTTTGCATAAACTAAAGGTAATGGAAGGTGAATGAGTAAAATATTTCAATATGAATGAAACGATTGAAATGGTTTCACAACAAAAAGTAGTGTATTATCTTTCCTCTAATAAAACGATTTGTTAAGATTCCTGTAGAGCACAGCCGATTCCGCATTGGCGAACCGCATACTCAACGCTATATTTAAAATTCTTCTTTGGTCTGTTTGTTGACAAAATAAAGTGACCAAAGATAAACCATACCATCTGCGACAAACTAATTTTGGTGGATTGAATTTGTTTATCTTTCGCTCCTTTGTTTTAGAAACAAGTGGCAAGAGATATATAAACTTAACATTAATTGATGTTTGCGTTTTTGTTTCGGGTCAATACAGATGCGGTCTTTGAATGTACAATTGAGCATATCAATTGGAAAACGAGTTAAGTGTTTCAGGATTATTAATCACAATTCTAATCTTACAAATAAACACAAATCTACGAAGGTTTCTCTTCCTATAAAACAAAAAGCCACCTATAGTTCTACACTAGCTAATTGGTGTATGTGTGGTCCACAAGAGGGGGGGCGGTTTGAAAGATATGATTTATTAAATTTCTGATTCTTCTATTCCTTCAAACCTTTTTGGGAACTGACTTTCTACATGCCAAATAAGCAGAGTCGGATAATACCAACTATATTAAGGGATTTAGATAGCACTAGTAAGAGACATGTTCGTACTTTAAATCAGCGTGGTTATTTTAAATTTATGACGGCTCATATTTTCAATATCAAAAAATTAATCAAATTTTAATTACTATTGTCAATAATAAAATAATTCCAATAATTAATTTAATTACTAATTTTAATTAAATAGTTTTAATGATAAATATACTTTATTATTTAAATATTTGCATTTAATTTTTGAAATTAGTTATTAAATAGTGTTTAACTAATTTTAACAGAATTGTTTTAATAATTAGTTTAATTAAATAAAATTTTCTGTATCTATTATATATACCAATATTTATTATTTTTGCTCCTAGTGCCAAGGCGTAATTCATTGGGAAAAAGCGAACTCTCTTACAGCACTTCACTTTTACTTAGATTGTAGTAAAATAAAACTTACCGCTTTTAACAAATTTTGTAATAAAGAATGATTTGACAAATTATTCCATAAGTGAGATGCGCTAAACTAACTGCTCGAAGGGGTTTCAGCTTTTTTTTGGTTTCCTTAATGGGCAAGTGTCCCCTCTCCCCACTATCTACTAACGCAGATGACAAGTTTCTACAAGCAGATGGCAAATTGTTGAAATTTTCTAGCGTAGTTTATCAGTTTACTAAAAATGGGAAAGGTTTTGGGATGCGTAGTTTATAGTTTCCCATTACTTCATTGCGGTATGAATGAAAATATCAATTTAAAAATAACACAATGTACACGGATTCTTTTATAAGTTTATTTATACTGATTGTATGAAAACTATTAAAACGAAAAGTCCTCTACCATTTCGATACAGTTTGAATGAATCTGTCAGTCAGAAAATAACATTACTCAAACGGGGTACTTCAAAATAACTGCTTAATAAGAATAATTTCATAACAACTCAAACATAATACTTAAATCTCATTTGAGTAAAAGACCCCCCCCCCCCCCTCCTACTCAAGTAATACGGTCATAACCGCCATAATTCATCTTCGCATAATGATAGTGAGTATGAATAGAAAATAAATAAATATAGAAATAAATAAATATAGAAATAAATAATTAAATAAATAAATATATCAACAAACACTATCAAATTATTGTAGACAAATGAACACAATGTTAGAATAACTTCATAAAGGCAATCTAAATCTAACAAAACAGTCCTTCTTCCAACTCAATGCGGGTCATAAACCATCGATGTCATCTTTCCATTCCCGTATAGTACGAATAAAAATTTCATACTGAAAACAATTATCAATGGAATGATTTCAGACAAGTGAACGCATGATTAGATTAATTTCACAAACACTCAATAGAAATCACTCCTAATAAATTCATTTTCCTTTCCGTTAATTCAAATGTTTCGGCTCATACCCGTCCTTGTAATTTTCTTCATATTACTCATAAGAATGTCAACCTGAAAGCTATTCGAAATCATAACAATCGGGAACCAAAATAATACACCAATTAGAATAATTAAAACAACAACAAACCTTTAATAAATCTCCCATCCTCCAATTCAAATGTTACAGGTCACAATCATCACCATCCTTTTCACTTCCGTTACAGTACGAATAAAAATTTCCTACTAAAAACAATTTTCAATCGAATTATTTCAGACAAATGAACACACAATTAGAATAATTTCATAAACACTCAATCCAAATCACTCCTAGCAATTTCTCCTTCCGTTCTGTCAATTTAAATGTTTTGTTTCGTACCCGTCCTTGTAATTTTCTTTATATTACGAATAAGAATGTCCACCCAAAAGCAACTCTAAATCATAACGATCGGAAATCAAAACAATACACCAATTAGAATAATTAAGAAAAAAAGAACCTTGAACCAAACTCCCATCTTCCAATTCAAATGTTACGGGTCACAATAATCACAATCCTTTTCAGATTCCGTTACAGTAACGAAATCAAATGTCAAACTTGAAAACAACATTTAATCAAACGAACACACAATTAGAATAATTTCACAAAAAAACTCGAATCTTAAAACCTTTCTCCTCCGATTCAAATGTTATAAGTCAGTACCGCAATTGTCACCTTAACACTACCTGATGATGTTTTTTTTTTTGCGCTTACAGGCCGAGGATCTAAGCGGCGTGGTAGGCTCCGCCTTTCGCCTAGCCTACGCTCAGCAACTGCAGTCACCAGCTCACACGGAGACTTCACTTGCTAGGAGAGAGTCTCCTATTGCAGTGCTGATATCACCCGCCGATATCCTGGCCACGTGCAGAGATGAACGATTGTCTCCGAAACCCGCTGCCAGGGCTTGTTGGGTAAGTCAGATATTTTTTGGGGATATTTTCGCTGTATTTATGTAAATTGGATTGTTTAATGTTTCCAAAGGTGTGGAATTTAGTTTGTAATGTGTGTTTTGGAGGAGGAATTTACGTGTTTGTTAAATGTGCGAGTGAGGTTTCGGTTTAAAAAAAAGTGAATTTTTCTAGTTGATCAGTAAAGGTGTGCTTGGGCCGTACATTTCGGGAATTCAGTTGTCTTAAAAATAAAGAAGAAAGCGTTTTTTGAATGTTTGATTGTGTTTATAAAGCCATTTCTTGAACCTCGTTAATGCTAAAAACAACAATAACATGGGTTAGTGGTATTTTTGTAAATTACGCAATAATGTGTTTAAGTAGCCGAATCCAAAAAATTAAAAAATAGTGCTTCTTTGTGTACATTTCTGTTTAATAATAATTTTAAAAATGATTTTAAGTAGTCCATTTTTAAAATTCTTTGTTAATATTAATAAAAAATATTATGGAGTTTGTTTTTATTTCTAAATATGCAAATAGAAAAGTATATGGATATTTCTTTTATGTAGAAAACAGAAAATTGTATTTATTTTCCTTTCCAAAATTGTATTTGTCCTTTCTAAAGCTTGTTAAATCCCCAAAAAGAAAAACATTGAATTATTGACGTAATTTTGTTTTTGAACGATTTTCACTCAGAATTCCCTAGCTGAACAAGCAAAATTTTTTATGCCGACATAAAATATGCATAATACGCGGAAACTCGTTAAATTCATATGATAATCGGTGATTATTTAAAAAAGTTTGGTTGCTTGTTTCTACATACCAATACTTTTGCTTAAATTTTGAAAATTGAAAATGTTTCAATTATTTAATCTTTCTAATCGGTTGGTTTGCTTAATAAAATATGTTAAAGATAAATATTTTTCATAAATATATATATAGCCAAAAAACGGTGTGTGGCCATAATTTTGTTGTAATTAAAATTAAAAAATTTCTAATGAAGTTTATTTCAAATTTTCCATTAAGTTAATGGGTATGTTAAGAAGAAAGTTTGTCCTCATCAAGAACTTCAATTTTGAAAAAAAAAGTCATTACCAAAATCTGTATACAAATGAATCCTTTACAAAATTCTGGGAGTAAAAAAAAAATAATTTCCATTCAATATTTTATGGATAATTTTTTTTTTTTTTGCGCGGACTTACTGAAGTATTTAATGACAAATAAGTTATAGGCCTCTATTGTACAGAATTCTGACGGCTTTACATGTCAAATACAAAGAAGACAATTATAAAATTATCATTTTTGTTGTAGAAAATATAAAAAGCATGCCATCATTAGTAGTGATTAGAATAGAATGTTTTCATTCAAAAAAGTTTCCCTTTTTCATTACATTTTATTTCTAGCTTTTATATTCACATACTCGTAACTTTTTCTTCATAAAAAACCTTATATTTTAACTTTATTTCATTAAAGTATTTTCTCCATATACTTTTAAAAATTCATGGAAATAGGAGCCTATAAATATTTTTTGGCAGACTTCTAAACAATCCAGTTTTGAGTCTCTTTTTAAAGTATCCAATTATCTGCATGCGAAAAAGGCATAATCTTTAATTAAAGTTGATAATCAGTTTTTATGTTAACATATACTTTGTTCTTCATGAAAGTAAATTTAGACGATGGTATTTTTTCCGTATATTTTTAAAATGTACCAAAACAGGTCCCTGCAATTTTTTTTTAAACAGACCCAAAAAATAACCAAATTTAAATCTTTTCATAGATAAAATACCTTTTTTTTCATCGGAAATAAAACCGTTTGAATGATGCTTAACGTGTTTTAGAAATGTGCGATTCATTTGTAAATGTGAGGTGGTATTCTTAAATTCCACATTTTGACTAATTAATATAAGAGGTGTTTATGGATTTAATGCTCTAAAAAACGCTTTGATTTCATTCTAAGGTAGTTTTCCATTAGACCGGTACCAGTTGGGACATTTGTCCCCAAGCCTAAATGTTGACACGTTTAAATGACGCTTTAATGTATCACCAAGCCTAAATGTTTATGGTTTGTTATAAGAATTATAATTGATTTTAAAGTTAATAAATAGTTTGGATTAATTATAGCGGCAATTTTGCTGGTTTTATCTGGTTCAATGTATGTAAACAGTAAGTCGCATTTAATCGAAAATTGTGTATGGCTACACTTCTAATTAACAAAGAACTTGCCTCTAATTTGCTTCCATACCCGCAAACATGTTTCTTACTCATTTTGCACGTCCGAAAAATACACGGCATAGCTTCTTGACCTCGCTAACTTCCCAGAGAATTTTGTTTTCCGCTATAAGCGCACTTCCGAAAAAATCACGGCTGCATGCCAACGAGAAACACAAAGAAATTATATTAACATCGCCAAGCCTCCTGATGGTCACGCATCCTTTGTCCGCTATAAGCACGTCTGTCAAATCCACGGTTAATATTGCCAAGTTCCCCATTGGTTGACTTTGTGTTCAAAATGAAACCAAATAAAAAACAATGATAAGACTTTTGTACTTTTTGTCAAAACCCTTATTCATGAAAGTATGATAAATGTAAATGACTACAGGTAATTATTCATATTTGAATGAGGAGAAGATGTCTTTTACATTATGAAGTATTTTTGCGCATGTTTTCGTGGTAGTCTCCACATGAGTTTCACACTTGTTCCTAGAAACATGTAGTTTGCTGTTAACTCTCATTTAGTTTTTTTTTCTCACTCCTAAAAGAACATAAGATACTTAAAAACACGCGTGACTTTATATTTGTGGCTGGAAAGCACATTGATATTCAGCTATCCCTAATTTATCATGCAATCCTATGAGATGCAGAGAAAGCTATGCTATATGTTTAATGATGAGGAGAAGATGTCTTTTACATTATGAAGTATTTTTGCGCATGTTTTCGTGGTAGTCTCCACATAAGTTTCACACTTGTTCCTAGAAACATGTAGTTTGCTGTTAACTCTCATTTAGTTTTTTTTTTTCTCACTCCTAAAAGAACATAAGATACTTAAAAACACGCGTGACTTTATATTTGTGGCTGGAAAGCACATTGATATTCAGCTATCCCTAATTTATCATTCAATCCTATGAGATGCAGAGAAAGCTATGCTATATGTTTAATGATGTAACGTAATTACTTTAATTCTTTGACAATACCTTACACGTCATGCTATACTATGAGATACAGTGAAAGTTACGTTACATCATACATTTAGTGATGTAACTTAACTTGGTTACTTATATCTAGGCTTGCCAGATTTCTGAAATGTTCAACCGGGACATCTGCCCAGGTGTTGGCCTTGAGCCAGTCAAACCCAAACAACCAACCATTATTCCATCACTCTTCTATAGTTTTCACTTTTCATACAGTACCCAAATAAAGGACAAAGTAACTATCTAAAATAATCCTTCACAGTTAATTATTTTCAGACTTTTTTGGTCATCTATAAAATCAAATTTAATTTTTACCGGGACGTGAAGTAAACCGGCCGGGACACCGGGATTTTTTCTGAAAACCGGGACGTCTGGCAAGCGTACATATTCTTTGAGCAGAATCGAGTATTATTTTCGAATATCTGTGTTCTGCAATATTACCAAACAGATTGTCTGATAAGAATTAATTTTTAATATTTTCTAAAACTTTCAATATTTTTGGATATTGTAGGAAAGGGAATTCGTTTTTAATCTAGTTTGGTTTGTTATTAAATTTTACGAATATGTTTCTTTAAACCAGAGGTATTTATTTTTTAATTTTTATTCAAGTATGCTTGAAAAAAAGATGCGTTATTACGAACAATAAAAGACATTTTCAATACAATATATCCCACTTTAGAAAAAGTTTCTAAAGTGCTGATAAGCATTTTTGTAATAAAACTTTATTGAATTCCTGTTCCTTATTTCTTACTCTCTTCGAGAAAATTGGATTTATAGTAGATTTTTAAAACTAATACGAAGCAATAAGCATCAGACCTTTTACGAAATAATGATGTACAAAATAATCTGTCCGTGAGCAAATATAATTGGTGAAATTCTGACGGGGAATTTCTAAATAATTATTTAAGTATTGTGATGTTAGTATTTTGAAAACTTAATTGTTAAGTATTGAATATATGTATCGTTTTATGCGGTTATTAAACATAAACACAATTTGGAAATGTTAACCATCATATGTCACTTAATCTAATAGTAATAATAAAAAATAAAAAAAAATCTGTCAAATTTCTGTTATTTCGACTTCTTTTTCCGTGATTAAATATAATTTTACTTAATAAAAATATTGTCTTTGTATGGTTTTTAACATTCAACAATTCATTCATTATATATTAATATCTAATTTTTCTAGTTGAAATACTAGTGTAATTTTCACTCTGAATAAAAGATGATTATCTCGTATATAACACTTGAACAAGCTTACAGATGCTTACTTATGATCTTTTTAATTAGTGATTTTGAATCTTATTAGCCCATACCATTATATAATAATTATATTATAATTATCTATTAATAATATTATTTCATTTAAAATTAGATGTTTTTATGTCCACAGAAAAAAAAATTTATCTTCTTTATTAACAATAAGTATTGTCCTATAAAAGCACTAGTATCATCAAACGTTTGTTTCTAGTGGAATGTTGTAGAAAATTTGAACAAATAAAAATTACAAAAGTTGTTCTTAAATTTATATAAAATATGAAGTGATATTCTGCATCAGAAGTATCTCAAAAAGGCCAGCTACTTTATACCAAAAAATATTGTGCACAAGAAAATATTTTAGTTACTACCGACAATAGTTACTTTAGACACTAGTTATTTTATTACTAGTTTTTTTTTTTTAATTTTTTATCATTTCCTAATAATTTAATATTGAATAGTTGAGGCATGTAAAATTTTCAGACCATTGTCTTTATCACAAATGGAATTGTTCATTTGAGATTAAAATATTTTTTGTGTGAATGTACAGAAATTAAACAAGGAATTCGCTGTTTTGCGAGGTAGTGTCCGATTTCCCGAACTAGCTAAAAAAAAATAGTTATTTTAATTCTTATTTTTTTTCAAAGTTTCTGTCATCTCCCAATCAATGTAGTAAAATAGTTGAGAACGATAAAATGATTTAATGACGTCATGGCTAATAAATCATGGTTAAAATTTTCGGAGAAAAAAAATACTAAAATAAATTTAGGATTATTAGTTGTTTTGTGATATACAGGCAGATTTCTCCTAAATTTCGTTCGATTCGTCTTCTTTCATTGCTATTGGTTGTTGAGTGGGAGTTTCTTTGTTTTTAGCGCTTGCGCGATTGTCCGGGGCAATATCAACATTCTTGTTCCCTCTCAGCGCATGCGTGGTCCCCACCACAGAAATATTAAAAAATATAAATAAATTCCACACGAATAAATATCGGCATTTCTAAGAGCAATTCAAACGGATTTGGAACGCTGTTAAAAACTAAGAGACAGAAGTGAGTAATTGAATTATAAAGGATTTCAATTTGATTAAATATTGTGATTTTATTAATCTATACAAATTGTAACTTTTGTTATTGATTATTATGCTTTCCATATTTAATCTGTTTTTATATTTACCAAAGAAATGTATTTTTTTTTGTAAGCCCTGTGACTTATAGTTTTTATATTTTAAAGCCATTTCTCAAAAACTCTTCATCTAAAAATTTTATCCCTTTGTTCTATACATATTGTAACTTTTATAAGTGATAATTATACTAACCATATTTAATCTGTTTTTATATTAACTGAAGAAATACGATATTTTGTAAGTCCTGTAAATTTTAGCTTTTTTAATTTTAAAGTCATTTCTCAAAAACTCGGATCTAATTTTTTTTAATTCCATCGAAATATTGTGATCTCTTTAATCTATACGTATTATAACCTTTATAATTGATAATTATGCTATCCATATTGAATCTGTTTCGATATTAAATGAGGAAATGCGTTATCTCGTAAGCCCTGTGAATTTTAGTTTTTAAATTTTAAAGTCATTTCTCAAAAACTCAGATGCAAGTTTTGTTAGTTCCGTCAAAATGTTAAATTTTTATTTATAAATATATATTTTGCAATTTTCATTTCTGATTGTTACATGATTTTTTTGAAGATATTTTTTAATTAGACTTGTGGTTTTTTCTTAAAGTTGTTAGATATGAATTAACTTTTTGTTTTATGCGTGTAGTATTTTGAATAACTTGTTTTATGATTAGTGGTCTTTTTTTTTATTAGTATTAAATGGTAAATATTTTTTATTATTCTTTAATAACACAGAATTAGATTATGAGCTTTTAAAGATTAAAAAAAAATAATATATATATTCTAATATGCTTCAGAATTTTAAAAAGGCATATGTTTATGTCTTCAATTGGATTTTAAAGCATACTCATCCATATCTGAGATAAAAACAAGACATCTACTGGCTAAAATTTTTAAGTAATGAAACTTCATATAAGCCAACCGTCAAAATCAAACTTAGTATAATTGAAAGTAATATTGTGACTGGATTATTCTCTAATGTTCAATTCGTGTTCAACCCTAAAAAATTTTTTTTAAGAATTTCTTAACTACATATTTAATTAAAATTTTTAAAAGAAATTGTTTTGACAACTAATAAACATATCTTGAAAATGCACTTCTAAATCCTTTCCTTAATAAATAAAACGACCTAAGTACCAAAAAAAATCGAAAATCTTTTTTTTACGGAAAAATGTTCTCAAGACCAAGCTAAACTAAGTGGAGAACGCCCAAAGTGCGAACTCCAGTAGCAATAGTTCAAATTCAATCTGGTACTTAGTCATAGCCATAAGTACCAGATGCGAGTGTTTTTCATTTTTCGGCTCTCCTGAATATATTTCTTTTTTGGACTTAGGTCGTTTTCCATTTCTAGTCATCAATTGTTAGTTAGTGCTGTTTATAAGTTTTTCGGAGTATATCTTTAGCTATAGTGCTAATGCTTAAACTTAAGGAATAAACCTGAAAAGTTTTCAAACTTAAGGAACAAAACATGATCACAAACTTCTGCGGATTTTTACTTCTTTTTACGGTTTATTCATGGCTAATACTTTAACATTAAGATGAATGAATGCGAGATACAATAGCGACTATCGTCAGTGGTATAAGTGAGGGGGGAAAAAGTGGGGGGATGCCCTAAAGTTGGTGACAAGTGCAAGCCTCCCCCCCCCCCCAACGATAAATTTGATAATTTCCAGTCTTATATTAAGAATATTAACTAGGAAAGAAATAATTTATACTTCCTAACATTGACATTGAACAACAAGGGTTGAAAGTGTATTCTTATTTTAATGAATATTCTGCGACTTCATTTTTTACTTGGAAGTAAGAGGAAAGGGAAGTAATGACTCAATATTGCATACATAACTGTTTATTTCGATTTAAATAATGCTTCTAAATGTGCATACTTTCATATTAAATCAATCGAGATCTTTAAAACGTTTTTTTTTTTTTTTTTTTTTTTTTTTAATTGTCTACATGAAAGAATAGAAATATAACTTAAAATTTCTCCAAAGCTAAAAGCTGATCAAGCGTAACAGTATTTGTTAATAAAAATACTTATATCTTTATACAAAGAAGTATAAAACATTTTTATTGTAGCATGATATATATCATAAATAGATTTAATTTTTACATTTGAAAACTTTAAATCACTTTTTCTCAACATCCTTACTAAAAGCATCATTACATTTAAAGGTTAATGTTATTTTTCTTTAATAGTTTTTAGACGGATTGAGTGTTTTTAAAAGTGGGGGGATGGATTTCAGTGGTTTTAGAAGTGTGGGGGGGGGGGGGGAAGGCATGGGTATTTTCTTGAAAAGTGAGGGGACCCATCGCTCCGCATCTACCCACACTTCTAGCACTGAGCGTTGCATACAGTGAAAACAACGCCAATCTTGGCAAATGCAAATGTATCGGCGAATTTCAAGAGATTGAAAAAAGTTATTTTGCGTAGGTCTTTCCCGTAGGTTTCAAAGAATGTAAAAATCAGTTAAAACTACCGAAAATAAGTGAAAACTACGTCAAATCCGTAGAAAAGTTGACATATCTGCGAACGTAATTCTTCATTATTATTTATTTAGTTTATATAAATTTGTTATTTTAAACATATAGCTTTAGTTGACATCAATGTATTTGGCATTCTGACATTTGCTTTTGATTCCTCGAAAATTTACAAACTAACTCTTTATTTTAGGAAGCTAATTAATAAACAGTTTCAGAGATCTGTTATAAATTTATTTAACGTTTTCGTGTTCCATACACTAAGGTCAAAAAAGGTATGGGGGGGGGGGGGGAAATAAATTATTTTGCGTTTTTGGTACCAAATAAATTTCACAGGTGAGAGGATACCAAAAATAAAAGCAAGTGCGGTTAAGAAGAAGGATTGAGGGATATTTTCCAAAATAATATAAAATATAATTTTTTTTAACCAAATATATAATTAACTGTTGGAAAATATCTTTTCATCTTTTTCTTAATACCAAATTTTTACTCACAGAAAATTAGAAAAAAATATCCGGAAAGTTGATGATTATGAATAGTTTTGAAGGCAATTATTTTGGTTTTTCCAAATATATTTAATTAAAAAAATTAACACCTTTTAATATTCAAGATCATTTTAGTGTGTATTTTTGAAAAAATGAGCTGTTTTTTTCTTCTTTATTTATATGAACATACTGATGTGGATGGTCGACTATTGGACCACTCCACTGTTCTAGCTAGATAATCTGAATCTGACGTTACGCTCCCCCCCCCCCAAAAAAAAGCTAATGTATGAGTACTTTCATGCTCAATATTTTGGGTGTAGAACACTCAACGTGTGAGTGTTTACACTTGACACGTTTTTTTTATTAAATATTCAACTAAAATTACCGATTTTGCTCGGGCTCAAACTCTCACTAAGAACGGAATAAAACTGTAAGTTCCTTTAAAAAAATATATACAGGGTGTCCAATAAATGACTGTCCCATATTGAACTTAAATAATTAAAGTACTTAAATAATAAATAAAGTAGAACTTAATAAAGATAAAAACTAATTGCGTTTTTCAAAACCTACAGAGTTTCTAGTACCAACAGTGTTTAAGCTGGGGTGAAAAATTTCTGTAGAAAAAAAAAGCTCAAATCCCAATTTTCATTTTAGCATTTTGCTAAAAGCATTACATGTTCCAGCACTCGGGATGTTTAATTTAATACAATTAAAAGTATTTTCATTTATAAATTATTATTGACTTTAAATATAAAGCTATTTCATACCAATATCAACTGGAAAAATACTTTCACCCTTCTACTTACTTTTTCTTTTAGGTTGAAGAGATAACAAAAAATGGTCATTTTGCATATTTTGTTTTAAAAGGTTTTAGTAAAAGAATTAAACCAAACCTTTTAATTTAAGCATTTTAGAAAGTGTTTAAATCTTTTTTCTAAAAAAGCACCCACAACTTAATCCCTGGTATCAATACAGCAAATAGTATATTCTTATTCTCAATCATATTTTAATCATTCACGTTAAGAAATTTATAAGAGGTCAGTCATTTATTAAACACCCTGACGGCGCCAGATAATCTAAAACCAACCAACCAAACTATAATTCATAAGGCCAAAGAAAAAAAAATTGTTTCCTCTAATCTTACCTATTCTAAAATTAAAATACAAAAATTTTGACTCTAAAGTTTTTTTAGGCCTTTAAAAAAAATTTAATTGCATACAAAATGTTCATTAGAGCAATTAATTGATTGTCGCCAAATGAACAATTAAACTGAAGAAAATTATAAATACCCAATTTCAGTAAATACCTGGGTATATACCCAGGATAATGACTCCACAAATATACATATATCCAAGTATTTTACATCACTGATCAATTTTAAATCTTGCACATTACTACTCCGATAGTATTTATTTTTGCGTATTTGCTAAAAATATTTGGCAAAACAAACCCCTCCTTTCTATATACCTACCTTGACATTTTTGACCATGTTACAGGAAATAAACCTTTATTTTATTTTATTGCCTAATAACGATACAGCCTCAGTCAACAGAAAATAAAGATTTAATTTCAATTCTTTTTAGTCTATTAAACTAATATTCTTTGAAGTAATAAACATCGCTTTTAATAAAGCTTTATTTAAAATAAGAAATAAAAGCATTTCCTTTGAATCTAATAGTCTATTTCATTAAAGATGAATTGCCGCATTTGCAGAATTCAATCAATTGTTGCCATCTCAGACGGACGAAAAGAACATAATGTTCTTTAATAAAGAGCGGGTTTACGTTTCTCTACAATTTAATACCAACTTTTTCCTTTTTGTATTTTCCTCTGTTTCGCAATTCGCATATTTATCGTTCTAATTGTTTTTATTGCCAAGCTTCCGTCTAGGGCGCTTTATTTTTCTGTAGAATTGCCGCGATTGCGTAGAATATTTCCAGGAAAGGAATATTAAAGCACGCCTACGCAACATATTCTGGAAAAAGATAGACTGGAAGGTATATTTGAGGAAGATTTTCTTCGAACTGGGGGCTGCGCGGGGGCTGAGTTTATGAAACGGATTTAAGGATTTAAAATAGCTGCTGCTATTATATTTCAAGGATATTTTCTGTCACAACTGGAAGAAATCGGAGAGAAATCGGCAGATTAGTTTGCTTAAGAGTGAAGATCTCATTGCAGCGAATTATTTTCGGATACCTTAATATAGCGCTTCGGCGAAAGCTGTCTACCCTCTTCAAACAAACTTATTAGTTTGGGGGTTCGATTTTTTGTTTATTGGGTTTGCTTTAGTGGTATTGGTTTTGTATTATGACCATCGCCAACTTTAACCCATTGGAAAATTTTAATTAAAATCGATGTTTGTAGAAAGGTTAAATGGTAAAGTGTTAGCGTGTGTGGTGTGACATTTTTAAAAATAGTATCAAATTTCTTTGCGTGATGTTGAAGTTTTATATAGGATGTATAAATAACGTTGCGTAGATAATAGTTTTTCATCGAGGCTACTACTGAATTTAGTTTCAAAATTTAATAATATTTTGTTCATTTTAATTGTAAAGGTACTTTGATGAGGTATAAAGTTATCGTTGTGATAATAATTAGATTTTGAATATTACAATGAATTGAATGTTTCTATTGAATTTTTGTCTAATCATTCATATTTAATTAGTGTGAGTGTGTACAATATAGTTACATATAAATATTTTCTTGTAATGCTTCAGGGAAAAAATAATTTCTTCAGTGAAATTATATTTTCGACTAAATAGAACATAATGAAGTGAAATTAAAATTAAGGATATTTTAAGTAGTAGCTTGCTTTTCACTTTGAATCATTTTAACCTATATATATATATATATATATATATATATATATATATATATATATATATATATATATATATATATATATATTTCACGGTGATATCAACTCTCTTATTTTTATATCGTCATATATTTCCTTATATCTTTCAAATACTCGTAGAACTGTTAAAAAATTCACGTGCTTTTGCCATTTGGTTCATTTCAATGTAATCTGTCTGGTACTCGGTTTAATATTTACCCCCTAGCTCTTTCACTCATAGTGGACGGTTTTGCATTTAACGATATAATGACTTGAAATGTCTGTTATTATTTTGTGTTAAGTAATACTTCTAGCATATTTTCTGTCATTGTGAATGTAAAGGATACGTTCTCGTTCTAAAATACATCCGATTTTAATAATTAAAAAAAAAAAAATTTCTTGCCCATGCTTTAAATTTACGTGCCTTCCAAATTGGTACTCCCGCACCGACTTGATCCCTATTCCATCTCTTTGTCCCCTTTAATAATGGACTTTAAAGATCATTTTCGAAATTCCTTTCCTGAAGGACGGTCAACGCTTGGAATTTCCAGCCCACGACATAATGACCATTAAGTAGCCCGTGGTAAGTAAGCCCTTGGTAGTAAGTAACGTGGGTGGAAAAATTCCAATAGGATTACGTAGGGTCTCAGTATCTATCTCTTGACTAAGCTGCTTGCCATATTTGACGGTCGCGTAAAAGGGAAAAGCGTTGAATTGAAATATTTGAAAGTGTGTGAGACATTCTTCGGGTTCCCTGTGGTGCTTTCTAATACGCTTTTATGGGAAGGGTATGAGATAGTGCCTTGAGTCCTAAACTTTATTTTAGTGAACATTATGAACTATTGTAGATATTGATGCTGTATTTATATTTTGAGTGATTATTGGTCATCTGGTAACTAGTCATTAAACTTTGAATTTATTCGGGGATCGGGGGGGAATTGAGAATGAAAAGAGTTCTGAAAAACGTTGAATTGAAATATTTGAAAATGCTTGAGACATTTTTCCTCTCTTGTGGTGGTTTCTACTAAATTTGTATGTGAAGGGCAAGAGATAGTATATTGCTGTGAGCCCTAAACATTACCTTATTAAACAATATGAACTATTGTATGTATATTGATGCTTTTACTGATCAAGAATCACTGAAAATATTGCGATTTTTGATCACGTGGTAGTAAGTGACTTGTTAGTCATTAAACTTGGAATTTATTTGAAAAAATAATTAAAAGGACGTTGAATTGAATTATTTTAAATTACATCACTCCCGCTTTGTTTCGGTTTACCTTAGTAAGCATAATTCAGTTAATAGACTGTTCTAATTTATTAGCGTAAAATGGTACTTTGTACAAGAATGTAAGAGACATAAGATTTTCATGGAAGCTTGTGTGTAATTTTGACGTGGTTAAGTTCAGAGGTATATTTTCTATTTGTCTGTAAATATAACGAGGTTTAATAAATGCAGTGTAGGTAATATGGAAACATCCCACCATCGATATAAATTTATTATGTCGTAGGACATTCTCGGGTTTTTTTTGCACATATTTAAAATTGTAAATGGTTTGTTTCGTGGTTTCTAAATTTTTCTTTTCTTCTTTTTCTGTTTTGGGAAAGAATGTGAAAAAATATGTTTTATTGATCCTAAAGATTTTTATTAGTAACTTTTTTAAATGCAAGTTCAGAATCATAAAATGTGTGCGTTAATTGTTTCGTTTTTTTTTTTGTGAAACCTGTAAGTACTTTTTGACGCTTATCATCCGTAAGTAATTACACTTGGGGACATAGGATTAAGTTAATGAGTTTGTATTAATACGTAGTTAATGAAGAAACAGATGATTAAAGAATATTTTTAATTACTAATGCATAGAGTTTTTATGTTTTAAATTCCATTCATAGCTAATAACTTCAAATTTTAACATTGATAGAAAAAATTAGTAATTTAAAATAAATTAACCTATTGTTCTCTTTATGGTTTTCAAGGCCAATGTAGGATATTAAAATGTAATTTCGATCTCTGATCATTTTATTCTTCATTTCTATTGACACCAAAAGAATAAAACGACACTAATTTAAAAATAAAATCTACAGTGTATTATTGGATCGAAAGAACATCTGAAAAGGATGTCTTTTATAATAGACAAGTCAAATTAAAAGAAATCAAAACTTATTCTTTTTCGTGCCTAAAACAGGTAAATCGTCGATATCTAATAGAATATCTTTTTTGCTCCCTTTTGTTGCGTGATTTCGTGCAGTTTTATAATTGGTTGGCTTTTTGTATTTTAATATTTAAATCTCTAATTTAAAATTACGCAGCTTTGTGAACTCGCACAAAAAGCCACTTTTATACATTAGCATGCAGTTTTCAAAGTATTCCCCTATGTTAAGTAGATTATCATTTTTCTCAATTTGGAGGAGTTACTTTTCTATTACTCAAGATAGCGATTTAATCTTCACGTTTTTTGCCGATTATGTCGCAAGTTTATTACAGAAGGGTATTAGTTCTCCAGCTCTTTGTTATGATTTGTTTCACAGGAGAGATGTCGTTTAGTAATATCTTATTAATACTTACAACAAAAACAAACTGATGGTGAAATATTCTTGTTTTTTTAATTAAGGATTACAAAAATCGTGATGAAATTTATATGATAAATGTTAAATTAAAAATCATTTACTAATAATTGCAGATATATCAATTTAAAAATACTTGATAGTTTTAATCACCTGGTTCGTTTAGAATTATCTGAAGCCTGTAGCAATATATAGGAGCCTGAGATAATAATTCTGGAGCCTGTTGTAATAAGAGCCATCCGCAGCTTATAGTATTATATATATATACCTGTCATGACTATTTTTGTAAAGCTTTGCATAGATATTCCTAAGACCATTAGGGAATAATCTATAAATTTTCGTTATACATTCCAAATTTTCAAAACTAGATTTAAAGATAAGTATTAAAAAAATTATCTCTAAAACTTCATTTACAACCTTCTCGATAAAGTCCAGCTTGTAAAGTTAATTCCCATATAAGCTCTTAAAGTTCCACGTTTCTAATTTGTGGCGGTGAACATTTGAAGTGGTATTTAACTTTTTTTCAGGTATCATTTTCCATGATCATAATAGTATGAGTTAAACCTTTATGAAGATATGTTCATTAGAACAGGCTTTATGTTATTTAACTTTTCTTCACATATTATAAATGATCTATGTGTAAATTTTTTTATAAAGATATGTTCATTAGACCATGCTTTAGACTGTTCTAAACAGTTGTAATTATAATTATCCTTTATATGTTTGATGTTATGTAAAAAATTAAAATACAAAGTATGCTTGCCCAAAGATTATTTTATTTCAAATAAAGCAACTTGACTCTTCCGCTTTCTCTTTTTTATCAAATACCATATAACCTGATGTCTTTACGGATTTAAATTGTTTTGCAAACCAGTTTAAATACAGTTCCAAAATATTATTGCTCTTGCATACAGATCTATTTTCCCATCATCTTAACATCATAACTTTTTTATAGAAAATGTTCTATTTGGGCATTTTAATGTGTTGACAGTCGATATAAACTATTCATAATATATTACAACCAGCAAAATCTATTTGTGCTTTTCAAAACAATAAAAAAAAAAAATTAAAAAAAAAAAAAAAAAACGTTAACCTTTTTTGCTTGTGTAAATGAATATAAATCTGTTTTGTCCATTATCTTTCAATGATGCCATTGCTAAGTAGTCCTTTTTTTAAGCCAACTACCGCAAATGTGAGGATTTAAATATAAGGCTTCTTTTTTATTGATTTTGAACGCCGCTTAGTGGATTAAGTTTAATCTCCTTAAGAGAACGAGCTGAATTAGTTGATTTTTCTTTCTTTTAATTTTACAAATCCAATTGGTATTTGGCTGAATCATCAAGACGACACATTTTCTTTCACTTTGCCTAATCAACGCCATCCTCAACAAATTAATGGAATGTAATCCCACAACTTCTAATAAAAGTTATCCTAAATTGAAGTGAATGGGGTATAACATTTGAAATGGCTGAAGATATTTGAACAGCTTGAAATTCATTCTGTTTTATCCTTGGAGTTAATAAATAAATCAATTCCCTAATTCAGTTTTAGCTGACTGTTCAAAATGTAGTTAAAATAATTATGCCCCTTTTTACGAAGGCAACATTCCTTGTTTGACCCCCCCCCCCCCCCACACACACACATGATCATTCCCATCTCGAATAACACTTGTTATTGAAAAGTATTCGAATTGGAAATTAAATCAAGTGTCTTAATCTTAATTAAACTGCAGAGCAATAAAACGTATAAAAACTTCATAATTTTCATTTCAGCAGTTCTCAGAAAATTAACAGCGCAAGATTGAAACTGAAAGTCCTATATCGAAATAACGAAACACAAATCTACATCTACTCAATACCGACTAGACTTTTCTTGCCTTTATCTAACAATATTAAAATCCAGCTATATATCTAGATACCAACCTGAAGCAAAGAATCTTGTACCGAAAATGCAAATCAAAATGTCCGCATGTATTCCATCCAAACTTAAATGCCTTCCCCGAATAAAACAAATAATTAAATATTATAATTATAATAATCTAAATATAGTGGTATATCAATAAACTATTTAACATCGCATGATCTGAATTTTGTTCATAAAGTTCAATTATTTTGCTCATAAAAGTTCCTAGTATACATTTAAAATTATCTTCATTGAATTTATCATAAAACAGACTTCTGATAATCCCTTAACTTCAATTCTAACACTAAGCAACTTCGAATAAATTCTTAAAGTAGAGATTTGAAATGTTACCTATGTCATATGTATGCTGAACTCATGGGTTACTTGCCAGTGACATCACTATATTATTGTTTTAAAGTGATTTGTGACCTTTACAAATCCCATTTGGCCATCTATTGTTTTGATCTAAGTGTTATTGTCATTCTCCGGAGTTGCTATCCTTTACCATCAGATAAGATCCTCTGAACGCTATATTACGTTACCATCTGTCATTACAGCACTTCATTCCAATGTCTTTTTGTTTTCTTTTCTCTTTCAAACTACTCTCATGCCATTGTTTAGATTGTCACATGCAGACTTGTCTGATACATGGTCAACGTGTTCAGATAAGCCTTTGAACGGTTTTTATGGTGGTTCCATGAGCAGTCTCATCATATCTCTTCTTTGTTTTCAGTGTATAAGTTACAAAAGTTCAATTTGACTTTTCGCCATCTCTTCCTTTAAACATTACTGTTACATTTGTGATGAAAGACGTATTGATATATTTTTCAAATCTGTTACAGTTTCTTACTGTGTAACATAAACAATTCTTGAATTACGGCTGTCTCTTTATCATTTCTATGGTGATTCAATGAGCACTATTGTTGTATCTTTTAATGGTTTTTAGTATATGAGTTCAAATAGTTTATTAACTTTTTGCTACATTGAGATTTGAGAAATGAATTCTAACATATTTCATTTTTGAGTAAATTTAATTTGGAGTTAACAGGAATTTAATTTGTGAATATTTGTGAGTGGAATAATTGTGTGCTAAATTATTATCTAATCGTTTAACCGGTTCTCGTTTTTAAATATGACTGCTTCGGACGGACAGACATGGATATGAATTATTTAACTGTTCCCTTTCCTTAGATGATGATGTGGAACACAAAATTCCTCAAATTGGACATTGATTCTGTAACTTGAGTGGATATTCCGTAACGGATTGAGTGCAATTATATCGTATTAACGAGTAATAACTGGTATTAATCTAGCGATTGGTGGTTGAAAAAAAAAGCATGTTTATAGCTAGTTCCTCGCATCTAATTGTTCAATTCAGTGCAGCTTCTCGTACATAATTCTTGGTCCAAATAGTCGCATTTAATTCCAAAACCTATTCTATATTCTTCATTGTTTCTAAACAAAGATATAGACCTCTTACCCCATGTAAATCAGGAAGAAACATAGAAGTGTAAAAGAAAAGTATAATGACATCGAAAATGTCGGGGAAATATTGAAAATCTGTAAATTTCTGGAAAACTTTAGAAGTTAGTGTATTTTACAGAGGTCATAGTGTATCGTACTATTTCACAGCGAGGGACAAATCTTATTTCTGTCCACTGCGTTAGTACCACTAAATGGTAATAAAATTTTCCGACTTTCAGTACTATGAAAGTTAATATTCGCACGTACATCATTATTTAGAATATCAATTTAAGTGAATATTTTTGGCATAATTTTTTTGCCTGGAATTTTTTAAATATCATGTAAAGAATTCCGAAAAAGTTAAAAACTATCTGTATAATTTTATTGCCAGCCCTGGCAAGGTCTATTTTCTTTGAATAAAATTGAAAGCATGTAACCAAATAAATAAAAAAAAATAATAAAAAAAAAAAAAAAAAAACCGGTTAAAAAAGAGCTCTAATACCACATTCAAGCGAACGCTTCTAATCGAGCATAGAACGTAATTACCCCTCATCTCTAACAGGTGCAAACTAGTAGTTTATAAAAAATATATGTGAAACATTTTTGCAAGCTATCACCAGCAATTTAAAACGAATCAGTTTCTTCCTATTTCGTGTAGCTTTCTTGGATAAATGATTATCATCGATATATTTTTATAACAAAACCATCTCCCCTTTACCACCTTTGTTATATCCTTGTAGAATAGTTCCCCCAAGGCCGGAACTCTTAGTTTCTCCTGCATTTTTTTTTATTGAACTTCGTTGCTAATTTCTCCTTTGTTTCGAGGAGCTTTTTTTCCATGTGTAGGGGATAAGTCGAGTGATGCTGGTCTGCTTTTTTCATTATTTTTCCGCCTGCATTCACGCGAGACAATTAGTAATGTTTGAAGCAGATCGGAATTTAACTACGCTCATTTGACTTGACTACGTTATTTTCTTTAGTCTTGAGTTCTCAGTCAGCGTAACCCTGAACTTCAGTTTATTGAATACCATTGGTTGGGATTGTGTGGAAGTAATTATAGTTTTTTTTTTTTTTTTAAAGCGGGATCGTTTGCCTTTTCATATCAACTTAAGACCTAATATTTAATTTTTATTGTTACAAGGCACAAGTATTGCTTTAAGGTAGACCGGTACCCTAGAGGAGTTAATTTTTCAACTTGGACACTTCAAATTTGATACTTTTTTGAAAACCATCAATATAAGATATATTGTGCTGAATTTTTTTTTTATGAAATATTAATTGTTACTATATGAGGGGAGGGGAGGGGAAGTGGTATTTTATATACTTTTTTTCAAGCTTTTTAAAAGCTTATAACTATTTAATTTTTTTAAATTCAGGTTTGATTTTTCCCCACTATATTATTATTAATGAATAATTTTGAAAAGAAGTATTGTGAGATACTTGTAAAAGTATGAAAAGTAATTGTTTTAGAAAATATTTTGTCTTATGCATTAAAAAATATATAAAAAAAAATAAAAAATAATCAATTTTCTAAATTCAATATTTTTTTTAAAAATACATCTACAAGTATTAAAAAAAAAAAACTTAACATATTTTTTATGTTTATATGTATATTTGTTTTAATGTAGTTTATAAATGTCTGACCTATTTAAAATAATTATTTTTCAATATTACTTTGCCACCAACTAGAGTTGTTTAAAACTTAACTACTAGATTTATCATAATTTTAGAATTCTAATTTGTTTACGAGTAGAAAAAACAACCAAAATGTCTATATCATAAATGCTTTAATCTAATTATCAAAAGAAGAAATCCTATAAACATACATCCATGGGAACTCCATACCTTTATTTCACCTACTGAAGAGTAAACATGATTATCATTGGTCTATTTGTTGGTCATCGGCAGGATTATTTGCAAGGTGGTGTAGGTCGCATACAAGCAGGCGCAAGGAGGCTAACGTTTTTGAATGTCCTACTTGCAGATGATTATCAAAATAATGCAAACACCGGTGAATAATAGTGACATTAAAGAAAGCGCGTCATAAGCATTAAAATATAATCCTAGGTACCAGATTTTTTTTAATATAAAAAGTATATGTCGGGGTACGTATGAGAGATTGCTTTAGTGAAGTTGTATGTGTCTTGGATTTTTTTCAAAAGCGTAGAATGTCAGACCTCGCGGATTTTCAAAGAGGGCATATTGTCGGAGCTCGACTATATCAAACTCCACCTCAACTTAACATCACTTAGACGGTAGATCTTCACCGTGCTCATATTAAATTACTCCATTTTGGCGGCGTGATGGCACGCTGGGAAGCTCAGCCCAGTAACCCTGTAGAAAAGTAAAGGCTATACGGTTTGGCGAGCATTATGCCTTCACGCCGCGAAAATGGAGGAATTTCCTATGATCACGTTGAAGATCTACTGTCTAAGTGATGTAAAGTTAAGTCGGAGTTTAGTATAGTTGGAGCAACTGTGACTGAAACATTTCAGCTTGTAAGCGTTTCTAGAGGTACAGTGTCTAAAATCATGACAGCGAACACACAACGTGCTAAGACAAGCTCGGTAAAACAAAATAGTGGACCGTAAGAGAAGCTGAGTGAAAGAGACCGGCGGGTCTTGAAACAGATTGTAACAGGGTTCCCACGGCCATTGAAAGTCATTAAAAGTGCTTAATATTTTTGAACTTGTTTTCAAGGCCTTGAAAGTGCTTGAATATGCTTAGAGGTGCTTAAAAGTCCTTAATTTTTACGGATGTTGTGTGCCCCACTGCAAACTTTTTAAAATACATCTTGGACTTTTAATCCCCGCGTGGCCGCTACTTATCTGCACAGTATCGAAATTATCTGACATATTTGTATTATGCATCCACTAACTTGTAACTTTTTTCGTAGAATATATTTTATTAAAAATTTATGTATAAACGATGCCTGAAAACAAATTTTCATAGGTCCTTAAAAACATTATTTAGGTCCTTAAAAGTCATTGAAAAGTCATTGATTTTCATTCTGTGATTTCAGTGGGAACCCTGTGTATTGCCTAAAAGAAATGAAGAATGGTACAATATTCCTTTAAACTTGATTCAGCACTTGTATGATTCGATTCTCAGGCGAATCCAAGCTGTATTACGTGCCAAAGGCGGTCCTAGGCCATATTAGTAAGATGGATTCTTTCTAAATTTAGGATGTTTTCATTATTTTGATAACCAATTGTAAATAGTAATAGTTATGCATTAACTTTACTTTCAAATAGTTTTCCATATTTTCTTTGAGGTCAAATATTTTTCAAATGTACTCAAAGGAAACCATGGTTCAGGATTATCAAAGTGAGGATCAGTTAAACATGGAAAAAAATCTTATCAACAACTATTACTTGAGACCCCTGCTCATCAAATTGAAGAAATTTGTTTTGGGTAATGAAATGGGTAAATTTGTAAATTTTTGGTATTATGTTAAATTTTCTTGTTTTTCAAATTTCATTAAATAGTCCAACTAGTATCCATGAAATTCTATTACAACTTTTGCCGGATACATATAAATGCAGAGATACCAACTTTTCTACTGATTTTCCTTTAGCTTTTACGATTTTTTACTTCTTTTTACGGTTTATCCATGATCTTACATTACGATGAATGAATACGAGATGCAATAGCGACTGTTACATCAGCGTAACGTTCAGCGAAGAAAACACCATAAATCTCGGCAATAACGAAAGTATTGGTCAATTTGAAGAGTATTGGCAAACTGAAACATATATTTCACGTATGTCTTTTCCGTAGGTTTCAAAGAACGTCCGTAAAACCGTAAAAATCCTTAAAGACAGGAAAAATTGTAAAAACTGCGGAAAATCCGTAGAAAAGCTGGCACCTCTATAAGTATTAGTGATATAGGAGTACACACTTCTGGGATAGTTAAAGATAATTATTGGTTGGCATCAACAATCAGTTATTTGTATAAAAACTATGATTGGTGAACTATAAACAAATGTTTAAAATGTTAACTTTAAAAAGAAATTATACATAAAACGGATTGTCAATTTTACTAATAAGGCATAATCAAAATTTTTTCATGTAGATGTGAAGGAGTTGATGAGTTTAAAAACAACTGTTATTAACTAAAAATAAATTACCCAAATCGCGGTTCATTTTTAATTAAAAATAATTACACATGGCGCAATAGGTATAGAAAATTGTTTTGCGTCACTTCGTTTATACTAGTTGATTAAAAATTTAATTACTTTTTTGTATATATGTTTAAAAATAAAGTGGCATTCTTTGAATAATTGCGTTAGTTAATTTTAGCTGTTTCGCTAACTAATGAATAAATTGATAAAGGTATTTTCTCTGTGCTCTTAGAGAACAAAAACGAGTCCAAAAATTTGCGTCACTAGCATTTTTATCTAAAAGCTCATTTTCTAAAGAATTGCATGTACTGCATATTTTTACCTACCCAATTAAGTATGTATATTTTCTTACTTACCACTGACAGCGGGGAAATTCTCTTTATTTCAGTTTCTTGTTTATTTCTGTTTCACTTAATTTAAGATTGTTATTGCAAAATATTAGTCTTTTTGAAATCTGATTAGTTTATAAATTTTTTCCTCACTATTTATAATTCTTGAGTATAACAAACATTTCAGGAATTTAAATAATGCAATCAGCTATGTGATGCTTTATTACTATTAGAAAATAATTAAGTTGATGTGTGTTTTAAATTATCAGACATAGAATTTTTATTCGTTTAGTTAAAATTTAAATTTTTGTAAATTGATAGTTAAACTTTCATAATTGAAGTGAGGTAAATAATTATTACCTTCATATTTTATCAACATTCAAAAAACCGATTTTTTAAATGTTTTTTGTTTTTGTTTTTTCATCTTACCTTAGAAATAAAACCCCCGCTAGATGGGATTATTCACACACCGAGTGTCCCGTACTCGAACGATAAATGTTTTTAAGAGTAATCGCTTGCCATTTTCTGTACCTAATAAAAATTTTTCCATCATTTACTGCCTGTTGAAATATGTCTTTTTACCAAATTCAACAATAATAGTTAGTGCTCGATAACAAAGTTTGAAATTTGAAATTGTACTGTCATTGGATTCAGCTTCTCAATATTTAAACTAATCGATTCATTATGTAAACTACGCTAAAATTTGTAACCTAAGCTATAATAAAATTCAAAGGTAAGATATCAATTTGATCGATTACTTGAAGCGACAACTAATTTACAAACTATGATATCACCCGGTTATACCTATTTTTATTTCTTATAATTTTTACCTCTCAAGTTGCATTTATATATTAGTCCAATTTCATATTTGTTTTATCGCATTAATACAAAATTCAACCATGTTTTCTCCATCCTGATATGTATACAAGGATCATCACTCTTTTTCAACAATATAAAAGACATTAAACTAGTCTTACCTAAGGGTACTTATACAGTGGAGCCGGGATGGGTGCTTACTCGCATACTGCAAGGTAAAATTAAACCATGCTTCTCTGTGGGGATGCACATAGTGGAGACTGGTCGGTTTATCGTTTAGTTTTACCTCGCACAATGTGAGTTTGCGGCTAAGCACTCATTCCAGCTCCACTGTATAAGTACCCTAATGGATTCACTCGTTAAAGGAATTAATTATTTGAGCGTCCTATTTGCCCAATTTAGGACAAGAAAAGGTCATCCAAACAAATTATTCAATTTAACTACAGTTTAATATTTCTAGTAAATTACCGTAAGTATTATAGAAAAACAATTAATAATTTCGCTCCTCCCATTTATGGTAACAAGGTGGCATATACGCGTGCGCATGTTTGCTGGCCAGTTATTGGGGTATCAAAAGATGGCATATACGCATGCGCTTGCTTCTGTACATCCATTGGATAACCAGATAAAATTTATATGTTTGTTTTAATGTACGTATTGGATATAGCAGGAGGTTTAAATGCGCAGCCGCAATCTTGTTTGCAAAAAGGCTCTGCCTAATGTTCCTCCTAGCTGTCTCCTAACGCGGATGGTATGATCACTTGAAGAGTCTCTTACCCTGCTGTAAGTTAAGGTAGGTTATTTTATAGCTTGGTTTCACATTACATTGAGAGCTTGGAATTAAGGTTAGTCTGAAACTTTTCATCGTTTTCGTTAAACCTTTAGTATAGCAAGGTCTCCAGCAGCAGGGAAATTGGTAATGCTCGTGGTAATAGGAAATTTATGGAAAAAAACCCCTATGAATCAAGGAATTTTTCATTTAAAAGTAAAGAACTATCAAAGGTAAGTAAGCGGGAGCAAGAAATTATATTTTACACCAGTCATGTTATTCCACTCCTCTATTATTTCGCTTATAATCAAGGCCGTAAATAGATTTTCATTTCGGGGTGGAGAGGGGACTTTGAAAAAATATTTTTGCTCATCTAGGGGATGTACATAAATTACGCCACGCAAAATTTTGATTTATTTTACACCACTCCCCTACATGTCACGCTCAGTTCCCTTTGATTGATCCCCCCCTCCACCAATAAAATTACGTTATGTATCTGCCATCCTTTCCCTCCGCCCCCCCCTTCCCTCATGCCTGAATATTAATTGAATTAATTTTACCATCCCCTTTTATATCCAATTTTTTTTTAAATGCATAGTTAATTTAGTCTGTTGTTTTGAAATGAAATCAGATAATATAAAGTCTCACATATTACAGGTTACCTTTAATTAATGTGATTCTTGGTCAAATGATTGAAACTAATTCCGTTAAATTAAGCTAATTCTGTTAAAACTTCAAATTAAAAAAAACTTTATTAAACTTTTCTCGCTAAAGTGAAGTTGTTACTTCATACAAGTGATTATCCCTCCCCCCCCCCATCTCCATGTCACGGTTCATCTCGTCAGGCCAACCCCCGCCACCTCTCTCTTCTCTCAGTGCCTGACTTAATTTATATACTTACCCCTACATGAAAATGGAAAAAGTTGTGAGAAACCAACCATCCAATTTTCAGTATTTTTCTTAAGAAGCTCAAAATTATATGCCGAGTAGTTTAATTTAATGTATAATATATAATGGAAAATATTTCGGGGGGGGGGGAGGGATTGAACCTTATAAATCCCTCCCCTGTATACAGCCCTGCTTATAATCACTTTACCAAATTTTCGTTTTTTATTTTGATAAAACTTTGTTGTTGAACAAAATGATTTTTTTTGTGGTTTTTATTTGATGTTTAATCAATAATTAATATTCGTATAAAATTTCAAGTCGAATTTTTTGCGCGATAAATTTCCTTGAATTTAGTTTTTGATCGGTTACATATTCATTATTGTAGATGTGCGGTTGACCGGGAAATGTCAGGGAAATATCAGAGAAATTCAAATTCTTTTTCCCCTGAGCACCTTTTAATAATCTTTGAGGTGCCCGTAAAGCAAATGTTATAAAAAAATGTTTTATACAATATATGTTTATGCAATGTTCTGTATAGGGAGTCATAGGTTAAACTTTGTTCTCATGTACCTAGAAAATATGTTTTCGTACTCTGATAAAATTTGTTTTTTCTGATTGTTTTTGAAAAAAGAAATAAATTATAATGAATTTTCGTTAATAAAATCTGATAATATAGAGTTTTAATTTGGAAATTTCTGGGAACTTATTTTTCTCTTTAGAGGGGTACTGATAGTCAATGCGTTATTCTCAACATTGTTTTCAATTACAATTCAATTTTAAGTTAAGTGATTGTATCGTTTTACCAAATTTTCGTGTCAACAACGCATTTAAAATCCATTTTACGATTCCAAAAATTAGAAAACTCATTTTCTGAGTTTCTTAAGTATCAACTAGTCGATAATGAGAAAAGTTAAACACTCTTACATTTCAGTGTCAGTTAGTAAATTGTATTATTTTTTATTTTTCTCTATGGTGCTGTAAAACGTATTAAAATGGTTGTATTTGCACTCATACTTTTAGTGTTTTAAAGTGCTAGACTTTTTATTTGTATAAAACAGCAAATACAATATTGTGCTATTTGCTGTATTCAGTTAATGAACTAAATCCATAAGAAATAAAATTCATTTCAGTGCTTTATACTTTTGAATTTTTTACGAGTAGGGTTGAACCCAACTTCAGATTTGTAAAAAATACTGATAGTTATCAGCGTGTGTAGGCAATTCCTTCCTTCCCGCGCATATCCACAAAAGCCAGTTGTTTTTGAGTGAATCACAAAAGGGAGACTTCATGCATGACAATAATGTTACTATTCACTCCACCCTAATCTGTACCATTGACAGGATGTTACCAATTCAACTTGTGTACAATGTGAATCCTTCACTGTAAGTTTTTCTTTGTATTTTCTCTCCCATTTTTTTGCATTCGTCAGAGGAATATTCAGCTTGATGATTGAGAGATTTCGTTGTTATTTATTAAAACAAAATTAACTGCCCATTTTATGAGAAATCTCTTGCTTAAATTTCTCATTTTCGTCTTCACCATAATTTGCATCTTTGGCAGGATGTTACCAATTCAATTTGTGTACAATATGAAACTTTCACTGTGAGTTTTTCTTTGTATTTTCTCTCCTATTTTTGTTGTATTCGTCAGAGGAATATTCAGCTTGATGATTGAGAGATTTCGTTGTTATATATTAAAACAAAATTAACTGCCCATTTTATGAGAAATCTCGTGCTTAAATTTCTCATTTTCGTTTATTCCACTTCACCATAATTTGTACCATTGGCAGGATGTTACCAATTCAACTTGTGTACAATATGAAACTTTCACTGTGAGTTTTTCTTTGTATTTTCTCTCCTATTTTTGTTGCATTCGTCAAAAGAATATTCAGCTTGATGATTGAGAGATTTCGTTGTTATTTATTAAAACAAAATTAACTGCCCATTTTATGAGAAATCTCGTGCTTAAATTTTTCATTTTCGTCTTCACCATAATTTGTACCTTTGGTAGGATGTTACCAATTCAACTTGTGTACAATTTCAATCTTTGAATTCAGAGTTTTTCTTTGTATTTTCTTTTCTATCTTTATTATATTCGTCAGAGGAATATCCAGCTTGAGGATTGAGAGTTTTCGTTGTTATTTATTCAGTTTATCATCTTCAAACAAAGTTAACTGCCGATTTTATGCGAAATGACGTGCTTAATGTTCTCATTTTCGTTTATTCTACTTCACCATAATTTGCACTATTGGCAGGATGTTATCATTTAAACTTGTGTACAATATGAATCTTTCATTGTGAGTTTTTTTTTTGTATTTTCTCTCCTATTTTTGTTGCATTCATACGTCAAAAGAAATGCAGCTAAATGGGGCATGGGACATTTTTTCAAAATTCTTTAGTTTTGCTAAGAATTAAATAAAATGTGGCACCAACGTAGAAGATATGACTTAAAAGGCAACAACAAAAATTTAACAGATAATATAAAATAGATATTAATCTATTGAGAAAAATGTATTAAAATAATACGAAATTTTTACTTTATTCTAAACGCTCCTCGCGGCACAATATTTTAACGAACATGAAACAAAAAAATGTGAAGTTGTTTATCAATGTATTATAAACATTTTCACTCATGCTTTTATCTTTAGGTGCTATAGTTGAACAAAAATAAAATGTCAAACTTGGCGCTTGTGATTTTTCATGAAAAAATACACATATTTCAGCTTTCCAACATCAAAAAAAAAAAAAAAAAATATATATATATATATATATATATATATATATATATATATATATATATATATATATATATATATATATGTATGTATGACATAAAAAAGCATGTGTGTATCTCTTTATAATACATTGAAAATTATTTCTACAAAAAATTAGGTGAATTTATCAAAAAATTAATCGCAAGGAGCTTTTCGAACACGTAAAATGTGAAAAAAGCAAAGCTGTGAAAAATGCATTTTTAACTTTTGACAACAAGTGTGCAACACGTTAAAATAGTTAGTTAAAATAAAGATTTTACCACTTAAAATCACCGGATTTCCAAAATTCAAAAGCGAATTTAAAGTTAGTGACGTCAGCAATTTTTATAGAACGAAAACAAAAAACGTATTTTTTTTTGATATTTTTGTAGTTTCAGTGTTCCATGATTCAGAAGTTTTGTTAATTATTCAGTTTATGTTTTTAAAACAAAGTTAAGTGCCGATTTTATACGAAATCCCGCCTCGAATCTCATTCTGATTTATTCCACCTATATTCCTTTATTCCATGATGAAAACAACATTTCGGGGTTAACTAAACTAAAGCGAAGCACGGAACACATAAATTCACTTTCATGTGTCTAATCATGATGGAAGCGGAATCTCCTGATTATTAAAAGTTGAATAATGCGAGAATCAGTAAAACTTTTGAATGAAATTCTATAAACAGGGTTATTCCACAAATACACAAAAATTAGAAATAACGTTTGTAAATATTCCGAGCTCCTTGTTTAAAAATGTTGAGGCATTTAATTTGCTGAAGGGAAATTAAAATAATAACAATAAAGGAAAAGACGCTTGTTTTGTCTGAATTACTTAATTGCAAAAATATATAGTACGTTGATTAATCGATAAAATTATGGTTTCATGAGAAAACTAAAATACAGTATCTTTATATTATCTGAACTTTAAAAGTTAAATTGTTTACCCTATAACTCTTTAAACATAGAACACAAAAATTAAATAAAAGCCGGAATCAAATACTTTTCCTCAAAACCAAAGTTCTATGACAATTAGGAAAGAAAATAACACGAGATTTTTAATACTCGCCAGAAAAAAGCAGTGGTCTTATCATTTTGTTCACTTGTTTCGAAATATTTTTTGGTTTGGAATAAAAAAAATTTGATTATCCGTTTAAAATAGTAATTTCTATAATTATTATTACCATAATATGCAGAATAAAAAGTTGATTAAAATTTCTCTTGTGTAATTATTTCTATTTCAACTATTTTTCAAGTGGCCCTATCATTTAGTTCAGACCTGAATAACCTTCTTTCAAATGTATATTTGATTGTTGTAAAACGATTTGTCAATTGAACTTTAGTTTTGTTTCTATCAGTGTTTGTTTCTATTTTCGATATTTATTTGTTTCTGTTATAGATATACTTTTCAGCCAACTTTTATTGTTGTTTCTGTTACATGTTTAGATTGAGACGTGAACTAAGTTTTTTGTTTGTTTGTTATGGTTATTTATTTGACGGGAGATTTTCTTCTAGTGTTTAGTATTTTTCTCAAATTTTCAGATTGCTTAGCTCCAGATGCTTGGGTCCACATCAATTGTTTTTAACACTTTGATTACCATAGACCAACACGGATTACTTTTAAAAGGCACTTTTGAACTTATGTGTCCAACCTAGCACTGAAAGTCTTGGTAAACGTTGCCTCTGCTTACGATTAAGTACTTAAGGACAGCTTAAGGTCAATACTATGAACATTTGTCTATGAATGTCTAAGTTTTTTTTGTTTTGTTAAATAGGAAGTTACAATTTTATTCCTATCTTGATGAAATTTTGTGCACTTGACCTTCGAAATAAGAGGAAGATTCCTGGCTGCTTGAAATTTTGAGAGAAAAAATAGAATCTTTTTCTCACTCTATAAAGGGTGTAGTTAGGTGTAGTAATAACTTGAGATCTACTTATCCATTTTGAACTGGTTCCTTTCTACAGGTGTCTTAACTATTACAGATTATCGGAAACACAATTTAATTCCCATGATTTGGAAGTAAGGGGCTGAAATCGAGGATAGATGATGAAAAGGGGCATGACCATTATTTGAAATCTGCAGAATCAATTTAAAAGTTTTGTAGTACCTTGACTTATCCAGGTTATTGGGAACACATTTTCATTCCGATGTTTTGCTGTTAAGGGATAAATTCGAGGATAGGAGATTAAGGGGAACATGCTCATAAACTATAATCGACTGAACCAAGTTTAACCGTGTTGTATCTGGCAACGCTGGTTCACAGCTCTTTGACTCCGGCCACGCTGGGTACTTCAAACAGTTACACAATAAAGTAAACTTTTATATCAACTTATGATAAATTTTAAATTTTTTCAATAACATCGGTTTCCTTTCGGCACCCCTTGCTGGTTGTTAGATGTTTACTCGCTCTAAAAATGTTATTTAGCCTCCTCACCTTGAGAATGGCATAAAAATTAAACTTTCGCATCACTTTCAACTGACCTATGTCATGCTACTAAAGGACTTGTTTTTAAAAACCCTTTGGTGCATAACTTCAAAGCAAAACAAAACTCGACTGGCTTTCGTTGTTTCCCACGACCAGGTTGTAATTGTTTTTAGGCGCGTTTCTCATGCTCCACCGAGTGGTTTATTCTTACCTCGTCACTTTTCTAAACAAAACAGTTTGGACCGGGTGCATTCTCTGTGACTTGGCTAAGAATGTGTTTTTTGGGAAAGTTTTTTTTAACTGGCTTGAGTACTTGATTGAATTCTTTCGGAATTGAACTGCCCATAAATTGTAATTTGCTTTTCGTTGCTATTAGTAGATTGGAAGGTTAGATTCTAAAACACATCCGATTTTTTTTTTTTTTTTTTGTGGCTGTTTTGAATTACAAGAAGCGTATCGCCGCCTTTTTGCCTGATACTGAGGTGAGAGTTCTTCCTAGAAATAAAAAAGGCAGGGTGCTCTTTTCCATAAAAAAAGGACAAATTCTATTTCCTAAGGCACTTTTAATTAAAATTGACAAATGGAAATACTTTGCAACCTATTTTCTGCACATAATTTCTACATTGTTTTATTTTTCAAAGATGAATGTGCGTAAATTATCGATTTAAAAATAAAAAAATAACAATACTCAAAAGGGCGCAATTCAAAAACCTTGCTCAGAAAACTTAACCTCAAAAGTCAAATTTTATTAAAACACTGAAACATCAATATAAAATGCTTTAAGTCCTACTTATGCTCCTATTATTAAAAAACAGTCCTACTTATTAAAAAAAAAAAAAAACATCTACACTTAGTCAAATTTTCATCAAGTATTTATATAAAATTAACAGTTTATGACTGCAATATAAGAATGTTTCTAAAATTTCCACTATCTAATCCTATGCAAATTTTTTAAAATATGAACTAATCAACTGTTAACTCTGTTGTGATAAAAAGCCATTCCTCTCTAAGCTTTGCTATTGTCAGACAGGATATAGTGTTTCTCCAAATTTAACAGCACTCATTGCTGCCTTTGAAAGTATACTAGATTCATGACATCACGAGGAATATTCTGATTAAAGAACTTGCCCTGTGTCCTAAAATTTGTGAATATTTTTTAAATTCCCAAATCAGATCAAATTGGGAGTCAAAACGACACTTTTTTGCCATATATACAGCTACTATATATAGGTTTTAAAAGAAGTACGTATTAAATCGGCTTTTTCATTGAATTCCGGGATTTTGATTAAATTCCTGAGCTTGATTGAATTTCCAATCTAAACTTGACGCTTAGAAATTAATTAGCAACAGATAAATTACAAAAAACTTCCCCTAAATTTAATGAGAGAGCATCACGATTACCCGTATTGGTGCGAAAGTATGCTTTTTAAATGATTATTAAAGACACTTAATGGTTATAAACTTTAAACTAACTTTTAATCTACATTTTCCAATACCTTTCTTCTCTATTTTGAGCAAGAAGGTATGGCAAAAAGCCAGCGAAGTATACTTAATCAAGGTACGTATGAAATAGCCATCCGTGCCAGTGGCTGCACGTGTTCGGAAATGTTAGTTCAGCCTGAAACATGCGACTTCCTCAAAACATACCTTGCCTTTCCTTTTATGTAGGGTTGAAACAAAGAGCCAGCGCCTTTCAATGTTTCAAAATGACAGTCGATTTTTAGAAACCGTTTACTTTCCCCTACCTCTTTAACTCTCACCCAAGCTGATTTTCAAGCAGAACTAATCAGCTCATCGAATTCTCAAGGGCAGCCGGAATTAGAATAAATTCCTGATCGGCTGCCCCGTTACATATTACGTGGAGGGAAGGCTCTACTGCTTTCCATTGGTTACTATGGCAACTTCGCAGCCCGAAACGCGTTTCACGAACACACGGCTGCTGTTCGGAGGAAAATCACTTTGATTCTTTGATTGGAAGCGTGTTTTTTTTTCCCGTGAATTGTTCAGGCAAGAAGAATGCCGTTTATCGGATTTTTTTCACTTACCGTAGAAATTGTAAAATATGTATTTTAGTTTTGAATTAATAAATTTAGATTCATCCCGGCTGTACTGGCTGTTGTACACGAGTCGCCACTGATCCGTGTTAACTAGTACTCGGGACATTTTGAAATCAGTATCCAAGTGAAAGTTTAAAAAACACATAATTGTTATATGGGTGTATGTAGACTAAATCATAAACCTCGTCACGGACATCGTAAAGTTTAAATTTTACTTATTTGTAAATCCAGGTTAGTATTTTATTTTTTAATTTCTATTCTGATAAAATGTAGCAATTTATTTATCGTATTTGAGAGCAATTTAATATTATACAAAATTTACTTTGCATTTGTAAGGGAGTTGACATTATTTGTATATGGTATTCATAAGTACTGACGCTATTTAATTTTCCACGAGTCATAGAAATGTAAATACTTGTTCCGTAAAAATTGTATTAATTTGAAAATGCCATTTTTGGCAGGTATGCATGTAATTAAGAATGCTTTTCGTTAAATTTTTGTAATTAGTTAGGAGAATAGAAATTATATTCATAGTCTATTTTGCTAATAGTTACACTTGTACCACTTTATTTAGTTTTTGATTAGTAAAAGGAGTCCAACTAACTGCTGAATGTAAATTATCGTTATCCAGTTTTTTTTATGACTACGTTCGAGATTTGTAATCCACTATTTCAGAACATACGCTCTCAAATGACCGACAGTGTTCCTCTTATGAAAAAGCTTTAAGCTTGTTTTTCATCCAAGTCTTCGGTGACATTCAAACGTAAGGTTGTTTTCTTTAACCTTTTTAATGAGTTTCTAGGAGCATGATATAGATAAACCGACTTTTCACAACACCCTCCCCTAAAAACTGTATTTCATATAATTTCATTAACATATATAAGTATTTTTTTCAAAATGAATCTTAATAAATGAATAAATGTACAATAACTGCACACTTTAAATTATATTTAATTCTCTACACTGAATGATTGCTAAGTATTTTGGGTAGTTTTTTTAAGCCCCTTTCACGTTATTTGAAGTTTATGATTAGTTTTTCTTATGTGTTTTTTCTTAACACTTCATAACAAGATTTTAAAAAGAGAATTTTCATTTAAAGTATTTGTATTTCAACTAAATAACAAAACTAATTTTTATTAAAAAATGCAAAACTTATCTTTAGCGAGATTAGTCACAAAAACGCTCGTTTTTTTTTTTTTTTTCAGTTGCATATTTTTCAATTTTTTTTCAGTTACATTAATTTTGTTTTAAGTTATTTCAATTTAGTATTCAGTTAAATTACTTTTCAATACAAAAACCTTTTACGAGCATTAATTACGCGTATAAACCTTAACTTGGTCCTTGAGACATTTCAACAGAGATGACAACATTTCTACGGATTTTCCGTAGTTTTTACTGATTTTTACTTCTTTTTTACGGTTTACCCTTGGCCAAACTCTCTTACAGTATGATGAATAAGAGACAAAATAACGTTCATTACATCAACGTAACACTGAACAAAAACTATGTAAATTTTGGCAATAGCTAAACTATTGATGAATTTCAAGAGTGTTGGCAAAAGATGGGGAAAAGATATTTCGCGTCTTTTCCGTAGGTTTCAAAGAATGCCAGTAAAACCGTAAGAACTGAAAAATCCGTAAAAATTGCGAAAAATGAGTAAAAGTTACGGCAAATCTGCAGAAAAGTTTGCATCTCTCTTACAGTGGTGTGCTCATATTCGGCCCATACCTCCGTGAATGAAACTAGTGTAAAGTAATGCTCTACTGATTCACACTTGAGAAGGAATTGTTTTGAGTGTCTTCGTTGACGTGAAGGCCGGATGGAAATAATCCGCGACACAAAACTCTTCGGACTGTGTTACTAGTCTCGTTTACCTCCTGGAAATAATTCTTTGCTATCTTTTTACATTTTACTGGACTATCATTAGCCTTCTTTGGTATGTGTACTCTTTTCTCATAGTAGATTCAGAAGTATTTTTTACCTTTTCAAATTAGTCTCAAGAATATTTTATAATGCTTAGATCATTTATTTATTTTAATAATTTTTTACATTTATCACTTTTTTCACTTTTAAAATTGTATAAACTAATGCCGCGACGCAAAACTCTTCGAACTGCGTTGATAGTCTCAATTACCTTCTGGAGATAGCCGCTCTTGTTAACTATCTTTTTGCATTTTGCTGGGCTATCATTTACCTTCTTTGGTAGTTGTACTCTTTTCTCATAGTAGATTCGGAATATTTTAACCGAAATATCTTTTTAAATTATTCTCAAGAATATTTATAATACTTATGTATTTTATTTATTATTATTATTATTTTTTTTTTTTTACATTTAATGCTTAAAAAATCAGTTAAGCTAATGTCCATCTCAATATATTTCGTTCGTATTGGATGATTTTTTTCTACTTTGGTTTGTGTTCTTCGTTTTTGATATGTAGTAGATATATTTTTACGCACATATATATTTTTTTGTTTATTAGGTATCTTCGCTATTTGTTTTACAATTAAAGAGGTTTTTATGTACTTCTCGTATTTATAGTATTTTGTTAATAGTCATTATTTCCATATTTTGTGCTAACTTGATTGCTGTGTGGTTAGCGTTCTGGCCTCGCATACCTAAGGTGCTGGAGTTGACATGAATTTCGTTGTGGCTCAGAATCCACGTTAAGCTGTAGTTCCCGGCCTGATTAGACGTTATTGCGCACAAAATAGGTCGTTGAGCATAGAAACCAACCAACCTGTTTTTATATGGTGTACCTCTATTTTGTAATAGATTCGGAATTGTAGAAACTTCAATATTTTTTATAGTGCTTATTTATTTTTAAAAATGTAGTTATGTAACAATCGTTTTTCTTTCGGGATGGATTTATTTTCCACTTCGGTGTATGTACCCTTTTTGCAATTGATTCAGAAATATCTTATAAACGCATACGTTTCATTGTTTATAACTTATTATATTTTCTTTCAAAATTGTATTTACGTAATATTAAACTTAATCGAAATTGATTTGAGCTGTATCATTTTTGTGTGTCAAAATTAATGTATGTTGTCCTTTTTCGTTATAGCTTCGGGAATATAAACTCAAATATCTTTATTACTTATTTTATTTACTTTTAAAAATTGCATTAATTTCACTTAATTGTATTTCGTTTTCCCATGTTTGTTCAAGAGAATTAAATCAACTTTCACACAGCTGCATTGCTTTAAGAGCATTATAAGTATATTATAAAATAATAAGGGATTTTTATTTGCACAAAGAATTCATTCCAAGCCAGTTGTCATGTTTGCCTCGGCCTCAATCCGGATATTTCTACTCTATTAAAACCATGATTTGTTTTAACCAATTACATTCAGAATAAGTTTTGTTTACAAATAAAATCGTATCTTTTCGTCACATTTATTTATTGTATTTTAGGTGATAGATTCATTTTATTAAATACACCTTAAAATTATAGTAGTGTCATAAGATATTATGACATATTTATTTTTATAAGTTCTAAGGGGTTTTGCATTAGGCAAAACGTACACATCCCCTTCTATTATTTGTGTGTTTCACACACTTTTCCAAACCAAGGAGGGTTTTTTTTCTTCGCCAATGTAAGATTCACACGTCGCTGGACTCACAGCAAATAATGTGGCTTAAGTCAGGGGTGAGCAATATGTTAACTTTTTGTTTAATAAAATTTAGTTTTTATTTAGTAATACTTCCGAATATGTAAAAATTATAATTTGAAAGCTTAAATAAAAAAATATTTGAAGGGTACCAAGTCCCCTTAATGCAATTTTCATTGACAAAAGGGAAAAAAAATACTACCTGGATATTTTAAACTCACTAGAACTCATAAGACGTAATCATTACATGCATGGGCTTATGATTAAACAGTATTGTTATAAAATTTTCTCAGAGGAGATGATGACCGAGTTTTTACTAAATAAAAACTGTTATTTATTTTTCCTTCGAATGTTCACACAACTTATCGGATTAACAGATCAATTGCTATCAAGCTTTAATACAAGCATCGGTGCGTATAACTTCGAACACACAGTGATAATTTAGGCATCGCGAAAGTAAATAAAAATATGATGCTTTCCGAACAGAATTCAATACTCGTCTGTTCCTGATTCTATTTTTTCGATTCCTTTTATAAGCTCGCGGCAAAAATTTCCAGAAAAATCCAGCCAACCAATCACCTGGTCGAAATGCCTAGAAATTTCCCGATTAATTTAGATGTTGCCACCTTTTTCTAACGTATTATCGCTGTTAACAAATAAAATGAAATAAAATAAAATAGAACATTAAAAGAAATACGTCACTATTTACAATTATATACAGAATAGAGTGAGATAAAATAGAACTTTAAAATAAATTCGTCACTATTTACAATTTTATACAGACGATTTTTGTACAGTATTTAAATTTCCAAATTTAGGGAACTACAAAACTTCTTAAATAAAATAACAATAAGGATGGACGCTTTAAAACCAACTACTACTTCAGTTGATTGTTATTTCAAGACATCATTTTCTTCAAAGCAAAATCATTAATTACATTTTCATAATCAATTGCGATGATTATATTATCTATTGGCAGCACCGTTCAGCAACTATCAGAAAGAAATGTTTAATTCTTTTCAAAACATAAATGTAATTCGACAAATACACTTTCGGCAACTTGAAAGCAACAAATTCGGTAAATGATACTCGAAAAGTATCTATGTTGTGAATTAATATAACATTAAATTGTTTAGTTAAAAAAATATCCTAAACCGTTAGATTTATTTTCCATTTGCATCAGCTAACAACAAAAATGCACTGGGAAATCGGACCGTAAATTATATCTACTACCAACAATTCTTAGAATAATTTGACACGTGCCACTTTAGCTGTCGACTACTCTTTATATCTATTTAATCTTTATTTCATTTATTTTCTTGCTTTAGACACACTAACAGATCCTTTCCCGAGATTTACTTTCGATCCAATATCGCTGTACAAAGCTAATGTCAATAATCTCCAAATGTGATACACATTTATGTTTGTCAACCCACATATGTCCCTTTTCCCACAAAAGAAATGCGTGAAAAATATAGATAAAAATGATGGTACAACCGTGGTTTCTCCATCAATCAGTTCATCCTAGGTTACTTGATGGGCAAGTTTTTCCCTTTTTGAGGCATTCGGCGAGTTTAGTATCTCCAGCTGGTTTATGCGTTGGTAATAGGCCATAGTGTTCTTTCTTTTTCTACCCTTAATTTGAAGCTGGTATTGCTTCTTTTTCTGAATCTTTTACTTTCCAGCCCTCGTATGAAGGATATTTCTTCATTTAGACTGTCTTAAAAGGATTGTCCACGAGATAATAGGATAAGGTATAGAAATAGTAGCAATAAACTAGATATTGGGTGATCGGGAGTAGTGTTTTGGCCTTGAATGCATAGCAGTGTGTAGTTTTAGGGTAGAAGACTTTATACATTAATCTTATTACATGCTGGCGTTTATTTAGACTAGATATTTTTTTTACTTGAGGCACATGAAATGTTAGATAGTTTATACTTGTTTAGTTTGAAATATTTTTTGTCAGTAAAATCGTATAGTTGATGATTGTGTAAACCTGCTTGCTAAACTTGTTTGTAAATTATATATGCTTTAATTCCGCTTTATAAATATGGAGCATTTATTTTGAAAGCTTTTGTCGGAAAGTCACAAATATTGTTATAAAAAATTACATACAGATATTTATAAATGGTAAGGTTAAAAATTTCAAAGGAAACAGATACATAATTACTTTTCTAATTTAAAATAATAATAATAATGGACTTGAAATGGAATAATAATAATGGCTGAAAGGAATTTCATGTAGCAAGTTTACGAAACTCTGAAAGTTATGAAATATTAACTTGTTCACTTCTTCCACGGTGTTTTCTGTGTCAACTAAGAATAAAATTGAAAAACCTTGTCCAGGTTCTTCTTTCCCATGTTATCAATTTATTTATAAAAATACGTGCGAATAAACAATTCCATTATAATGGGAACGGAATTGAAATACTTCATGTTTCACTTTATGACTAAACACAAATCGCTTCGATGTTCAATAAGAGATTGAAAAGATAAATATTTGCTAATTAAGCCAGCGACGAACTTATGAATTTTGGATTTGAGCTAAAGATTGATATGTTGAATTATATGAAAGTTTTATGTATAAGACATTAAGACTAAGATTTGATTTATCCTCAACCCTTTATCCAAATTAATATTTTCAGTTAAGGTTGGCCAATCCACTTTACCGACTGAGTTAATTCTCTCGAGTTTTCCCCCATCTCCATTACTTCTCTATGTCATTCAAATTTATGCTCGTCGAAAAGCCATCTAAAAGTGGGAATTAGTTTAAATAACTCTTCATTAGCTTAATATATTTATGATTTGAGGTCTCCTTGGTGGAAAGTACAACCAGTGTTTTCATTCTTTGGCGATTAATACTTTCTTTGCATTCCACGAGACATTTATACCTCCTTAATCCTGCGTGTAATTAGAAATTCTAGGAACTTCTCGAGAAGGTGAAGATAAAACAACTACCGCGAATTCCTGAAGGAAAGTTGACTATGGGCTCTTGGCAAAAATAAAATTTATTCTCCACTTACGATTATTTGGTGCCTGACACCAGTATTAATTGACCACTTGGTGAGAATTATGGTAATTGGGTGAGAAAAGATGCTTCGTGCGCGCTACCCGGTTACGGTAATTTTGGACATATGACCCCAGGGTTGCGTTTAAAAAAAAAGTGTTCGGTTGCGTGCGTTGAATTCTTACATGTTTTTATCAAGGTGCTTGTTGTTTATTAGCTTATAATGAGCAGTGTTAGGTATAGGTAGAGATTTTAGTGATTTGCCTTGTAACACCATAAGGAAGTAATAACTTTTCAGTGAAGGAATACCTCACTATGATATTGTACATTGCAGATTACCATATTGGTCTGATGGTGGCATAAATCGACGCGCTTTGTTCTTCGTCTATTGAAAAGAGTTAATATAGTCATTAACTTTGTCGCAGCTTGTAGATGACTATAGATTCCTTGTTAAATATAAATTCATATCTGCAATTTTAAGAAACCATAAGTATTGACAATGCTAACTTACTTCTGAGCTAATGTTATAAGTTCTACGATCAAAAGTTTATGGAATTATATCAAGAGTTAGATTTGCTCTAACTAGTGGTGGTGCATTAATAAATTTTACAACCCTTTTATTCATTGGTCATTTTCTGAAGATTAAACTTTCTGCCATTCTTAAAAAGCATTTAGGTCCAGTTATTTTCCCCCTCTTTAAGACAAGCCTATATAATGGTGTAATATTTTAGGTAGGCGTGACTCAATATTACGGAAATTTTTGTATACATGGTAGTTATAATTAAACTTCTCCTATTTATACCCGCCTGGAGTCCAGAGTAATCAACAGATTATAATATTCGTTATGCATGATTGCTTTGACTATAAACCAAATCTCTAAAATAAATATTAACTAAAAATATTTAAAAAATATTAGAAATTTAAGAGTTCAAATTATAACGCTTCAAGAATCACGATTACAGTTCAAAACTTTATTAGATTGTTTTCTTTTTCTTTCTTTTAATTTCTCTCGAAACCTTTTCGTATAAAGTTCTCTTAAAATGCGATATTTCTACCCGATGGCGATAATTAAAATTAAAAAAGGGATTCATAAATTATCAATATGTGTTTCAAATTTTATGAAGGTGCGTTACTTTAGATATGAATAGACTCTAGACGATTCTAAAGATGCTCAGTTAAAAAATGAAAACCACTCTCTTTTTGTTAAACTATAGGTCTAAGAAAATACATACATTTTTGCTATGCATCTAAAACACAAGCATGAGGCAATTTTAAGTACTACATCGTTGTATATAACTTACCTTATGTATTGCCTTCTGGACCTGTTATAAGTAACAGATTTTCATAAAATTTTGCTTACTTACTACTAAGATTTTAAGGAAATGATATCGGAAGAAGAAAAATATAATCACCAGTTAAAAGTTTCCCTACCATATGGAAATGCGGTACTTTAAGGATTTGTATGAAAGCATACTTTACTGGTTGAATCTTATTGGGGAAGATTGCGAATAAAGTTATAGACCAAAAAGGAAAAATTCCTATAAAGTTTTGAATATTTCTCATTTTAGTGTTTCGCACCTCATGGACGAAGACAATAGCTATAGAATAACTTTGGTGTATGTTCTTCCGTCCGAAGCAATTGAAATTAAATGTTGTAGGAACTAATTTGGACGATTTAAATAAAATTTGTTGTGTAACTAATTTATACATACCCAAATACAGATTAATAAGAAAAAAAAAAAAAAAAAAAACCCTGCTTTTTTAATTTTACGACTGCTTTTTTTACTTGAACTTTTTACTTCTCTTCCTTGGTCGTATCTTGCACCAAATGAAATCTATAGATATATGATTTCAATATGTACATAGCATGTGTGGTAGATTATGTTAAAAAACTAACAAAAAACTTCTACGTACAAAAATACACGAACGCCTCCTTCCCTTAATTCTGAAAAAATCAGGAAAGTAGATGATTATAGTTTCACGGAAAACTATTTTGGTTCATCGAAATATCTTAAATTCAACTATATAAAATTAAACATATTTAATTTTTGAGGTTGCGTGAATAGTAGAGTATAAACTGTATATTAACTTTCTTTACGCGAACATACTGTTTTAGATGGCAGCGTAATAGACTTATGTTCATGCTATAAATATTCTATTCTAAGTATTTAAAACTTCAAATATTGTCTTGAAAGCTGTTCTGAAAATCAAGTGAATTCTCGGTTTCTATCTGTAGAGACTTTATTTAATAACACCTTTTGAAAATAATTACTACGAAACTGCATCCAAATAGCCGCATAAACGGAATAAAGCTGAAAATAGCTCTGACTGCGAATCTGCAGTTACGATTAGAAAAAAAGAAGGGGGGGGGGGGTAATAAACGAGGACTCACTTCCACAGTGATCAGGTATGGAGCACTCGGTGTGAGAATATTCGCACTTGGCAGGGTTTTTAGATGTTGTTTAACATAAACTAAGTAGTACGATATAAAATTTTGCATACTGCAAGCTTCAGATAGCTCTAAACAAAGAGAGTTTAACTTCGACTTTCTTGTATATGCACATATAAAATTTTGCATACTGCAAGATTCAGATTGCTTTAAATAGAGAAAGTTTAACTTCAATAACCATATATATGTATAAAATTTTTCATACTGCATGATTCAGATTACTCTAGCCGAGGAAGTTTAACTTCGACGACCTGATATGCGTCACCTTGGCGAATGTGAACTGGAGTGAATTGTTGCTTGTGAGAATCGCTTGCGTCTGGGATAATAGACAGGAAGGAAACGTCAACACCAAAGCAACTTTCTTTTTTTTTTCTTATCGCAACACCTAAAACAACTGGAGTTCTTTTTTCTTACGTCAACATAAAACAACTGCAGTCTGTTTCTTTTTTCCTTGACCATTTTGCAGACCTGTTGATCGTCCCAAATGCATCTTGACTACGTGCCCAGACCTCTTAATTATGCTATGGGAGAAGCGAAGATTACACAGAAAAGGTCAATAGAACTTGTTTATGAGAAGTTCTGTTAATCCTTATAAGGCTCAGAAATGTGACCCATGGTTCAATTTCACATCGATTCTAACCATAATCTGATGAATTCGCTTTTATCGCTGTCTCAGTCGTAAATTTATGTCGCTTTGATTACTTATGGTGCTGAATTAGAGATTGCTTGGTGGCGAATTGAGGATTCCGAGGCGTTTAGTGCGCGGAAAAAGCAATTAAGTAATGCATCTGGCGGCGACATGCGCTTTGGGTGCTTCGTTTGTATTCAGAAAACAAATCCAGTCTTGTTTTTATGTCAAGTCTTGGAAAAAAAAAATCTTCCAAATTTTTAGATTAGGTAGCAACGTTTAAAAAATATAGGTTTGCAATAAGTAGTGAATATTTACAGTCTGATAAAGTTAATAAAAAGATTTGTACCCTGTTATAGCAATAGCGATTTATTTTGTCTGTAACCTAATTTTTTTATTATTTTGTACGGTATTTTTTTTTTATTAAGATTATTTTTTTTTATGATTATTTTTTTTATAAGATTTTTTTTTTTAAAAAAAGATTTGTACCCTGTTATAGCGATAGCGATTTATTTTGTCTGTAACCTAATTTTGTTATTATTTTTTACGGTATTTTTTTTCAACATGTATAATAACAAGATGGTATACGATCTTGTTATACATGTTGCCTTTAGTTATCATGCATTTGAGACTGCATTAACCCGAATTGACGGTAACACGATTTCAGTATTTTGCAATTCTGGACCCCAAAGATTTGTCTGCTATTATAGCAATAGCAATTTATTTTGTGTGCAATTTAATTTTATCACTATTTTTAAGGTATATTATCAAATACTATACCATCTTGTAATTATACAGGATGTCCTAATCAAATGTTCCTAATTTAGAGAGGCTGCTATACTTAACTCAAAGTTAAAAGGCCTGAAAAAAATGTTGAAGTAGATAACAAGACTCGCAAAGTTTTTAGTATGACGCACTGGGGCATGGATGCTCGAGCATTTTTGGATCCAACTATCACTTACCGCTGGATAGGACGCAGGGACCCAATTCCCTGGCCACCAAGATCTCTAAACTTCGTTCAACTGGATTTTTTCTTTCTGGGCTACGTCAAAGACAAAAGTATACTCAAGAAACATCCTTGGTATTGAAAACTTTCGAGCCTTAATAACCGCTGCTAGTGCAACTGTGACTACGGAAATGCTACAATGAACATGGCTGGAACTGGCCTACCGGATGAATATTTTCATGACTACTAAGGGAGCTCACGTGAAAGTGCAGTGGGGGAGTAAAGTTTTTTATTTTTTTTTGTAAAAACTTTATGAGTACTGTTATGTAATTTTACATTTTTCTTAAGCTTTTTAACTTTCTGTTAAGTGTAGTTAGCCCAAATTCGGGGCATTTGATTCGAACACCCCGCACATTTTGTAAATAGTTCTAAAGGCATTTGTAGACTACATTAACTTGAATTGACGGTAACGCAGTTTCATTATTTTACAACTGTGTTCGTCAGAGGTAAGGGCAGGTTTTTCTATCTCCTAACATTACATGAAAGCTGCTATTTTCTTAATGCTATTCTTCAAAAATTAATATCTACACAGACTTATATTCTTCTTGACAGAATACGAAGCTCGCATAATATCTCCATCATGATATCAAGGGGGAAAAAATTAAATAGTTTATTTTTATCTTTGAGATACAGAACTGTAATATCTTCTGCTGAAATTTTTTTTACCAACTCAGAAAAGGCCTATTTGAGGAATCACTTTTAAATTTTCACTTTCAAGAAACGTTAAAAGGTTTTTTTCTTCTTTAAAATTATTATCAAATTTGTTGAAATTATTAATGTAGTGAAAATCATGACATGAATAAAAGAAAACGAGTGAAATTATCATGACTTGACAAATGCCCGACTATTTAAAGTTTGATAATTTCCTTGATATGTAGAAACAACTTAAAATTGACAATTTTGCAGATGAATGATGATGAAGACATTTTTAAAGGCAATGTAATGCAGAGTGTCCAACAACAGGAAAAGTATGGAAAACAGGAAATTATCAAGGAAATTAGTAATTCTAGAAATATCATGGATTTAAATGAAATCAAATAGAGATGTTAATAAAATTTTCCCATTCAAATTATTCTGCACTTTTGTCGTACATGATTGTCAATACTGAGGTTTCTTTTCTATTTTGATAAAATTAGGAATAATAGTCTATTTTGAGTTGTTATCGGATGTTTAATCAATAACTTTAATACGTACATTTAGAAAATTTGCCCTCAAAATAATTTTTTTGTACCATAAATTTCTTTTAATGTAGTTTTTAACATTTACATATGCAATATCGTTAAGTTCAGGGAATTCCAGGAATAAATTGTCTGGGAAATTAAAATATTTTTACTTTGGTCACCATGTAATGATTTTTCCACTTAAAACCTTGCGAATTTCGTTATGGTTTTAGTTTGCCCTAGGTTTTGTAAACACTTTATATTTTTTTTTCTTTGAAAAAGAACTACTTCTAAACATTTTTCACGGCCGCTTCTTATTTAAAAATTGTACATTCCATTAGTTTTTTCTTGTATTTGGAATCCACAGAAACATATTATTCGTATTCATTGAAACTTTACGATCTTTGAAATAATTTTTTTTATATATTCACGGATTTTCTACGGTCTTTGAACACGCTTCATTTTGTATTTTAATTATGTTTATACATTTGGCAGTTAGTATTCTCAAGAAGGACATATTTTCATTACCTATATACTGTCGTAAAAAATGATTTTTAGAAGGGTGTTATTTTATCCAATAGTTATGTTTTACTGTATAACTATTTAAAGCTGATAGAAATATTTGCAGTAAAGCTATAACAGTTACTGTTCCTAAATGAAATGGGATAGTGATTTTCATGTGGCTTAATATATTATTTTTTAAGCAACCTAAGTAAATCAACAAGGATTAACCTTGTGATTAAACCCTAAACATAGAAGTAAAACGAGCTGTCAATATTTTTGGGATTGAAGCATAATTTCATAACTAAGAAAAGAGCTCATTTTAAGATATTTTCAATAAAATAATAGCTATGTTTTATTTTTAATTACCTCAATTTGGATATGTAAGGTAATTAAAGTTCAATTTTCAAAAAAAAAAAAAAAAAAAAAAAAAAAAAAAAAAACTAAAAAAAAAAAGCACTGGTCAGAATGACCTGAAATTTGACCTGAATAATACATGAGGAAAAGGAAAATGGCCTGCATAAGAAAAAAAACTATTTTGAACTATTTTGTTTTTCTTATGCCATACCATTTCTCCTCTCTTCATGTGTCTATTCAGGTCAAATTTCAGGTCATTTTGACGAGTTTTTCTTTATTTACAGCGTTCTGAAAGTTGAACCTCAATTATAATCACCCAGTATTTAAAAAAAAAAAAAAAAAAAAAAAAAAAAAAAAAATATCGAAGGGATATACTAGTTTTTCTCTTTCTGAATATAAAGGCTTAATGATGTGGCAGCTGATATTTTTTTAAATAATAAACTATGAGAGGTGATCAATCATAGACGTAAATCGACAATTGTTTTTCAAAGCAGAATGTTTATTTTAAAAACATCAACATATTTTGAGTTTAAAAGTCAGTAGACGCTATCTGAAGTGCTCAATTGAATTAAATCGCAAAATGTTATCTTGAATAGCCAACTCAGAACCATAGACTAAATATGCATTGCTCTCAACCTTATTAACATACAAAATTTATATCGCGAAATCTAAAAATACGCAATCAACAAGACTCCCTGGTGAGTTTAGTCAATTACTTCATTTTGAATGCGAATCAGTAAGTATGGCAGTATTTCCTTCAAACATGATTGAGTTGATATTGGTTTTGTGGGCGGGTGAAAACCTTTTTTAATATAAATTCCCTGGCTTTGAAATTTTATTAGAGCGAAATTTTTTTTGGAAGTAGTAATTTGGAGTCTTGGTTGTGTAAAGGAGCAAGCTGTATGGAAATTTCTTCCATTGAGGACAATATGAAAGCTCCCTGTCATGCCGTAGCGATGATGAAAGCACTGCTATCTAGAAATCGTATTTAAACTGACTAATAAAGCTCATCTGCTATCACATGTCTCAGAGGGCGTGATATATACATTGGGAAAGGATTGCTTGAGTTGGATTTGTGTGGTATGTAATTTTTTTATAATTACTCACGTGATATCCTTTTCTACCAAAAAATGTGTTTCTTATCCGCACTGCAAGAAGGCCTCTATATTAAAAATATTTTTTTTTGTTGCAAAAACCTTATGATTTTGTCATAGTGCAAAACGTCCCAGTATGACAGGGGGTTTGTTATTGTTTCAAATCTGAAGCTTTTGATGAGGAGTTTGTAATAAACATTTATTCATCACCAAATGACCCTCAGTTTTTAAAAAATTCTTCCCCATCTTTCTTGTACTAAAATTATACTGAAAAAATAAATAAAAAAAATCTGTTTTTCACTTAAATTAAGCATTAATTGTTTTTGATCTAATTCTACTTTTGTAAAATGCCCTTATATCTTTATCATATATGTATTCGTACCAAAGGTAGTTTCTTATGAAAACAGGAGTGGAACAATTAATAACATACTTTCGTAAGTTTTTGGAAAAATGTAGTTGAAAGGATTTAATTTAAGAAAAGATACAACTCCTCCTTTCCAACTCAAACTATTCTTTTGTGAAAAAGAAAAACATACCACATTTATTCATTATAATTCTTATATATATAATTTTCCAGTGTAATTTTGCAAGACATTACAATCTTGGAAAATTGAACTCGACGCGTCATAAAACTGACGGGCAAAGTATCTAAAATTTTGGTACATATATACTCCGTTAGGATTTTAATTGAACTGGATGCGTCTTAAAACAGACGGGCAAAATATCTAAAATTTTGTTACGTATATACTCCTTTACTATTTTAATTGACATATTTTCACGATTTTAATTGATATAGAGTTTCTCAAATAATACTTTTAAGATTACTTAAGTATCAGATAAATGTGTTTTTCTTTTGTATTTAAAATAGACAAACACATAATTATAAAAATACAGTTAGATTGATGACTGATGGAAAAAAAAAAAGAAAAAAAAAAAAAAGAAGACATTAATGGTAATTTTGCTAGTGATGATTTTTTAAAAAGCATATTAAACATCTGAGGACCTATTATATAAACATATAAAATCATAAAAAAATATATATAGGCTGTTTGAAGCAACAAACTCTATTCTTTTTTGTATTATGAAAGAGCATATCTTTTTTAAATATAAGAATATACTTATCTGATTAAAAGTGAATATAAAACAAGATCAAATTGCTCGTGATGTATTATTACATTTTGCTCGTAAACTCTTCATTTGCAATCTGTATCTGACATATTACAAAATTTTGCTCATAAACTCTTCATTTATATTTTGTTCTTTTAGCTAGAGTTATCAAATGTTTCAGAAACGATGAATTTTAGGTTGACCCATCGAGTAGGTGCCGTTTGAGTCTTAAAACTTAGATGAAGCTTTTCAAAACCATCACTTGAACACAGCGTGGGGTGGAGGTCTGTGACCATAGCATAATGAGAGACAAATATACCATAAGGTTGTACACCTCCTATTTATATGTTGAAATAATCGTTCTTGCGAGATCTATCCAAATGTGTACAAATTAGACGTTGTTTACCCACATAGGTAATCCTGTACATCTTGCGTAATTTGCTAATCCTATCCTTCAAAATGAGTTGAAATTCTTTTCAAAGAACAGTTCATTGATTCTAAAACCTTTTAAGTTGAGAAGTATATCCAGTTCTCAAGATGTGTAAGCTATCTTTTGTTTCAATAGTTATCAATCCCATTAATGTTCATCTTGACTTGTTTGGGCCCCTCGGGAAAACTACAACCATTGTTTTTATAATCATGCAGGACCTGTAAAAAATGTTTAAAAAAAAATATTATATCCTTCCGGTATAACATCCTTCTGGACAGGCAGATGGTACAACTACCCAGGCCCACTTTTGTCTTTCATGGACCCACTTATTCGTTATTAATTATATAAATACATTTATCTATGGTTTAAGTTATGACAATATCCTGCAGTGGTTACGATTAAAGAAATTGCGACGATGCTGTTAAGAAAAACATAGAAGCTAGTTCACATATGGTGGTTAGAGTAAACAGTGAGTTCATTTAAGAAGGAAAACTACCAGATATTTTTGAAGAAATATGTTGTTTTGGGCGCCCAACTTAAATTACAATTTATCCAGGGCCCTCGATAACTTAAACAAGACCTGTCTTTATAACTATCTATCAGACCTACGAGGAGGAGGGTCTTCTACTACATCATGAAATACCACAGCTATACTGTAATATTATAATTTTGCACCTTGTTATATATTTAATAAATAGCCTTGTCAAGCTCTATACATATCTGTAAAAATAGGATGTTGCTTCCCCATAGTTCATCATCCTGTACCATTCCTATTCAATGAATCGAAATGTTATCAAAATCTAAAGTGCAATGGTACTACCAACTTAGAAATTGGGTGAGTATTTCTAGTATTCAACATGTGTAAGGCGTCCTTAGTTTCCATAGTTACCAATCCCATTAATGGGCTTGTTCTGCAAACTTCACATCCGCCGACTTAGTTAAGACCCTTGGGAGATCTACAACTCTTGTATTTTTACTGAACATATTTCAAAATATGCTGGAGGTTCAATCCTATTAGGTGCCCTGATTTGTCTCTTTGAGCCAGAAGAATATCGTTTGCATTTTTTGTTTTCATATCCTTTCTGCAGTAAACTCTCTGGTGGCCTACCTTGATGTCTTAGTTATAAAAACTGATCCAGTTGTTGTATTTTTATTTGGGAATTTTGGCATTCTCGCGGTTTGTCTTTCCTTTCGTTTTGTTCAACTTGTTTTGTCCTTGCCCTCACTTCGGCTTTTAAAGATGGATTATTTTGTTTAGAAAAAGTACTGTAATTTTTGTCCTACTTCAATTTGATGTTAGGTTGGCGATTTTTCTGATATTCTAAAGTGGTTTAACAGAAACTCCTGCATCAAGGCAAATTAAAAGTAATGGTGTTTCAATAAGGTTGTAATGGTATGGAAATTTACAGACATTAGTGAAACAAAAAGTACACCCTTTATGAAATATTCAATGCTCATGTTGATTAAAGTTATGTTTGATCATAGTTTTTTTTTTTTTAAGTTTTTTTTTATTTTTTTTATGAAAGATTATATGTTTTTTTTAACAAACCAATAAATATAGCAAAGTTATTAAAAACCTTTATAATCGTTATAGTTTATTTCAAACCTTAAATAGATAACTAAGAATTGGATTGCAAATTAAATATATTTTAGTGACTTTTATTTCATCTAAAATACCTCTCTGCGTTCATGGTAGAGGTCGAAAATATCGATCAAAATAAATATCGATACTATATCGTTGATTAGAAAAAATATCGATTTATCGATACATGATTTTTTTATTTGATTTTCAATTTTGCCAGAAACTAAGTTTTTTGGGGCAAATTTCTACTTTTCATGATTGCTTTTTTGTAAGGTGACTACTTTTTCAACTGAAATAGATCTATTAAAAAAAAATAAAAAAAATAATAATAATATTTTTGCTCAATTGGTGCAGTGATTTTAAGAAAAATTTAGATATTTTTCAATAGCTCTTAAGTGTATGGAAAATATTGAATATTGGTGCCATTTTAACTGTCTCTCAGCCAAGTTCAAACTTTAGTTTTTAAGTTTTTGAAAAGGCAATAAAGAAAGTCGAAAAAACACATGGAACTACAAAACGATCATCAAAAAACTAAAAATGTTTGAAAATATCGATATATCGGTGACTTTTATCGATACTTTTAATATCGATATTTTTTAGAAATATCGATAAAAATATCGTTGTATTGATATATCGCCGACCTCTAGTTCATGGAGATATATGTTTATAATTCACACCGGTAGATGATATGACGTGCTCAAAGGATGCATTCTCTTTGTTACGCATATGTAAAACAATAGGTTTACAAGACTATCTATCCCCAGTATAATTTTTCGTAACATTATTTTATCTCGTAGCTATAAATGAGGTTTGCAACGTTAAATTATAAATCTTTCACTTTCAAGTATTCTAACCATTTTGACACTGTTTGTCCACTATTGCAAAACTACTTTTTTATCATGTTTGTTAGTTTCTAATAGAAAAAAAATGTATAAATAGCTTAACATTAGAAACATTTGATCGATCCATTGATGTTAAATTTTACAAAGAATTTGCGCAGTCATTGATCGTATATTAGAAAAAACTACATAAATATTGAGAGTCTTATAAACTTCAAAATTGACATTTCTTTTGTGGAAAGTGAATATTGCGTAACATAACTGTCTAAAATTTCAATTTAATACACTTCTCGTCGAGTGAATTATAATTACAGTAGTTAATATATAATTACATTAAAAGGGCTGGATAAAATTGCGCGGCCCATAGAGAAGCTCCAATAAATCTAAAACAGCCCTTTTCTTATACCTTTCTCTCCAGAGTCGTTAGTAAGGTAATTGTGATGTGCGTAGCAAGTCTAAACAATTATGGAGCGTATAAACAGTTCTACTTTGTGGATAGGACATGTCCTCTTATGCTTTGCCAAGATAGCCTTTGAAATGTGAATATTCTCTTGCCAAATAAAATGCAATGTGGTGTGCATTGCAAGCGTACACCGCCTAAAAGCAACTCTTTCTCTCCATGGAACTTGGCTTTTACCCATGTGGATAGGGGCACTTCTACTTATCGTTCTCCAACTTTGAAATGTGAACTTCCACCTTTGAAGAACAATGTTAGGTGTAATAATGGCCATGGAACAGATATTTGATACACTTTAAAAGTATATTTTTCTCTCCACCGGAGTAAAGCAACGTGATTGTGATGTGCGTAGAAAGTCTCCACAAACATCGAACATCTCCCGTGTGGGGTAGAACAACTCCGTTTACCCTTGGCGTTAAGAGCATTTGAAAAGTGTAACAAAGAACGCAGTTTTTGAAGCAGTTTTAAAATCTTATAACGCTCAAAAAGTGAGCATCCCATGTCTTTCAGATTCGGAGGAAGCGAAACAATATTCAAGTTGGGGAACAACTATTTGACCAAGTACCGTCAACCTTCAGATGGTTTCAAACTAGTTAGTAGGTATTTATTCGATTCCATCAAGGTCTTGAGAAAGTGAAAAGTTTTCCCCTCTTTTCAAAAGCGTCATCTCGTATGGTTTTTCTTGATTCTTGGATAAATGTGTACCTCGCAACCTAATAAGGTAATTTCTTTTCTAATTAAGTACTTCAAGAAGCTGCCAATAATAATTGTTTGTAAAGAAAAAATGTCATTAGTTATTCAGTTTCGTGTTCTTTTACTTTAGTTCGCGATGAAAAATTACAGATAGTGTGTTCTAACTTATACTCTATACTTAGGAATTTTATGGAACATATAGTTCCATATAATTGAATAAAGTCGAATTTTTACACTTAGGTCTGTCCTATCCAAGGTCTTTCCTTACTACTTGTCACTTACCGCCTTTGCGTTGTAATACTATTTCCGACATTTGCGAGGGAACTAATTTGATTTGTGTTGATTGATTCGATTAGTCTGTGCCAATCTCTTTTGTCGTTGTTTCTAGTCTGAGTACCAAAATATTTGTTAATGTTGAAACTATCCAAGTTGTATGAAGCGTTTATTTTGCTATCTGAGTGAAGTAACCCTATATTTGAAGCGTGAATTTGAAAAACGTCACATGTCCATACCACTAAAACATCTTTAATTGTGAATTTGTCTCTGGGTTATTCTTGTAAAGATAAAGGATATATTTATTGGAAATGTGTGTTGTGATTATTTAAACTCTTGCAGACGCAAGACTATTCCGATGCATGTTAGTTTATCCCTTTATTATTTTGAAGGGAAAAAAAAAGGGGGGGGGGGGAAATGTCTTTACTGATAGCAACTGATTCTTTACTTATAACTGAATATAGTTTTAAAAAGATATATCAAGTTTAAAAAAAAGTGGAATTCATGAAATTTATATGAAGTCATTTGGCTTCACTGGTTCAGTAAAGATTAATTTCATTATTAAACTATATCCTGAATAATAAATATGATATTCTTATTAAAAGTTTTTGTTTTTGAAACCTCCATAGAAAAATCTGGTATGTGCGAGTACCAATATCGGTTTTTTTTTTTACTTAAATAGAGAGAAGGACTGGTGAAAAATACCAGTTAGAAAAAATAGATCTAACTCAGAATATTAAATTTTTTTCTTTTTCTCTCTGGACAAGTCTGCGGAGGCCTAATTAAACCCTTGCCGTCATCCCATAGGCCTGAAACTTGGCAGATAGTTTCAATGTCGATGACAATGCATTCTATCAAATTTTGAGGTCTATGACTGTCACTAAAAGGTCGCTTTTACTTAATACTAATATACTAGTTTACCTTTATTCTATCGCGCTGAAATAGCATTTAACCTATCATTGAAGAAACTCTTTCTTGTTGCCAACATTGTTTTAATAAATAAAAATAATTTTTTTTAATCAGAATAAATTAAAGATATTTGGATGGATCTGAGTGCATAAATTCATATTAATTTGTAATGAATAAATTTTGAAAGGTTGTTTACCGCATATTTTGCTGATAGAGATGTTTTTAATATTTAAAATTAGATGCCAACACCACGCACACGCTGGTAACAGAAACGCCATAAAAAGCAATGCATATAAAGGATTTCTATTAAAAACTTTTTTATGGGTTATATTATTTCACATTATGTTTAGTAACTTTTATTCTTCACATATGCATTATATAAAGCGTGAAAAACAGCTTTCTGACAGTTACTATGGTATGAAAAGAGTTCTGTTTTAGTAAAATACCACGACTTTAAAAAAAACAAAAAAACATTAACTTCAAATTTTGCAAATGGTGTTTACTACTGGTTCAGTTTCACACACTGCCTAAAATTAGTAATAATTTTTTTTTGAAAAATAGTTTCAAGCATTTGATTTATTTCAATTTAAAACTGGACTTGGAAAAAAATAAATAAAAGGAAATTTTGGTTTGACTAGAACAATGTTCTGACAATCTGGAATTTGAGGTTTCAAAGTCTATGTGGGTGGTTCCTGCATTAAGTTTTTAAATAAATTTACTTTAAATTTATAGTCTAACTGTTGATTGATGATACCACCTGTTGAAGGAGATTGAAAACGAAACATTTCTATTTTCGAATCGAAACTTTTGTCTTTAAATTAGTTCATACTAAAGTGAAATGTTTTTTTTTTCTATTTATTACGTGTCTGTGTCTAGTATTGTGATTTGTTCAAATAAAACGGAACGTTACGTATAATTGTCTTTATCTGAAACAGACAGGTGAGAAAGCTTAAACTACTATCGGGTGTGTGGCGCCATCTAGTAGTAAACTCCGTAGCTAAAACTTCACCTGATTAACTTTTGTTAGAATATCTTTCAGCTTGGCATACGAAGTACCGAATTACATTTGTGAATCAAACTTATATTTATTATATTATTTCAGATCATTGATTTGTATTGATTCGTTTATTATCATCATATAACATAATCTAAAATGCCGTTTTACACTTTCTTATTCAAATACTGTCCATGTTTTTCTTTGTCGATTTAAGATTCTAATCTCCTTCCTGTATCATTTAAGAAAACTTTTCCAACAATATATTAACAGATATTGTGCTTTGGGATTTTAAAGGTTTTTTTGTTGATCATCCATATGGATGTTGGTCGCAATCATAATAGTATTATCTTGGAATTACAAAAAGGGAGGACAAACTATCGTCCAATGGACGTTTCTATATTTATTAATTTTCCGATGCTGAATGTTCTATTTTGAGTATGGGGGGTGAAGTTTTTAAATGAAAGATTTACCATTAATATTCAATTAGAGTGACATAGGATAACCATCCTATATATTTCGCTTTTTTAACAATGTTCTATTGCAACGAGTTTATCTAAATTTGAAATTCGTTATCGTAAAATAATAAATTTTTAAAGACTTGAGAAATGTTAATTTCTTAATTTTATTAAATGATGATTTTTGAACTGCCTCTAAAGCAGATTTAAAAAGAAACTTCTAGACTTTTTTCCCCCCTACTTTTTAGTCATCAGCAACCACACATTATAAACTAACATTTACAAATGTGACAAATGCTTGCAAACTATAATTTATGTTGAGTATGAGGGGGTTAAACCTTAAGTCAGTTATCCTTAACCTCCTAATAAAATTTTTAACAGTTTAAAATTTCTCCTTTACTATGTATTAAATCGATAAACTTTTTTCAGGCTAAAAAACTTGTTGGTAAAACAAAGCACAGTGATCCTATCGTCAACCAGGCAATAGAACTGAACAACCAGGCGTTCTCATCGAACATCAGTGAAAGTTCTGAGGCTTCAGAATCAGCCATGAATAATTCTAGGTCCAATCGATCTCGCCCTAATAACCTTCCAGCGGACTGGTTAGCTGCTTCAGGAGGTGGCAGTAGCAGTGAGGACAACAATTCTCCTCCTGATGTAAATTCTTACAGGCAAGTACGTGAGAAACCACCAATGTCGAAAAACCTGGGAGTAATCAGGCAAGAAAATGATTTGAGTGATGATAATACCCATAGAGATGGTTCCCGATCGGCTTCAGGTGGCAATAGAGATGGCTCACGATCGGCTTCTGGTGGCAATAGAGATGGCTCACGATCTGCTTCTGGTGGCAATAGAGATGGTTCAAGAGCGGCTTCTGGTGGCAATAGAGATGGTCAAAGAGCTGCTTCTAGTGGAAATAGGGAAAGTTCAAGAGTAACTTCTGGTGGAAATAGAGATGGTTCACGATCGGCTTCTGCTGGAAATAGAGATGGTTCACGACCGGTTTCTGGTGGCAGTATCAACGGAAGTCCGAGCTGCGAAGGGGCCTCTGCTCCGAGGATTCTAAACAATGGCAGATCAGATGGGTTTTCAGCACTGAGGGTAAGATTTTTACTTTTACTGAGTGTGCTCCTATAGTTTTTTTATTTATTTATTTGGGGCAAAAGGCCAAAAGTGTAGAACATAAGGTAAGAAATCATAATTTGATATCGAGAAAATTATGCAATATAAATTTATAAAAAAATCGTCTAGCCAAAATAATTGAATGGGAAAGAAAACCATTATCACTGTAATTAAAAATGTAATTTCTGTTGCTGTAATTAAAAGAGTTTCCATAAAATAAATTAATATAGTTTGAACATGAGATGTGTTTTGTTGAGAATCTGTTGTCTAATTTTTAGCAAATTGACTCCAATTTAAATTCGAGTGCAAGACACATTCTCTGTAGGATAATAACGCCCATTTTCATATCATCTCTCTAACCCTTCTACGATCCCCCTCATATTAGTAAATGGTACATTCCTCTTTAAGTGATGTGCGCATATGTACTGCGCATTGCACAATGTATATGTAATCCAAGTGTCAAGGTTCATTCGCGTAAGACATGCCAGTCTGTTAGGAGTGTGTCTTTATATCTCCCCTTTTATGTTTACCTAATTAAATAAATGCTACCTATAATCATTTAATCATAATTAATAAACTTTCTATTTTCTCGAACCAGTGCATACCATTTCTTTAATATTCTGCAACAATGGTTATGGGCCCAGGCCCGAACTTTCACTTCGCCCTTCTTCAAAGCGTAGCACTGTAGAGAAAATCTGTTGCGTAGTTAGGCTTAACACCAATTAGCAACAACCGATACGCGAATCATAGGTAGCCATTTTCTTCTCCCCTCTGAAATTTCATTTCTTTTTCATTCTGCTGCTCCTGAATAAGCGCAACGATGACTCAACTGAACAATACTATTGAGCGACTCAATAAGTCAAATTATTCGACTTGGCGCATCCAAATAGAGGCAGTTCTGATCAAAAATGACCACTGGGGATATGTGAACGGTTCTATTGGATTACCGGATGTTGCAACTGAACAAACCAAATGGATTAAAACAGATTCTAAAGCGAAAGCTGACATTATCCTGTCGATGAGCCCAAGCGAGCTGTGCCACGTAAAACATTGCCGAACGTCAAATGAAGTGTGGACAAAGCTGCAATCCATCTATGAATCGAAGGGACCAGCTAAAAAGGCATCTCTACTGAAACAATTACTTTTCCGGAAGATGACTAATCAAAGCATGGCAGAGCATCTAAACAGTTTTTCCGAAACGGTTGATAAACTGAACGAGCTCGAAGTCAAAATTGCTGATGATTTGCTGACTATATTAATCTTATATAGTGTTCCTGCAACATACGACAACTTTAGAATCGCCATTGAAACAAGGGATGATCTTCCAACCCCTGATGCATTGAAAATCAAACTTCTTGAGGAATTTGAAGCAAGAAATTCGAAAGAAAATAATCCAATGATTCCGGAGCAGGCATACTTCTCGAAAAACAGGAATCGTCAACAGAATAATGAAAACAAACCGAAATGGAATGCCGCATCTAACAACAAAAAATCCTTCCAAAAGAACTACAATTGTAGTTTCTGTAATCTCAAGGGCCATTCCTATCGTCAATGTTTCAAAAGACTTAAAAGTCAAGAAAACTCATCTTCCAAACAAGAACAGTCACTCATGATGAGCACTACCGGATACGCAAATGCAGCGGTAAGTGAAATACTTCAAAAGAAAACAACTTTTGTCCTTGACAGTGGTAGCTCTAGTCACATGACTTATGACGAAAGTCTATTTTTTGAGCTAAATAAAGATGAAAATACAACTGTTAGATTAGCAACTGGAGAATCAACAAAAGCCCTTGGCCGTGGCTCCATCAGAATTGTGGTTCCCTCTGAAGGTGGAAATCAAAATCAAACAATTCGTTTAGAAAATGTTCTTTTCGTTCCAGAGCTGAAAACTAATTTAATATCAATCTCCAAAGCAGCTGCGAATAACCGAGAGATACATTTTACTACTGAAGAGGCAAGAATAATTGACCCAGATCGAGGAATAATTTTGAAGGCCAAAAGAAACGGTGATCTATATATTGTGAGCGCACTGGATGAATCCAAGGCTGAAACAGCTAACATTTCCACTAAGGTTACCCAACTCGAAAAGTGGCATCGTAAATATGGACACTTGAATGAAAGTGATCTTAGGCGTCTGCAAGAGAAAGAAATGGTGCGAGGACTATCCTTCAATAAATCCGACTTACTTCAAAATTGTAAAACTTGCATCCAAGGTAAGCAATGTACTACACCTTTTTCTAAGAAATCTAAATTTCGAAGCGAAGAAATTTTAAATCTTATTCATTCTGATTTGTTTGGTCCAATTGATACTGCATCGCTTGGTGGTTCTCGTTTCTGTGCAACTTTCATCGATGACAGATCAAGGTATACCGAAGTTTTCTTTTTAAAAAGCAAAGGTGAAGTGAAAAATGCATTTTTAACTTACAAATCAGCTATTGAAAAGAGGACAGGTTATCAAATTAAAACACTTCGGACTGACAACGGTTTAGAATATTGTGGATCTGATTTTGATGCGTACTTATCACAAGAAGGCATACGGAGAGAGAGATCTGCACCTCATTCACCAGCCTCTAATGGTGTAGCAGAGAGAATGAATAAAACATTAATTGAAATGTCCAGGTGTATGCTTATTCAAGCCGGATTACCTGTCACCTTTTGGTGTGAAGCAGTCAGCACCGCCTGTTATATTCGAAATCGATCTCCATCTAGAAGCTTGGAAGACGATAAAACCCCTTACGAAATCATGTTTGGAAATAAACCTTGTGTATCATATTTCAAAATTTTCGGACAAAAAGCTTATGTGCTTGACAAAAGTCACAAAAGAAAATTCGATGTTCGATCTAAAGAGCATATTTTTATCGGATATAGTTTGCATTCAAAGGCTTATCGTTTCTACGATCCAGAATCAGGAAATATTTGTGTTTCAAGAAACGCGAAATTCATTGAAGAGTTTTCAAGTCCGTCTGATGATATAATAGAAAGCCTGGAAATTAACTTCCCCGCATTACAGAAGCAAGAAACCATAGACGAAGAAATCTTAAATGAAAACGGTGGTTGCCAAGGAAACGACCTAGTTCCTACTTCGACTGAAAGAAATACTTCTCGTCCAGAGAGGAAGCATTCCATGGTCTTGCGTAATCGTGCTATACCACTTGAAAGTGAAACAGCTGATGTGTGTTATAAATTATCTGAAGATTTATTGCGGTGTGATTTTTCTGAAGTTACTTATTTAAATGATCAACAACATGAAACTGCATTTCAAAGTGAAATTGATGAACTGTTGAGCTCACCAAAGAAACAGTTTTGGATTATTGCTATGGAAGAAGAATTAAAATCGCTTAATGAAAACGATGCGTGGATAATCGTTGACCGACCAACATCAAAGAAAGTTTTATGTTCCAAATGGGTATTTCGTGAAAAATTTGATGAATCGGGTAAATTATCCAAATATAAGGCAAGGTTAGTAGCTGATGGAAGCATGCAACAATACGGTGTGGATTTTATTGATAGTTACTCACCTGTGGTACGTCTCAGTACTCTAAGAACCCTTTTATCTTATGCTGTTGAAAATAAATTAATGGCATTTTCTGCCGATTTCACACTTGCATACATTAATGGAAAACTCGACAAAGAAGTATACATGGAAATCCCAAAAGGTTTTGAAGACCGTTTTGAACCAAATAAAGTATGTTTGTTAAAACGTAGTCTTTACGGTTTGAAAGACAGTGGACTCATTTGGTACCAAACTTTAGATAAGAAACTAAAAAGCATGGGTTTTACTGCTATGAATGCTGATAAATGTGCATATAAATTTGTGTCAAATTGTTGTGAAATTTATTTACTATTATATGTAGACGATTTGTTAATATTAACTAATGATGCAAAGTATTATTATGATGTTATTACTGAATTATCAGCTTCTTTTAAACTTAAAGATTTAGGTAAGTTATCTTATTGTCTTGGTATTCAATTTTCCCAAACTGAAGATTCTATTTCTATGTGTCAAACTAAATATATTCATGATTTACTTGTAAAATTTAATATGGTAAATTGTAAATCTGTTGTATCACCATTAGACCCAAACCTAAAACTTAGTAAGGATATGTGTCCTCAAAGTGAAGAGGAAATTGAGGAAATGAAAAATATTCCTTATCGTCAATTGATTGGGTGTTTGTTATTTTTATCTGTTGCTTCACGTCCTGATATAACATATGCTGTTAATTTCCTAAGCCAGTTCAATTGTGCTCCTGGTAGATCACACTGGATAGCAGCTAAACATATTCTTAGATATCTTAAAGGTACTAGTAATTTAGGTATTGTTTATAAACGTACAGGAAAGCCAATTATTGCTTATGTTGATTCTGACTGGGCTTCTTGTGTAGATGATCGCAAATCACAGTCAGGATTTATTTTTCAACATGCTGGATCACCAATTAGTTGGGAATCAAAGAAACAGCGCAGTGTTGCTTTGTCTACCTGCGAAAGCGAATTCATGGCTCTTTCTGAATGTGCAAAGGAGTGTATTCATCAAAGAAATTTATTAGGTGAACTTTATCCTAATTTAATTAAATCGCCTATAACCATCATGTGTGATAATCAGTCCGCAATCAAACTTGTGAAATGTCCAATATTTCATAATAAAACGAAGCATATAGATATCAGATATCACTTTGTTCGCGATTTATATGAACATAAAGACATTGAAATCTTGTATGTCAGTTCAGATAACAACTGTGCAGATTTACTAACTAAACCTTTAAATGGTCTAAAACATAACATGCTTTGTAAAATGATTGGACTTGATTGTGTTTAATTTGTTAAGTTGTGAATTTATGATGTGTTAAATTGATTTTATGTGAAATGTACTCAGTTGTAGAGGTGTTAACTTAGTGTTCTCTTAATTGAATTTTATGTGAAATGAAAATTATCGTTATAGGGGGCAATTGTAGGATAATAACGCCCATTTTCATATCATCTCTCTAACCCTTCTACGATCCCCCTCATATTAGTAAATGGTACATTCCTCTTTAAGTGATGTGCGCATATGTACTGCGCATTGCACAATGTATATGTAATCCAAGTGTCAAGGTTCATTCGCGTAAGACATGCCAGTCTGTTAGGAGTGTGTCTTTATATCTCCCCTTTTATGTTTACCTAATTAAATAAATGCTACCTATAATCATTTAATCATAATTAATAAACTTTCTATTTTCTCGAACCAGTGCATACCATTTCTTTAATACTCTGCAACATTCTCAATTCATTGTGTCAGTTTTAAGATACTGCTTCTAGAATATTTGTAATTATTCTGTGAAAAAAAAGTTTTGTAGATTTTTTTTTACCTAGAAAGGCATTTAAAAAAAATAAAAAAATAAATAAAAAAATGTTTATTTTAAATTTTGGATTGCATTAATTTATTATTAATAGATTAGATATCTTATATTAGTTTTAAAAAAAATACTTTACTCAACCATCTGCCACTTATAAAGAAATCAATAGTATTGATACCTTTTTCTGTATAAAGGATATAGCATAATTACAAAGATGTAAATAAATTTCATATCATGTTAGCCACAACTAGGCAGCAATAAAATCATTTAGCTATACATCTTTCAAGAGCATATAAGAATGAAAGATTATTAAAATTTTATGCTATGCATCAAATTTGATTTACTATGTATATATTTTCTTTTACTCAATTAACCTGTTGGACCTTGAGCCTGTTGTTGATCTTCGAATTTGTAAATTATTAAAATATGTATTAAATTATAGTATTAAGAATACAAAAAATAAGTATAGTATTAAAATTACATAACTACAGTTATAAACTCATTTAGATCCGCCCCCCCTTTTTTTCTTCTTTAGTTTTTCGGGGGTGGGTGGGGTGTTGGACTTGTAATAACTCAAGGATAATTTAAGATGAAAATAGTTCTTTATTTTGGAAGATTAATGAAGATAGAATTATGATACAAACATGGCATTTTGTTTACAAGCTTAAGAACAGGTGAACAGTTGTACAATAGCTGTAAGGATAGAATAATAGGTAGTGGCTTAACAATAGAGTAACATGAAATATTGAATTAAAATATTCTAACACTCCTCCTCAATATTTCTATCCCACCAACCCCATTCCTTGTGAAAATTTTGCAGTCTTAACTGCTTCAAGAGGCTTCGTCAATAAGTCAGCTTTCATGATATCAGTTGGGTAGTATAATACCGACAGAAAATTATTATTTACAAGTTCACGAACAAAATGATACTTAATGTCAATGTGTTTGGTGCGCTGACTAAACATTCCACCCATAAGCATTTTAATACAGCTCTGATTGTCTTCGAATATGGTTATAGGTACCTTAGCTGTTTCATGAAAGTCACTCAATAGTCTGTTTAACCATATAGCTTCTTGTGCTGATTCTGCAAGAGCTACATATTCAGCTTCTGCACTCGATAAAGAAACTGATGGCTGTATCTTGCTTGACCAATATATTGTCCCTTCATATAGTTGGAACAAATATCCACTCTGTGATCTTCTTCCTTCAGATCCTGCCCAATTGGCATCCACATACCCTTACAAAATGCTAGTTTCACTGTGTAGATCTGAACCTAACTTTAGTCTTTTATGCACTGTAGTTTTCAAGTATCGAAATACTCGTTTAACTTCTGTCCAGTCACTTTGAGTTGGTCTGCTAACTTTACTAACTAGAAATGATGTACTAACTGAAATGTCTGGTCTTGTATTAGTTAAAGTGTAAAGTAGTGATCCTATAGCTGCTCGATAGACTGTATTTGTTTCCAATGGATCTTCAACTTCATTTCTCTTTAAATATCCTGGCTCCAGAGGGTATTCTTGATGGTTTCAAATCCTCTAGCCCAAACTCCTTTATTTTTTGATTGATTAAGTTTGTTTGATGTACATAGAAAAGTCCTTCATCATCTCAATCAATTTGCAAACCCAAATAAAAATTTAAACGTCCCAGGTTCTTCATTTTGAATTGTTCCATAAGTTCCAGTTCATAATCTGTTGGACTTGTAATAACTCAGGAATAATTTAAGATGAAAATGGTTCTTTATTTTAGATGATTAATGAAGATAAAATTATGATACAAACATGACATTTTGTTTACAAGCTTAAGAACAGGTGAACAGAGTTGAGTTGTACAATAGCTGTAAAATAGAATAATAGGTAGTGGCTTAACAATAGAGTAACATGAAATATTGAATTAAAATATTCTAACAGGGTTATAGAATTTTTCTTTAAAATGCTTGAATTAATAATGTTTTTTGATAAAATTGTGATTGTGCATGCACAAACAGATGTTTTTTCTTTGTTAGTTAATAATTAATTATTAAAACACCATAATGTAGATTTGCATGATTGGGCTAAACAGCTCTTGTTTTAGAAGACAGTAACAACCGCAATATCAGAAAGATTTTTGATGCCTGTTGCATTCTTAATTCAATGGGCCTTTCTGATCATTTTGGTTTTTTCAATTTAATTTTTTAAACACTTTGAATTTACATGATTTAGTTTAGAATATTTGAAATTATCATTTCTTGTAAAAGGATTTTTTAAAGACATGCAATTGTTTGTTTAAATACAGCTTTTCATATTTTTAAAAAGCAAATACTGTTTTGCTTAAAAAATCTGTAACAATAATTCTGGAAATCGGAAAGTTTTGGGAATGGAATGCCGAACTATCCTCCATTAACATCTCGAATAGGGAAAAAATAAAACTCCCTAAAATAAACTTTGACAAGTGATCTCAGGCAATATGTCTTTAATGCTCAATATGCTTTCAAAGCAATGCACACAAGGCAATGTCTGGGTTATACACTCTCATGTGTAAAAATTTCATTTATGTTTAGTTTTCATTTTGCCTTTATTATTTGCACCACATTTATCTATATTTTTAACATTCAAAATGTTTTTTTAATTTAGAAATTTGCTTTGGGAGGCCGAAGCCAAACTCCTAGTGTTCCCCCTACTGATGAAGAAAGCCTGTTAGACTCTTCAACAGGTCAGAGTAGCAGACGATCTTCAAGATCTTCACTTGATCACTCTTTGCCATCTTCTTCATCCTCTCTCTCTGAAACAACTACACCAAATAGTCGTACTGAGGCCACCAGCTGTTGCAGAAATAAACGAGCCAATCAGAATGGAAGTGCAAGTAGTGATGCTAGTGTAACTCCTCCGCCTCCACCAGAAAGGTATTTATAGTCATGAAATAAGCCTAGTGTGAGATACATGATCTTTGAGAAAGAACTCTATTAACTCTGCAATGACATAACTGCAGAAAAGTGAGAGAATAAAAAAAGAGGCAAGTAGTATTTCGGATAGATAGGTGTAGAATTTAAATACACTGGTTTGTAAAATTAGATATGACTAGCAGAATACCCGTGCTTCACTACGAAAATTTACCATGTGTAATATTTTAGCTAGCTGTGAGGCCCCGCGTTTCGGAAATCCATCATTAGTGTATAGGTCCCAGTTTTTGGCCCTTCGCTCACAGGAAGGTTCATTGCTCATTTTTATTTTTATTTACAAGTAAAAACACGGGAGGAACGTAAACGAAATCAACCTGTAAGTTTGGTCATGACGTCAAAAGTAGGCGGTCTCTGTTCTAGGTCTGTGGCTTCCACCAATGATGTCGCACTTCTAGAATTTGATTGAATCTGAGCTGAAGAGGATTGAATGTTTTTCTTCAAGAGAACTTCTTTTGTTTTCTGCTTTTATTGGTTCTGTGATGAATCACTGTAACTTTTGCGATGCATATTTCAGAAGTGGTGTTTGGATCAAACCAAAACCTAACGATCATATGATTGTCTATACTAGAAGACAACATGAGTTGAGCTCACTCAATACTCTACAACGATATGGGAACCGGTTCCTACAGAGTATTCAGTAAGTTCAATTCATCCTATCTTCTAGTATAACGCCGGCACACTCCTCTGGCGTTGCAACGTAAGTGACGTTTTTTTGTAACTTCTAACTAGAAACCAGAACTGCAGATCACATGACTTTGTTTTTTATTCTGATATCTTACAGTATGTACGGCAGCACTTTTTTTTTTTTTTAAGAAAGAAAGATTTTGTTAAATGTATTATGTTAAGTTAGTTAATTTTGAATTTGTTTACAAAGCAATTTCAAATAGGGGTACAGCTCTGGAATATTCAACATAAGTGGTTTTGGCCTTCTGAACTTTTGGAAAACAGTATGTTAAAATTTGAATTAGTATTTTTAATTATTTTTTAATTAAAAATTATTTTTTTTACCAAATGACATCTAATATAGCTGCAGCTTTGAAACTTTCAACATAAGTATTTTTGGCTTTCTAATTGAATTTTTAAAAAACAATGTTAAAATTTTGATTACTTTTTTTAATTAATTTGAATTTTTTTTACAAAGTTACTTCCAATAGCAATGGAGCTCTGAAATTTTCAACAGAAGTAGTTTTGACCTTCTAATTGGAATTTCGACACACTGTCTCAGGGGGATTGTGTTATTGTATTTACAGGGAGTATTTTTTTGTTTCTCGACAGGGGAAAGGTTCTAATATTAAGGGTTTATATAATTAATCTTTTAACGAGTAAAACGATCTTATACTTGTGCAACAATGAACCTTTCAGCGAGCGAAGCAAGCATGTTATTGAATACTAGCTGAATACCCGTGCTTCGTTATGAAATTTTACCATGTGCAATATTTTAGTAGCTGTGAGGCCCCGCGTTGTGTAAATCCGTCAATGGTGTATAGGTTCCAGTTTTTAGCACTTTGCTCACAGGAAGGTTCATCGCTATGCAAAACCAAGCTCGCTTCCCTTGCTGAAAAGTTCATTGACCCATAAGCACAGGCTTACTTCTCTCGTTGAAAGGTTCATTGCTATGCAAGCATGGGCTCACCTTGCTTACTGAAATGTTTATTGCTGTGTGAGCATAAGCTCGTTTCAGTCACTAAAAACTAATTTCTATGTAAAGCCTTAAATTAGACCTTTTTAAAAATATTTTACCACTTGTTTGTGAAAAGCAAAATTAGAAGGCCAAAACTACTTATATTGAAACTTTCAGAGCTCTAGGCCCATTAAAAGTTGCTTTTTGTGAAAATATTAATTAAAAAATTAATTAAAAAACAAATTAAATTTTTAACATTCTTTTTGTCTTAAGTCCAATTAGAAGTCCAAAATACTTTTGTTTAAAATTTCAGAGCTGTAGCCCTATTAGAATTTATTTTGTAAAATATTTATTAATTAAAAATATTAGTTAAAAAAAACTAATCAAAATTTTAAAATTCTGTCTTTATAAACTACAATTAGAAGGCTAAAACTACTTACGTTGAAAATTTTGGAGCTGTCTCTCTATTTGAAGTCACTTTGTAAAAAAAAAAGTAATTAAAAAATAACTAATTAAAATTTTAACATTCTGTTTGTCATAGGTACAATTAAAAGGTCAAAACTTCTTAAGTTGAAAATTTCAGAGCTCTACTTCAATTTTAATTAGCTTTCTATAGATCCACAGACACACAGACAGCTTGTTTTATTATTATAGATTATTTAATTTTTTACAAAGCGACTTCAACAGGCATTGTGCTTTGAAATTTTCAAAAAAGTAGTTTTAGCCTGCTAATTAGACTTTTGATAAACAGAATGTAAACATTTTATGTAGTTTTTTTTTTACTTTTGTCAATTAATTTTTTACTAAGCGAGTTCTAATAGATGAACAACTCTGAAATTTCCACGAGAAAAGTCAAAAGCTGGAACCTATACATAATGAAGGGTAACACAAGACCACACAGTTAGTTAAAAAGTATAGTTTTTTTAAATTGTCACGCTATTAATTTTTTAGTATTTGAGGATACTATTTTGGTTACTATTTTTTATATCTGAGGTTACTGAAGCAGCTATTTTTAATGCTATTAAATTGTGGCAGACCTGAATGGACAATTTTTTATTTTATATGCTGGGGGATGAAAATCAAAAGTACTAATGTAGAATTTGTAATAATATTTAATTACTTCATTTCACCTATTGGTTGCAGATAAAATGTAGGTATGTTAATGTCTTTTATTTCATTTTTTTGTAAATTTTTTTAAGAAAACCAAACTGACTTTTATGGTTTGGTTCTCTTTCCTATTTATACTTGGGAACTAAACAATAAAGTTGTATAAATGTGTAACATTAATTTATGTGTAAGTAATTAGAATTTCTGGATTTTTTAAAGCTAATAAGAATATAGCCATGCCACATTGACGGTTGGTCTTGCGGGTAACCTTTTAAGGAAATCTGTAAGGTTACAGTTATCATGGTAGCCTCTAGTATTAGCAATTGAAATTATTATAGAATGAACGAAATAGAAAAATTAAAGTTTTTCTGAAAAACAATTATGGCAAAAGAAAATGTAAAAGGATAACAATATGTTATGGATAGGATATTTCTTTTAATTCCACATACTTTCTTTTAATGCTTTCATTTTCTTTTAAAAGTTGGAAAATATTTTTTATGTATGGAAAAAATATTTGTATGTTATTTAAATCTGCCAATGAAACTTTAGTTTGTTACTTATAATTAAATTATCTAATATTTATTGGTTATAAATAGCAATGCTGTCTACAATAATAAAATGAAAAGTGATTTGCATGTACCAAAAACTGTTACGACGAAATTGTTTGAGAACTTTAAATTCATTACTTATTTTGCATTTATTAGAACAGTCATAATAAATTAATAGACCCTCAATACAAGAAATGTTTATTTAGAATTGCTTATCAATTACTATGTATCACACCATGTTAGCCAATTTTTAAAGTTTTTTTTAGAGATAAAATATTTCAAATTTCACTTCTGATTTGGATACAACAATCTGGATTTTGAGATTATAAAATTGTAAATACTTTCTTTCAGATATGATTCTTTGTCCCTTACCCCAGATGAGGAATTAGATCTTCGTGGAGTAGCATGGTATCAAGCTGGAATATCACGGTAAGTTAGAGGTACCTAACTATTAAAGATTAGGGAACACTTTTTAAAAAAGTTAGTCCTCTATAACCAACTTGGCTTTTATCCCTTATCTGATATACTCTGTATGTTTTTCATTAATTATGTTTCAGGAAAGATTGATATGTTCATATGTATATTTTTCAGTTAAGATACTATTTTCAGTTAAATGTTGGTTAAAACTTCCTTCTGAAGTTCCATATTAAATGGGAGGTACTAAAAGGAATTTCTGTATTAGTTCTAGTATTACCCTTCTCTTTACTTTTGGTGTTCCATTTACAATTTTTAGACTTTTAATTTGCAAAATGGATTTAATAATTTTTTTACAATCCATTAAAAATGATCTCTCAATCTACTAATAACTTAATATACTGTTTCGCAAATGCTGCTAAATTAATATTTTTATTTTTAATAATATAAAAATTTCAGAGAAGTATTGTAAATTTTAATGAATACTAAATCATTATTTTATCTTTGGTTACACCTTATGATCTTATTGCAGTGATTTTTTACTTACTACTAAAATAGTTTTAAGTGCAACATTGTAAAATGCATGTGTGTAATGATAAAACAGACTGAGGTAAAGGGAATAATAAATAGTCATTTCTTACTCATCACCATATTTTCTCATTTAAATTACTTTAGATTTATTAAGAAGTTCAATCATGTATTTACTGTCAATTTTTTTACATGTTATTTTAAAGCTTTTTTCAATATAATATTGGGAAATATAAAAAGGTTTTCATAAAAAAATCTGAAAACAATAAAATTGATCACAATTGACTCAATATTCTTATTTAACTACTGAATATAATATATTGTCCACAACTGAATTCGATTTAATAAAAGAAAAGAAACTGTTTTATTAAGAACGAGAAAAGATTTAACTGTCAAGATTTATTTTCAGACTTTTTAAAAAAATTCTAATTACTTATATATTTAGAACTTTAGTCCTTTATACTTTATTTTATTAATCAAACAAATCGCCTGTGATGAGAGATTTAAAAAAAAATTCGAATGATATGTATCCAATTGAAAGTTGCTAATTTGGATACCAACTAACCTGCAGTTATGACACTTTGAAAAGCTTATCTTTCCTGAAATTTTATTTTTAAATCTAACCGAGTTTCAAAGATATTCTGATTTTGGTTTTAAAAAGCTTTTTTTCTCTACTTTTAAATAAATATTTTGACCCTATAAAATTGATAAAAAATTGTAAAATTGTCATAAGGTGACATGTATTGTCTCCAAAAGATAAGTCAACTTTTGTTTTGAATTTTCTCACTTGAATATGCATAAGATGGATAACAAAATGAAGTATTTATGAAAAGGATTTTGTAAAGATCGTATGGGTATAGGAGCACAAGATAACAGTATTTTTAGTATTAGAAATATTTAAGTGCAAGACAATAGAATAACTATTACATAATTTAGAAATACTAATTGCAGTCACCAAATCAACTTTTTTAATGTTAAAAGTTTTCATTATACCACCAACTGTTATACCAACCTAGTGAAATATATGCTAAATATTTCTGCCATCTCTTTGAACAATTATCAACTTTTCTAAGTTTAATTTCATTTATGGAAACATAACAGACAAGTAAAGAGTAAACTTATTTCCTAAAGTTTCCATAAGGAAAGGTATGGTGCTTTATTTGTTTCATAAATTTAGAGTAATTTTACAACTATGAAGTTGGTTACTGTTCAGGTAAGTGGAATAAATGACTGTGTTAAAATTAGCAGGACATTTATACATTTCTAAGTCATAGACATTCTGTCACTTTTCAAAATGTAGTAAGAATTTATATTACTTATAAGTGGTTCAGATATGAATTTTAGATCAAGTATAAAATATTTTATAACATTTTACAATGCAATTTTTGCTTTTTTGCAACTTTAAAATGACATTAAATAATTTTCTTTGAACTGTTTCATAAAATATTATCAACAACAAAAACCCTTATTTGTATTGGAAAAAATTATTTTTTGTAATTTTAGAGAAATCGCTCTGGAAATTCTTCAACTAGAACCTGTTGGTGCATTTATGGTCCGTCAAAGTACCACTAAACCAGGATGCTTTGCTTTATCATTGCGAGTGCCAAGAAGTTTTCATCAATCAGGAATAGCACATTACTTAATTATGCGCACAAAAGAAGGAGGTTTTAAAATCAAGGTAAGTCACACTCTAAAATATTTTTTACAATTATTTTAAACTTATAATTAAAAATGTATATTAACTTTTTAATATTAATTACATTTTTTACTTCAGTTCAAATTGAAAGTGAAATGTACTTTTACATGTATTTTGTTCTTCAGTTCAGCATTTTGAATAATTTCTTAATTTTTAACAATTTAACAGGGTTTTACCAAGGAATTTAACACCTTAAAAGCCCTTATTACTCATCATTCTGTGATGCCAGAATTGTTACCATGTCCTCTATCGAAATCACAATTCAACCTGTTATACAGAAAAAAGGATTCTCGGGATTTGGTTGACATGAATGCAGAACCTGAATATGATGTATTAACACATTTCAGAGAATGTATTACAGACAAGGCTTGAATTTCACAATATGCTATAACTGGAAAAATATAAATTTAGCTCTAATTGTTTTGCTAGTTGGCTCTTATATAAAATGTATTTACTTTCTGTGTAGCATCATTATAGATGTTTTCTATGAGCTTGCAGTTCTTTCATTAAACAGATTCTATGTTGATCTGCTTTTAAAACTTGTTTTTTTTTCATAAATTTAATTATCTTTTTATTTTCTGATTAAAATTTTTTTAATTTAAATTAGGCTTTAAATGTCTATATTTACCACCTTATTTAAGTTACTTGAATGTCTTGATCAGCACTTAAATCATAAGGATGATCTACAAAAAAAAATTTAAAAAAATGTGATGATTATTTTAAATGTCAATGCTATTTTGCTGGATTCATATTATTTATTATTTGTTTCAAACTGTTTGTGTTATTTTTGTGTTCTTTCTGTTGGTTAAGTTCTTGTTCCTTATCTTAATTTTGTTGTCGTAATTTCTAACTGAAATTAAAGAAAAATGTCTTGATTATTCTAATTGTATTGGTAATTGCTTTAATAGTTTCATGTAATTATTTTAAACAATTATGTCTTTTGAGGACATATAGGTTCACCTTCTGAAATCAATCATAATGTAATTTTTGGATGGTTTAATATTTTGTAAGAATATCTAAATGTAAATGCATGTTGGGCAAGTACTAGTAATGTGTGTTTCAAAGCTAATATTTAGAAGTTGGTCATTCAACAAAGAAAAGAAGATTTGGGTATATATATGCAGAGAAATATTAAGAGGATTACGAAACTGTTTTGAGAAAAAAAAATTTGGCGGCACAACTAAATTCTACTAAATTTTCTCCAAAGTTCATTTGATTTAATGTAGAACATTGCCACCATCTAGGCAAATAGCCACATCTCTTTGTATTATTAGATGTTATTTTTAAAAACATACTGATACTATTTCGCAGATCAAGCATTTTTAGAACATTTAAAGCATGGCTTTTATGTCTGATAAGTACTACAAAAGTGGCTTATGTTTAAGAAAAAAATATTGATAAATTTGGGTAGAGGGAAAAATTTCAGAAAAAAACCCCTTCAACTTCATAAATGTAAAGGAAGTATATAGCTCGAATTTTCTTTTAGGGTGGGCCCATCCTTTTCTCTTAGTTTTGTGTCAAACACTTCAAATTTAAGAAAAAAAAGGATTTTTTTGTTGTTGATGTATTTCTAAATGTTCTTGCACCATAATTATTTGTCATAAATTTGTACCACATTTCCTCACATAACTAATAATTTAATTTTAAAATCATGAAAGGTTCTTGCTGCCTGGCTATGTGCTGATTGTAGGAATATCTTTGTAAAGATTATAGAAAAGACTTAAATATACTAATTGTATTTGTGGTTTAGATATTTTATTCAGTGTATTTAATGTGTTTTTTTCTCAGTATCTAACTATAACAGTGTTACCTTCCAAGTGTCAAATTTTTAAATTGTTTTGAAACGACGGTCTGTTTTAAATAATATACCAATGAATTTAAAATGATACAAATAATGTCTTTATTAATATTCAGGATTCTTATTTATTATTAATTATAAATAACAAAACTAAAATCCTAAGTGATTTGTCCCTACTACAAAATACTGTATTTTATTCTTAATCTTGTAATGTAAGTGTAAATTTATTTGTAAGAGCATGCTAGTGCAACATTGAAAGCAGTTACCTGAGCTTAGATAGACTTCTTATGATTCAAGATAGATTTATTCCTATGACTGCAAAAAGCTCATGGCATATTCAGTATTACTATGTTAAGAATTATTAGTTTTAAAATTAGTAGAGTTAAATAGAATTAAGTACTCAAAGGAAAGTTTTAAAATACTATTGACTGATTTTCATCCAGTAATTTTGTGAAAATATTTTTTTAAAAATGCTGATGAACATGTTGAAAAATATGATTGAAAAAAAATAATACAAAAACAAATATGTTTATTAAAATATTAATTTGCTGGAATTAGCTAAGAATGTATATTCTGCAATTTATATATTTTTTTTAATTGCAGTTAAACTGAAAAATTATGTGAGAAATATCCCAATCTTAGAAGGAATTTAATAAATAATCACGTAGGAAAATCTTTCATAAAATTAGTAGGAAAATTATGTAAGAAATAGTAGTAATAATGAGATGTGCAAGAAGGAAGACCAATATATTTGATGATTATCTGTTGGAATAAAATTTTTAGGCTAAATTTTTTCCTGCTCTTCTACTAAAATATCGAATGTTTGCTAACTTTTCAAAACACTGTTACAGCTATAACATAATTTTAAACACACCATTGTAAAAGCAAGATACATGGATTTAGAATAGTAAGATTTTCATAAATGTCAAATATATTTTTGAGCCATTTAAAAAATCAATTTAAAATCTTGCAGACTATATTTTATGCAGAGAAAGATTTTATCTACAATTTTATATGTTTAGTCAGATTGGTTGCATATTGCAAAAGATTAGAAGTGTTAACATACATTATGAAACATTAAGACTAATATTTTTAAATGTGCTCTAAAGTAAAAATGAATAAAACATACCTTTATGAATTATAGCTCCCTTCTTAGTAATAAGTAGTCTTATTCTTGTAATTGGTACTTTTTAAGAATGTTTTATGGATCTTTTGGTGTTTCCTCTCTACTCTAATAAATTATGTGAATAATGTGTGAAATGCGATTTTTTAAAACTTCCCCTTTATTAAATGCCTTTTGAAATTGAAATTCATTTTAATTCATGAGAAAAATGTTTTATAAGTATTCTTGCTTCTGAAAAAAGAAAATGGATATTTTATTATGAAAAATGTACTATAACTTTTATTAGTTTAATACATAAGTAGCAATTCGTACATTACTATTTCCTCTTTCTTGTAATTTCTTTTAGGCATTTTCATAATGTCTGAAACATCATGTTTATAGTTATTTTGATGTATAAGAAAATTCTTACGAAATGCACTTGTATTTTTTTTATCCGTATATATACAGTTGGTACTTACTACAAGGAAATTTAAATAGTTTTTTAATCAGAATGCCTGATATGATTTTTTTTCGTTATGAATATTAGATTCAAATATCAAAACACTAACGAATAAGGCTCAATAAAACAGCACTGTTTTAAATTGCAAAGAAAGTTAATTTGTTAGAAAAGTGTTGGATGAAATCTTTACCTTTCATTTTATACTGTCTTGGGTGTAATTACATTACTGTTTGAAGCTTGAAGCTAATACAATTTTCCAGTGTGTAAAAATTGTATCACATGCAGTATTTTAACAGTATAATCACTTCATTGAATATTTCGAACCTAAATGCATTCAACTCATCTACCAGACATAAATAGATGTCAAGGTTTCTATCTATCATTTTCTATAAAAATGTAATTTAACAGTTTAAAATATCTATTTTATTTCCTTGTAGGTACTGTTATTATATAATGTGTTAATTTTCAAATCAAATGTTCCTTGCAGCTATTTTTTTTCTTATTTTAAATTTTTTTTTTATATAAATTAAGCACCACAATACAACGTTTTATTACCTATTTTATATAAAATTAAAAATATTATTTGCTGTTTTCTACTATTTAAACTGTGATATTTGTGTATTGAAAAGCAGGTTCAATTTATAACACATTGCTGATTTTTATTAAAGCTTTATTATTAGTGCAATGCAGGAAAATTAAATACTGTATAAATGTGTACTGTATATATGAATGATTATACAACCTTGTTATAATTGCTGATGCACTGATAAAAATATATTTAATGTTTCTAAAAGTAATTTTTGTAATTCTGCTTGTAGATTGAATGATAATTTAAGTTTTATTTATCTTTATTTAAATTTTAGTATTGGAACATTTAATGTGGTCTTTCTAAGATTATGGAGGGTTATATAAGTAATTTAAGTAGTTTTTTCCTGGTAAAGTGACTATTTTTGTTATACGAATAAAGATCGAAATTTTACTCTTTGAGAAAAAATTCAAATAATGAAGGCTAATGCTGTGATTTGCGTTGACACTTATTGAGATGTCTGAAAATGGATGTATTAACTGTAATTACTACATGTTCTGTGTAAGTTCTATTTGTGGAGTCATTAAGAAGAAAAGAATTTAATGATTTCCATGGGTATGATAAATTGTGTTGGCTGAATGTTGAGTTTTTAGAGTAAATTTAGTTTAAAATATTTTGATTATATATTTAAAAATTGAGTTTTATTTTCAATAAAATTGCCTTTACAATACTCAAAATTTTGTAGTCACACTTTACTAGTCACTGAAATTTCATTCCATTATTTAAATAATTAACTTTTGCTATAGAATTAATTTTTTTAATTTAACTCGTGTATTATTAAGCATTTAAATATAGATATTCAAGAATTAATTGCATATTGGTCATAAATCAGCCAACATGGTGAAGAAAACCATGTGTGTATATATATGTAATTGAATGTGTAGTGTGTACTTTAAAATGGTTAATGTTATTTCTGATAGGTGTGTGTGCTTTTAGGTTTCCTTTAAATATTTGTGTGAAAAAAATGTTCCATACAATTCTCTGTGTAAAATTTGAGCTATTTCTTAAGCTCTGTTTGTGATATTGCCGTTTTAAAATAAAGTCTACTTAATATCAGCATATTATCTTTTTTTTTTATTTTATAAAGACAATTTTGTTTAAATGCTTATTTAAAAAGTTCACATTTTGTCAAATTTAGATCGCTTTTGGCGGGGTATAATCTAGGAAGATTCTAATACCAAAGTGGCATGTTTTAGTACTTTTTTTTTATCACGAAAAAGCTGCAATTTTCCATAAAAGAAATAATGATCGAGGTTAGATCATCAAATTAATAGTAACATAGTTAAGAGCCATGATAACATTTATATAATACAAATTTTCTGGTCATCAATGTCTCCTTTTGGTAATAGAAATTTCTTAAAAATATTTTCACAATGTGAACACTCTTGACAATATGTGGACACTCTAAAAATATATTTCAATTAATTTGATTATTGTTATGATTTTTAAAGTATGCATGTCATATTTTACTGTAATTTCTGTATATTTTATACTTATCAGAAACCCAAACTACATTTAATAAGTATTTGTGTCTTCTTGGACTGTTTTATCCTATGAAATTTTGCATCTAATGTCAGTACGACTATGTATTTACCAATTTTTACAGTTATAAATTTGGTATAGGGACTTTCATTAAAATTCTTATCATTCTGCAAAGAAGTCATTGAAATTAAGACAGTAGCTCTCAAGAAATCTATTGACATACATATAAATATCCACCCATATACATACAATTGCTAATATCAGTTTTTAAGTGAATTAAAAATAAGTTATATATTAAAGAAAGTATTAAGTCAGTTCTGGATAATAAATACATACTGCAACGCTATGTTGACAGTTAATGAGTTTTGAAGTTTTCATTTCAATAAAGAATCAAAGACTTTTAAATACACTTTATCAAACCGATTCATTTTAAAATGTTTCCATTAGAAATACATTCAGATATATTATTACACTACTAGTGACATACAATACTGTACACATCACATAAACACAAATTTAAAGTATAACTTAAAAACACAAAAGTCTATATAAATGGCACTTTTATTCTTTTTAGTTAAAATATAAATTAATATGTGAAGAAATAGTAATTAATACCAAAAACAGAAATATAGTATTATCCCTTTTAGTGCCGAACGACGATATATCACTGTTTGCTACACTTGCGAAAAGTGCCAACCACGATATATCATTGTTCGTTACACTTGCGAAAAGTGTCAACAAAGACATATCGTTGCGCAAGCTTTGGTGCCTATTATGCATCATAAGACTTCTACATTTCAAAATAACTTTATAAAATGTTATAAATGGTTCAAATTCTTTGCATTGCAATTAAAAAAATTATTCATTAGAACTTTTTGTTATGTTTTCTGCTGGTTGGTGCCGAAGCACTATACGCTAGAACGATAAGGTAGAATCTCGCTAAGGGTTAGTTTCTTTGAATCTTAATTGCAATCTGTTTATGATAGTTATCAGGTAGCTCACATGACACATCATGCATCGGCACAGCGAGACTAAAATCTTTCTTTCAAGCTAGGCGTCCACTATAGGCTGAGCAGAGCTGAGAGGATTAGAGCCAGCTCCAAGTCTGCCACAATATACTGCATTTTGAATTTCTTAGTTATTTTTAGTTCGGTTCTTATTAGCATTTTTCCAACCCCTAGTAAATTCGTCAAATTCCTCCGGTTATCTTTGCACAGCCATCCATTTTCGTGCGGCACTAAAAGGGCACAAAAACAAATTCTGATAATGCATTTTATTGTGGAACCCCACAATTTTGTGATCACTCGAAATGTGTAACATGAACTCTTGCTATGTTAAATGATAGTATTCAGATTCCTGAGATGGAAGTTTTCTAAGTAGATATTTCTTGAGACACAACCAGTTTCAAAGTTCTTCCATAGGTGCTTAATGACTTGAACGAAATAATGTCCTTTTCAAAAGGTTTCGTAAGCTCATGTGTTAGTGATGCCATTTGTAGTTTCATCATCAGAGTCAAAAATTGATCCTAAAATTATTTGTATTTTCATTATTGTGAGGTAAACTGCACTATCAGGCATAGCTTAAATATAATGGGTATTTTCAAATAATAATTTATAACTTCCAGAGGTATTCAATCACATATATGATTTTTTAATTACACACTTCTAATGAGGGAAAATTGAAATAAATGAAGCCATTTTTTATGATGTACAAGATTTTACTCAAAGGAAGATAAAAAAAAATCATTCTGAAATTATAACATAAAGTGAAGTTCACTTCCAAACATTGTGAAGGAAAACTTTTTGTCACTTAAGAACAAATGTTTAAATATATTTCAGTTTACTTAATTGCAGGTTAATAGCCTAGTTTCTTTGCATATTTGATGTTAATTAAATAAGGATTAATTTTCTATTTAAAACTATTCAAACCATGCATTAAATTAACAGTAAACTACTTGTAAACAGAAATATTAGAATTGTATTTTAGAAATTTTAAATTTGTAAAAAAAGAAGCAATGAAAGTATTCTTGTATTTTGTTAGGGTGTTATTTAAGGTATGATATTTTACAAATGAACAAACTAGATGCAAAATCATATAGGTACAAAATATATTTAAGAAAAAAAATTGGGCTGTGTTGTGAAGCATGAACATGTCATTCTGGGATGTTAAGCTACCAACTACTGAATTATTCTAATAATGAAGCAAAATAAATTAAAATAAAAGTTTGCTTTGTTGCAAAATCAAAAATTTTATCTATTATACTGCACCCTTGCTACAAAAGTGACACAACTCAAAATTCTTCATTTTTGAGTTAAAGTAAAATTATCATAGAGTATGTGGACATAAATTTAGAAGAATGGCATAAATCAGTTTCAACTTGTAAACAATCTTTGCCATTCAAACAGCTTCCAGCTGTCTTTGATTCTATATACACTTTTATTCAAAAGGAAGAATTTTGAGTTGTGTCAGTTTTGTCGAATGTATGTGATACATTAATGTAGAAATGCAATAAAAAATCAGCATTGTAAATGAATAAGCTACCCAAGTCATCAGTATTTGTTGGTTGTTGAAGGAAAATGTTTTCCCTGCATGAGAGTGCATTCTCGACCTTTGCCTTCAAAAAGTATACTTTACTACTATGAATTATTGAGGTAATTATTTCAGTTGTAGCATTTCTCTTATAAGAAAATAATTTTGTCTTGTTAATGAATAATTTAAATACCAATAATTAAAAAGAGCACAACAGTACAATTTTATACTAACCATCCATTACTTCACATGTTGATCCAATCCAACCTCGGGGACAGATACATTTTCCTGTTGTAATATTGCAGGTTGCTCCATGTTGACACTGACAACGTTGCTGACATCCTGGTCCATATTTGCCTTCTGGACAAACTAAAAGCACATTTAAAAATAATCTTAATTGGTTAAAATACTTATGCACTTTTGCAAATTATGCAAAACGGTCATAACAGCTAATGAATATATAAAAGAATTGCTTAAGAGTCTGGTATATAAAAAAAAATTATATTTAAAATATTTATCTATAGTATAAGATGCTATTTATAATTCTGTTGGATATATTTTCTTATATTATGTTTGTTTATTTTTTAAAAATTAAAAAAAAAAAAATGTATAATAATTGATGTTTGTACATACTATATATAAGTCAAGAAAAAGTTTTTTTTTCCTTCAAAATGAAAGTTTTCTCTAATACATAATTACATAAAGAAAACGCCTTCACAGAATTTTGATGGGTAAATTAGAAAAAATTAAAAAAAAAACCAAAAAAACCCTCAAAAGTTAAAATTTTGAAAATTTTATGCATTTTATCTTTTTTCCATGTTGTCCTTTATGCTAAATGATATATTTTAAAATAAAATAAAAAAAAAAAATAAAAAAAAATTCTATGCAAACAAAATGTTTAGAAACTAGATAAATTAAATGCTCCACAAATTTGAATAACCAAATGTTAATAGTTCTAGAGATATATCAATTCGAATTTGTAAATTCTCTGAAAAAACTAGTGGTCAAAGAACACATTTAGGAGATGTTTCAATGTAAAAAGCTCTCTAATGATGTTTAAATAACAGATAATTTTGACAGATTCAAATCACCGGAGGAATAAGATGAAAACATTCTATTCAGATATGTATGAAGTATTTTCTAAAAGCATTTTTATCCCTGCATTTTTATCCCCCCCCTGACAAAATTTCATCTCTGTAGCTCCTTAATAGTAGAAGAATGCGTAGACTATTAATTTTAAATTTAAGGATAAAGGTATCACAGTTGAATGCAATCATTTTGCGTTAATGAGTTTTATATCGTTTAAAAATGTACTGTTTTATGATACAGATAAATGTTGACACAAATGATAAGTTTCAAAATATTTTTTCTGTGTTTTTACCATAAGTCTAAACACTGAACACTATTGAATCACTTCCATGGCTCTATGGGATTACCAGGGAAAGTCAAGGAGGTGTACTTGTACCCCCTTTTAGTTTGAAAATTAAAAATGAATAAAAAAAATGTGGTAAATGTACAGGAAATAGTATAATAGTAATTTCAAATTATTCGTTTGAACAAGAAATTAATGTACTATAACCATTAATTAATATATTAGTAGGAAATCCAATTATCATTTTTGAAAAACAAAGTTTTGAACACTTTTTACCCTGTATACTATCTGCACTCCGCTGTAAATAATACTGCTAGTGCCCATATATGTATTTACTTTTGAAACAATAAAAGTTGTATAATTCAGGAAGCATGCATGCGATTGGAATATTTAAATCCAATTTGACAGAAGCCTGTCCAGAAAAACCTATAAGTATAGACATAAGAAAGTTTCATTAAAAAAAAAAAAAAACTTGATGTATTTTGCATCAAATAAAAACTGTAGGGGAGAAAATTTGAAAAACAAGTCACACGAGGGGCAAACTATGAATGTGATAAAAAATATCTAAATAAGCTCCTTCTCTTATGAATTTTCCCAAGCAAGAATTTCAACAAAAATCAGGAACGTTGACTATGAATAGTTTTTAGGAATATTATTTTGGTCGAGTAAAATATCTTATAATTGAAAAAATTAATTGAAACATGCTTAAATTAAGAAATATCATAAATGATTACCGTCTACAAAATAAACAATTTATACACCTCTGACAAGTTATAGTGAATCAGACAAACCATTCAATTCCCAATAAAGTGATATATATATACTTTATGCACCAATATGCTAACATTTACTACAGTATATGTATAATTAAAATCGTCTTTCAAAGTACCTTAATAAGATAATTTAATAAATCTAAATGTACAGCTGTCTTACTTTCATCACAATGTGGGCCATTAAATCCAGGAGGACAATGACATTCTCCAGTAGCCGGATCACATGAGTGTTTACCACATTTACATTTCTCCTGACAACCATGTCCATAGAAACCACGAACACACACTGAAAAATTTAAAATATGTTGGAAAATTGCTAGTAATATTTCTGGTATACATATGTAAAGTTTCTAGACTTCATAAGATAGATCACATGTATCATATAGTTGCAAAACTGGCCATCTCCAAAAAATAAAACTTTCGGAGAAAGCTGATTTTCTGCCACACTTAGCCGAAATGAGATAAAAATTCAAACTCTTTGGTTTTAGAGGCTATAAAGCAGTATGCTTTAAAACACAATATAAAGTGGCAGGGCAGGGGCACATTCAGGGAAGGGATTATTCAATTTTTTATTTTGAATTTGGCCACTTGTGCAACTTACTTTAGAGTTAGCCGGTTTTACTACAAACTATTAGAACTTAAATTTCACTTAATTTAATGTAAATACTGGGTTTTAGGATTGCAAGACAGACAAAAATATTTCGTCCAACTAAATTGTATTACAACAAAAATAACATCTGAATTTAAATGAACTATATTTGAACCTAGGGGGACTTCAGGATAGTAAATAAACCACAAATGACTTTAGAACAAGGGTGATGAATGCAGAAATTTGACATCCAGAGTATATAAAGTAAATATCTTTATCCAGGATTCCATTGTGCTGGTCTTGTTTTCACAACAGATAACTCTAGACAACATGGCGGGAGCTATTCTTTAAATAGACATTATATTGGTTAAAAAAGTGCCTATATACCAATACCCTTCACATGTTTTGGAGCTCATTCCTATAAAATTGAGTAATCTGTAGATACAGGGTTTTTAAATTGACCAAAATGGCAATACAAAAGGTAGCAACCGTTCATGGTAGTACAAAATGACAAATGTTTTGAAGTAATATTTCGGATGATCTTGTGATTGGGGTTTGGTGTTTGAATAAGCGAAAAATACAATTTTGGGAAATGAATTATGCCACATCTTTACTACGAAGTGAGTGCGCAAAAAAATAATAATTTCCGAACGATGGATATATATTGTATTCTAATAGATGAAATAACAAAAGTCAAGTACCGTTGTAAATTGTGAAAGGTCTTTATTAATTGTATGTAAATTTTTTTTATCATGAGGGATCATCTGCTTATTAAAACTATATTAAACTTTATAAAGTTCAATGGGAACTCTATTATATTATACCATATTTAGATTTAGAATCAAAAAAAGTCTAAATACCAAATTTCATAATTTTCCAATGAGTGGTTGGTAATTTAAATAATATAAAAAAATTATAAATTAATGTTAAAAAGAATTTTTTTTTTTTTTTAGCCATAAATTTTTATATAGTTAACCCTTTGCACTCGAGGCCTTTTTCAAGCGGAGGGTCTAGGAACTCGAGACATTTTTGGTTCGGTTCGAAGTTACGGATTTGCTTCATAGATACTAAACACAGTCATTTGCCTTGCATCGAATTTTCGTATCAAACCTAGTGGTCCTCTCGAGTTGTGGCGCCTGAGAGGCACAGCTCGAGTGTAAAGGGTTTCTATATTTTAGCAATTTTTATTTCAAAGGATAGTTTGTTTAAGGTCAAACATAAATAAAATGCAACTTCTGTATTAAACAGTTTTGTAATAATTAATTATTAATTAATAAAACAAGTTTTAAAATTTTTTAAATAGAAACATATATTTTTTTTGCTTCCATTAGAATTATCATGGTCGAAATCCCCTCCAATTTTTTTTTCATTCCATTTTGACTTTTGGTTCTCGATATTTTAGCAAAAATGCAAAAAAGCTCACATTTAAGGAACCACGTAATTGATTACGTCTCGAAACATGCAAAACGTTCGATTCTTCCCCGCTTTAAAGAAATTTGCCCTCAAGATCGTCCAAAACATTATCGCTCATAAGTCCTCTTTCACACGATGCGGACGTGGGCCCGCAAACGCATGCCTTTTCTCACGAGTCTATATCTGCGGACGTTTTGCCCGCTTCTTTGAAGATTTTGATTATTATTTTCACTTAGTAAATGCTGTACCTGGATAAGCGTTGATTAAAAGTATTTAGTTATTTTGCTATGTTTGCACCATGTTTTACTTTATAATATAAGTGTAAAATTTAAGTTTCGATAAAAGGAGGTAACGGTTATTATATCTCCTTTGTTTTAGAAGGAAACGGATAGATAGGCGTTTGTTGGATCATCCTATTAATCAGGGCCGGCCTAAGGCATGTGCGATCGCACACATGTGATTTTGAGAAGGGAGCCGAAATGAGAAAAATATTTTTAAAAAAATAATTTGATAGTATGGTAAAAATGAAAACTAATAAAAACCTTTTCCACTACTAAAGCTAGGAAGGTCCAATGCTAAGTGGTTAATGCTAATACAGGTTACTTTAATTAATTTTGTGTAATATTTGTTTAAAGATTTTTTTTCATTAATATTAAATCAAAACTTTTACTGTAATTAAAAAAATGTGTCTTATTTTCTGACAAAACTATAAACAGAATAAAAGAATTTAGGATCTTGCTCTTTACAGAAATACAGTACACCATGCCTATTGAAGTTTGTAAAAGTCCGTTAAAAGCATTAGTAATAGAAGAAATCATTTAAAAAAATAAAAATAACGAAAAGATACTAAATACTTTACTATTTGTTACTACTTATTAGTTTTAGTTTTTAATCCCTTTAAATACCAAAATCAGGTATTATGTGCAAGTTTTAGTTATCGAGCACCCATACTATTTTCGTTTTTTTTTTCTTCTATACCCATTTTCATCGTAAGAGGAGCCAAAACTCATTCTTGCACACACAGCATTTTGCTCTTAGGCCGGCATTGTAGTTGAACAAACAGCTAGATAATACCAGTACTGATTAGCAGTATTAATATATAGTTGGCAGCTTTTACTTACCGATGTGGGATTCTCTTCCTGTTTCCAAAATACCGAAAAGTGGTTTGAAACTTAAAGCTGAGTTAGGACCTTTTCACTCAACGTCGATGTTATGTTTCAGAAAAAAACTTTCAATACTAGTATACATTAAACAAATTTTTCCTGAACTTTTTAATTAGATTCACATTTTTTCACACTTAACAAGTGTTAGAAAACTAACGTTTGTGCATAAAAAATATTTATTTGAGGATTGATTAATTAAAAATTAACTAAAGGGTATAATCCTGCACCAGTCATAATTCATTTTAAATTTAAAGACAAACGATACACAATGATTTGTTACAAAGAACCGACTAGAATTGAAAACTTAACTAATATATTTTTTTATATAATTTTGTTTTGAAAGTATTTAAAATTACTGACTTATTATAAAAACGTCAAGATTCAAAATTAAGTTAAATATTGCATTGATGAGTTAGATCCCAGTAGGTTTTTTGTCCCGCATTATACACTTTAAATTACAAATAAAAATTTAATTAATTAATTCAAACTGAAGTTATCGATGGAAATTGCGGAGATATACAGACTTCTGCGGGTCCGCATGAAGGTTTTAACCTTCATGCGGGCCCGCAGGGTGCTCACCGCACCATTTGAAATGCCTCATTCCAAATACATTGGTAAAACTTTTTGCACCGTGTGAAAGAGGCATAAGTGACGTGTTTCTCAGCATAATGAACTGAAATTTGGTATCTAGAGTAAACGAGGTATTCTTAATCGAATAAAAACATAAAAAATAGTTGTTCGTATTAAAATTTTTAAAGATAAAATTAAATTTACTTAGTATACCCAGCACCCTAAGATTTTTTTTTTTTTTTTTTTTTTTTTTTTGCATCAGACATAGAAAATTGTAAATAAAACATTTGGGTGCAAACTGCAAGATTCTACGATAGTTATAACCAAAGATACCATCGTTCGGATTTTTTTTTTTTGCGTACTGTGCATGATTTATCCTTAGAAAACAATCTTTTTATGTCTTTTTCCAATTCACCCTCAAGTTTAATTGGATGTTTGGTTTGGTTCTTTAGTGATCATTTTACAAAGAAACCATCAAATAATATATAGTACCTTGTTAGGAACAGAAAATGTTTATATCTCAATATATTTTTGGAAACATATTTCAATTTTAAAGTAATTAAATTTAGGTAAAATTCGATTATGCTATTTTTGAAAAGTTAAAAGGCAAATACAATACCCCAAAAACAATCCTTGGACTTCCTACCCTAAATTTAATAGGAATACTAGTAATAATACTACAATATATATGACAATATAATAAATTTGATTATCAAATTTTGATTTTTGTTTGATTTTCTGATTATTTTTATGTATGTATTTTCAAAGGTCAAATCAGAAAAGTGTAAAAGTATGCATTTTCAAAACTTTAATTTTAGGTGTCTTGAAGGATTATTTTTAGCATGTGATATTGGATATTTTTTTATACCGTCGTTGAAATTGCATACATAGCACCCGTGTTACAAAAGTGACATAATTCAAGATTTCAGTGGCGACTTGTGCACTACAGCCAGTATAGATGGGCTGCATTTCAATTTATTAGTTTAAAACTAAAATTATATATTTTACATTTTTCTAAAATAAATATCCAATTTCTACGATAAGTGAAAAATAATCCGATAAACGGCAATCTTCTTGCCTGAATAATCACGAGAAAAAACCCAGCTTCCAATCAAAGTGATCTTCCTCCGAATACAGCAGGCGTGTGTTCCTGAAATGTGTTTCGGACAGCCGCGTTGCCATGGTAACCAATGGAAAGCAATAGAAGCCTTCCCTCCACGCAATATAATAGCGAGTCTGTCACTCTCGAATTAATTCTAACTTCTGCTGTCCTTGAGAATTCGATGAGCTGATTGGCTCAGCATATGAGAATCTGCGTGGGTGGTGCGAGTGTGTTACCAAAACAACGCTATTTTATGACGACATCATTGACTGATTGAAGAAAGAAGGATTGATTGATTTGGTTTTCAAAACACAAGTGTTTATTTTCTCATCTTTTTCATTTTATAAAAATTGGAAAGAAACTTTGATTTGAGTTTGAGTATTAAAGATTATAAAGATTAAAGACTAAGCGTTCATGAATGATTGTGAAAAGTGTGTGGCGTGGGGGAAACGCATGTTTCCGGCCACACTAGCATTTTCGATCACAGACCGCCACTGCAAGATTTTTCGTTTTGATTAAAAGGGTGTACAGAATCACAGACAGACAGAATCAATCTCAGCATGTACTTGAAGCTGGCTGAATGGCACAAGATTGTTTAGAAGTTGAATCTGACTAATGGCGTTCTTCCATATTCTAGTCTATGTAGTTTGTGATTTTTCATATTTTAACTCACAAATGAAGAATTTTGAGCTGTATCATTTTTGTAGCAAGGATGCGATATGTTAAAAAAGTTTGGCTTACTTTTCTCGCATTTGATACCATGTTGACCAGCCGGACAACTACACGCACCAGTAGCCGGATTGCATAAAGCAGTGCCCATACATTCGCATTGTTGTTGACAAGATTTTCCATACCATCCTGATGGACATTCTATAATAATTAGAAAAAATCATAGTCTTATTGAATTCGTCTCATTTTATACTATAAATACTAATAGTCCTAGAAAATAGTTCATACCACAAATACAATTATTTCTGTAAAGCGACCGCTAATGAAAATCATTCAAAGCCAACGAAAATCATCTCGAAAATCTCTATTTATGTAGGAAAATATAACAGATTTAAAATGTTTGTCATCTGAACTTATTTTGGCTGGAGAAGTTCGCAAACCAATTCAATTCATTCAATTAATTAATGATAAAATTGAATTTTTAACACCTGATAGATTGGTATCTTTTTGGAAGTTGATTGTTTTAATAATTCGATGAAGTTTATTTGGTTGGTTGTTTTAAGATTATCTGGCACCGTCAGCAACACGATGTCTATAATGCGCCGAAACTTTCGTCATTTGACAAGACAACATACATTTACAAACACCCATGCCTAACACGGGACTCGAACCCGCAACCTCGCGGTCTAGAAGCTAGCACGCTAACCACTATACGAAGTTTATTTGGATAGCTTATAATGTGAAACAAAAACCTTAAACAATATTTTTCAGATAGATCGGCGTGTTGATCGAAAGGAAGCCAGAATGGTTGAATGGCAGTTAACAAATTAATCAGGGTAAATAGTGAAATGTTCAATCTCAAATAATTGTTAAATAGACTGTAATACATATAGCAAAATTGCAGCAAGACATTACAGTACGATTTGTTATGTCGTTTTACCAACTAGAAATAATTTGTTAAAAAGCGTATTATTAACTTTTCAAGAGGCCCTTACGTTAGCATTCCAGATATGTTTGTTTAGTTTCTTTAACACATTGATTGCCCCGGAATTTTGCACGATTCCGGTCTAAAGAGCCAAGGTATATATATACAATTGAGATGATTTTCATTAATTTTTAATTAATAATTTCAAACTTTTTGGTAGTACATCAGTATTAAAAATGGTGCATTTATATAGATAAATTTTATTTTTCCGTCAATTTTTCAATCAGCTAATTGCAATTAAAGTGACTAATTAGGATATTATTTGAACATACATAAATAAACTTGTAATTAACTTAGAGGTATGATTTTTACTGCAAATAAAAGATATTATATTGACGCATGTTTCTATGGAGGATTTTGAATTTGGATGCAATATTTATTGAATTAAAAAATTTTAAATAAAAAGTTTAAAAAAATACATAGTTTTTAACAAAAAATTAAGATTAAAATATTTATAAAAAATGTGTTTATAACAATATATGTTAGAATCTCCATAGAAAACACATTCACAACTTGTGTCTTCAGAACAAAATTAGTTGGTTGTTTTCAGATTATCTGGCTCCGTCAGCAACACAAGGGCTATAATGCACCGAAACATTCGTCATTAGACAAGCCAACATACATTTACAAACACCCATGCCTAACACGGGACTCGAACCCGCAACCTCGCGGTCTAGAAACTAGCACGCTAACCACTATACCGTTTGATCGGCAGGACAAAATTAGAATTTTGTAAATTGGACAATTTATTATGAAGTTATGACCGTTGGTGTAAAGTCATATAACACCAAAATGTCATTCTTCAGAAAAAGCGTTTAAAGTTTACTACACTAATGAAAGGGATACAAAACAGGTACACAAAATCCACTGTAATTTAAAAAGTAAATTGTGTCTCAAAAAGAAAATGGTATTATTTTAAAGGTAATGAATTCAGGAATATTTAAAAAAAAATTAAAAAATGTAGAGTTGAGTCAAATTTTGAAATTCCTAATGTATATGTATACCTTGAGGTAACCTTTAACTGCTGTATTCGGTCTGACAGACCGCGAGTCATTTTTTCTGGAATGCTTCCACCTACTAAAATATTTCAACTTTAACTTTTATATTAATTTTTTCGATACTTTGTTTCTTAAATTTTGAATTGATGTTCACTAATTTCTTTGGCACAGTGTGAACCACGTGTTGCCCTTGCGCAAAAATAATCAAACCACCCAACCACAGCACTCGTCGCCGCGTTGATTGGAGAAGAGATTGAACCAGTGGTGTGAGTTAAATGCAACTCATATGGCAGTCGATGTGTTAATAAACTTTTTTCCGCAGGTATTACATTAGTCGATTATATGCACTGTGATTAACGGAGATGCTAACTTTTTTACGGATTTGCAGCGGTTTTTAGGTTTATATATACGGACGTTCTTTAACCTACGAAAAAAATTTACGCGAAATATCTGTGATTTTTATTAAAATGCGAATGAATTATTTATACATTTCACTATGAGAGAGATAGAATAATTATTTAATATATACTAACCATATTCACATAGTGTACCAACATATCCACTCGGGCAATGACAGCAGCCAGTCACTGGATCACAAGATGCATTCTGTTTACATTGGCATTCTAATTCGCAGTTAGGTCCAAAAGAACCATGATGACACCCTACAAAAAGATATGCAGTGTAACTTCACTTCTTTAACTATTCATTTATAAATAACTACTTAAATACAAGCATTAAAACACCAGACTTTTGCAATCTAACTTTTGTTTACCTTTGGTACAATCGAGTCCGGTCGTACCGGCCGGGCAGAGGCACTTCCCAGTTTTAGGATCACATTTGTGGTTCCCACATTGACAGTCTTCATTGCAGTTTTCACCAAATTTTCCTGGTGAACAAGCTGCAAAAATTCATAAGGACGAATAAGATTTCTATATTACGCAACAAAGAAATATCATAGTTTCAATCTGCACGACACAAAACAGAGTTATTTTATAATTCCCCCCTCTTACAGAAAGTTCACCCTGTTTCTTTGTCCATAGAAAAGTATATTCGACTCACAGAAGATTTCATTAATTTGCCATTTTAATGCAGTGATGATTTCATTAATTTGCTATTTTAATACAGTATTCTACTTTTAAATTTATTTTGGAGTTCTCTGTTCTGTGTATTCGACGTCGCAGGTGACTCGTCTTAATTTGAAGGGGGAAAAAACGTTTGGTCCGAACCTGATAGATCCTATGCGTCAACTACAGGGTTAACAAATCACTTTTTAAAGTTACATGTACTACTTACCTTCTTGGCATAAATCTCCTGTTAAACTTAGAGGACAAACACAGACTCCAGTTTGGGGATCACACGTTGCTCCATTATGACAATGGCATGTTTTCGAACACCGTTCTCCATGATATCCAGGTGGGCATTCTAAAAGAACAATAAGTGAAAATAGTGAATTTTAGAAATACTTTTGATTGAATTACGTAGTTTGTGGAATGGAATTATAAAAGAACTAAGTTTGGTGACTGTGCGATTGGACTTGTCACTTTCCTTGTTGACTTTCTATAATGAAGTTTCTATGGACCCTTTTCACTTCTCCTGTCAACCATATAAAACCAAAATTTTCCGGGGACTGATTACTAAATGTGTGTTAAGAACATGTAATATCGAATGCTAAAAAAGAATGACCACCAATACTTACGTCAGCTTAACATTGTTGTCGCAGATTTTTGCACATTTGGAAATATTTTTGCTTTTAATTAGTTTCCGTAAGGAGTTAGTATTTATTAATTTTTTTAAATAAAAGTTTAAAACAAGTCCATAACTTTGGAAAGCTTCTTTTGAAAACGTTGGTATTTCAGCTAAATACATCCTAATATCGTTTTAATTTTTGATTATTGTGATTATTCATTGAGTGATTTTATTGAAAGTATAATTTCATTCTTCACATGTGGGAAAAACAAGTGGAAAGTGGGAAAAACAACAGCGTGGTAATAAAATACTAGGTCTGACAACACTGCATACTGCGCCAAATAAGTGTATTCAACTCAAAATACACCTTAATTTTAAGCTCAGCAGGATGATGATGTTTTCACCCGAGCTACCACCTCCCACCCTTTACATTAATGCAAACGCTCAGTAGCCTTATTATTCTACTCTCCAACCATTTTACAGAAATCAGGCTCTGTCTCGTGATCCACCAGTTATGAGGTAGCTCGATACTATATTTAGTCACAATTCGGTCACCTGTTTTGATGTAAAGTTTGAGATCTACAGCTTTAACCTTTAACTGCTGTGTGCGGTCTGACAGACCGCGAGTCATTTTTTGTAGAATGATTCAGCCCCTTAAAATATTTCAAGTTTGGCTTTTATATTATTTTTTCCGATACTATGTTTCTTAAATTTTAAACTGATGTTCATTAAATTGTTTTATGCAGTATGGACCACGTGTTACTCTTGCGCCAAAATTATCAAACCACCCAACCACAGCAATTAAAGGTTAATACGGAACTTATTTATTTGTGTAATTAATTACGTGGTAAAAACAATTTCCCCATGCTCCATGATAATGACAATGACAATGTTTCATATTAATACAATATTAACAATAATGGAGCGTATTGTCCATGCACGTAAGATAAGATTGATGTGTGTAGAATAGGTTTTGTCACTGTTAATAACAATTATATTTGTTGCCAAAACAATTGTCAAGTGATGCTGAGTGGAGCCTGAATTTCGAGTATTAAGGGGACAATTTAAAAATAAATCACTGTAAATTTTTTTTTTTGCTGTTTGATTCTTAAAATTGTTCTGTGTTTTTTTAAAAAAAGAACTTCAACTTTGTAAAAAATCTTTTGAGTAATAAATTTCCATTTTCAACCTCAACAATGATTCGTCAACATGATGTATTTTTGTATAGAAGTAAAAAAAAAAAAAAAATACGAAACTGTATATTTAGTGCGGTGGTTTCTGAACACCTTGTGTAAAATAAACTTATCAAAGCAGAGTTTAAAAAATAGTATTGCTCAGTTAACATCGGTATTTAATAAATTATAATTGCTAACCTTGAGAACAGGTTGATCCAATGAATCCAGGTTTGCAAACACATTCTCCTGTTAAAGGATCACAATCGGCTTTATTTTCACAGTTACAGTAGTCCGAGCAACTCATCCCAAAAGTACCATTGGAGCACACTGAAATAAATTATAGAATAAAATACAAACTTTTAATGACAGAGTAAATATATAATGGTTTATGCAATTGTAATAAATTTAAATCATGCACTGTTCCATAAAATATAGCTCAAATAATTATTTTTCTGTTTTAACCCTCTTGCTGCGCATACCTCGATTTCCTCGCTCATGGTTTCATTTTGGCTTTTCTGATGTTTTTTTTTTTTTTTTTTTTTTGCAACAGCAGCAGCATTTTGCGCGCTCATTTCAAAGCTCAAAGCGGCTCAGTTTGGCCCTTGAGTTGCCCTCGAGCCATGAAAATCAAAATCAGCTAATCAACCAAAGCTCAAAGATGTCTGGCAGGAAGAGTATCGCGCAACGAGAGGGTTAAAAGGAGATGTTTTAGTTGAGTTTTTATAACTAGTTCATGAGTAAGTCAACAAAAATGGTGACACATCTTATATCTATTACTAAATAAATGTAACTGAATAGATTGTTAGTGACGATGCCTAGGGGGAGGGGCAAGGAATGGCAGCTATTCTTACACTTATTTAAAAGAAATCAGTATTCAAAACTTTGCAATTCGTTTCCCCATCCCCACTTTAGTCTAATTTTGACACCTAATCTCCACCATTGGATCTGATAATATAAGTATGAAATCTCCAAAATAGTTATTTATACAGTCAGCGTCAAAAGTGAGCGTACACTTTCAACTTCAAAAACTTGATATTAAAATGTACGCTTAGTTAATAGGGGAAAATATTATTTCAATGTAAAACAATTATACATCCCCAAAGGTGAATACTACTTCAAAAATTTAAAAAACCAAAAACATTTAAAAAAAAAAATATTTGTTTTATCAAAGAGACAAAGTATTACGAAGCAAAGGTCACTGTACAGTGAAATTGTTTTTAACCCTTAATTGCATGAATTTTTATTTTTAATAAATAAAATTTGAAATCAACCGGGAAATGGGTGTAGCTAATTAGAAAAATACAAAAAAAAACCCCAAAAAAACATAAGAATTTTACATATTGATGTATTTTTACATCACAAAAAAGCTACATTTTTCTTGCATAAATTTATCAGTATATTCAAAAATATCAATATCACCTTGTTTCTATCCGAAAACAATTTTCTCTATATGTTTTTATTACTTTTTATATAAATAATCGTAATTCGTAACACCCGCCGAAATGAAATTGCACTTAGCCAACAGTACCCCCAACAATAAAAATTATCACAGATAAACAAAAAAACTGTCAAAGATTCTAGTTGCGTTCGGAAACGATAAAATACTTTTGATAGAATTAAAAATAAATCAGTAGGAAAAGGTTGCTATATAAAGAGATATGAGGTTTTAATGAATGTAGACAATTGGCAACAATATACATTTAAGGGTTAACTTTAGTAAATTTTCTTGGTTGGTTGTTTTCAGATTATCTGGCGTCGTCAGCAACACGAGGGTTATATTGCGCCGAAACATTCGTCATTTGACAAGCCAACATACATTTACAAACACCCATGCCTGATACGGGACTCGAACCCGCAACCTCGCGGTCTATAAGCTAGTATGCTAACCACTATACCGTTTGGTCGGCTTAGTAAATTTTGTCAAATTAAAATTCAAAAATTAATATTTTTAGCCCATCATGAGCTTTAGCCTTTAAAACTGTTTCGAGTCTTTTAAGAATGGAATGAACTAATCTTTTAGTTTTTTGTTGCCTCAATGAATTCTCACAGCGTTTATATTGAATTGCTTGCTTGCAACAGTTTTATTTCTCAATATTTCCTTCATTATTCCTCAGACATTTTTTATCAGATTCGCAAAATATACTTTGAACAGTCGAGTGCCTTTTTTCATAATTTTTTCCTCTCTTTTAGGGATTTACCTTCATTTTTTAAAGCAAGACGAGTTTCTTACGAGACGTTTCCATTATTCTCAATAATACGAAGTTTTATTTTAGATATCCTAAACTTTCAGAAAATCTAATTTACTAAACTATCAAAACGTAATTTAAAACAAAATATGGAAGAATATATGTACTGTACGATCACTTTTGATTTGCAGATTTCTACCATTTGTCACAAATACTTTAGTGACATTTTAACATATTTCAGGATTTGATTTTCTTTAGTGGTAAATTCGACATATTAAAACAAACATCTGTTCTATGTAATATATATTTCGAATTTCGATTAATGTATTCCTTTTTTGATGCATTTGATTCTTAAACGGAAATGCATGTTCACTTTTGACTCTGACTGTAGTATATTTTTAGTTTTAATTTAAAATTATAGACAATTTATGTTGAAAATATTTTTGAGTTTAATCTAATAAATGTGTAATTAACCCTTTGCACTCCAGTGGCGCCTCTCAGGCGCCACACGATTGGATGCCAAACCACGAGAGGACCATTAGGTGTGATGCGGAAATTCGATGCAAGGCCAATGACTGTGTTTAGTTTCTATGAAGCAAACCCACAAACACCAGCCGAACCTAAAATTTCTCGAGTTGCCGATTCCTCCGCGCGAAAAAGGCCTGGAGTGTAAAGGGTTAAGATGAAAATTTTTTACTATACCAAACAATAAAATACACCAAAACATAATTTTGTAAAATGTAATTTTTTTCCTATATAATATTTTCGCTACAATAAAATACAACATTCATCATACTCAATTTCAACAATACTTTTATAATTGGAGGCAATATTACAAAACATCCCGCACCCTAGAATAATTATTGCAACTTACGTTTGTCACATGTTGGTCCACGAAATCCTGGTTTGCAGAAACATTGGCCGTTGACTGGATCGCATTTCTGGTTTAAAGGGCAGCTACAATTTCCTTTGCAATCAGCTCCGAATTTACCACTTGGACAAGCTAAAAAAATAATCCCGAACCTCCTTATAATGAGTGTTTTTTTTTTTTATAATTATAAATGATATTGCTAAATTGATTAAATATGTATTCCTGTTTTAAATTACAACTCATTACATTGGATTTCTTTGGTGATATAACATTGAAATTCAAAGGTAGATACTTAAGTTGAAATAATTCAAAGAGGATTCTAGAATGGAAAATAATCCTTAATAATCAATACTGTTATTCTAAGAAAGGCAGTATCTCCAATTTTTGTCACTTTCAAGTTACTTCATAATAGCTTCCTTACATTATTATTTAGAGTACTAAAAAAGATTGAAAGTCGTATTATATAGCACCCACTTAACACTAATATTCTATTTTTTTTTTTATTAAGGCTGCTTACCTTTTCACAATAGTTCGATACAAAAACCGTCGATATTAGTTAATGTGGAGGTACTTATTTCCATTTTAGTCAGGACAATAGTGCAGTTAGTTACTTTAGTATTGGCGGCTCAAGATCAAGGTATTTCGAGTTATGTGAAAACATAAAAGTCTACAAATTTTAAGGATTTTGAGAAAAATGATAGAAATACTGAAATAAATTAATTTATTGATCGTTCAGTCAATAATGCAAATATTTCAGGCAATAAATATTGAAATAGATTATATTTGATTAAACATGATTAAAATAGATTATTTCAACTTTTATTGACATACGTTTACGTACACTACGGGAAAAAAGTAGAAGGACAGTCATATTTTGTAATTTATGCTTTGTATTTCGATCCTCCTGATCTAAATTTCTTTTTTTATGTAGTTTGGCTACTTTTTCCTTTTTATAAATGAGTAAATTTTATCGACCACTAGTAAAAATTAAGGAAAACAGTACTGAACGATTTTTGGTGTGTGAAAAAAGTAGAAGGACACGTGCTAAAATAATTTGTTTTGGAATATATTAAACCTCAAAGGTAGGTGTTTCATTCTTTTTAACTGTTTTTGTTAAGAAAAACATACTGTTTTATTGAAAATCCGTCGTTTTCATCTTTTTAGAATGCCTAGAGGAAAACCTTTAAGTGAGTTTGAAAAAGGCCAAATTTATGCCCACAAAAACGATGGCAAAAGTGTAAGAGAGATTGTACACCAGCTACATATTTGTCCAAATACTGTTTCAAACTATATAAGAAATCCTAGTAGTCAGGGAACAAAAAAGAAGACTGGCAGACCTAAAAAACTGATGCAACGCGATCGAAGAAAAATCATTCGGGAACTAAAAAAAACGGATGAAAGTATTGCCAAAGCTCAAAATAATGCAGGCATCACACACGTTTCAAGAAGAACTGTCTACAACTACATAAAAAGGTCCGAAAATTTCGTATTCCGAAAAAGGAAGCACCATCCCAAATGGAATGAAAGGCACATTGAACACCGACTGCACTGAGCTAAAAACCACATGTCCTGGACTTCAGAATGCACCTCCGTTATATTTTCTGATGAGAAAAGATTTAATTTAGACGGTCCAGATGGCTACAAATACTATTGGCACTGACTCGGTACTGAAGAAAAGACTTATTCTACCCGAAAGATGGGAGGAGGGAGTTTAATGGTTTGGTTGGCAGTCTGGTACGGAGGAAGAACAAGCCTAGTGTTCCTGAGTGGCAGGCAGAAACACACAGATTACATCCAAGTCTTGAATTCAGATCTCCTTCCCTACGGCGTTGAGCTAGGCGGAAATGACTGGATTTTTCAACAGGACGGAGCATCAATTCACACAGCTAATGGGGTTAAAAATTGGTTTGCAGCAAATAATGTTCGGGTTTTGCCATGGCCTGCTAAAAGCCCGGACCTCAACATTGTAGAGAACATATGGGCAATGATTGTTCGTCGCGTTTACGCGGAATGCAAGCAGTTTGAATCTATAGTTGAGCTTTGGAGAACTTTGAATTATGTATAGGACAATTTCTGCCAAACAGAAATTCAAACTTTATATGATTCGATGCCAAATCGAATTTTTGAAGTAATCAAAGCCAATGGTGGAAGAATTCCCTATTAATAAGACTTTTATTTGCATTATTTAGAAGTGTCCTTCTACTTTTTTCACAGAGTATGATGAAGTCAAAACTGATTTATTGCTGTACTTGACCTGTATTTTTTTTGTTTCAATTTTCAGATACAGTTATCTGTTTGTAATTAGTAATTTAAAGTGTTACTCATTAAATTGTAATGGAAAAAAATCAGTGTTTTTTATTTATAAAAAAAAATCATGTGTCCTTCTACTTTTTTCACGCAGTGTATACTTATAAAATACCACCTGAATTTCAATCGGAAAATTTTTGGTTTGAAATTTAATTATAGCTAGAAATATTTTACTTACTTTTTATTTATCTACCATAAAATGGGGTTGAGGGTTGAACAGAAACACTCTTAGATTAATAGGACCCGACACTTCAATATTATAAAATTAAAAATGCATGCGAGTAGTTTAAAAATCTGGTTTCTTATTCTCCATTAACTGTACACTAAAATACTATAAAAATATTTATGAGTTTATAATTTTATGTAAAAACTTAGTGTTTGTATTCATACCATAGAGTGAAGTGAACAGAAACATCATTTTCTTTTTATTTCAATGCTTAATTTCTATTCAATCCCTTTTACAGTAACCGATAACACTCCAATAAAGTTACTCCTCCAATACATACAAAAAAAGGTTCAAAATACAAATATCTAATAGTGTTACAATTAACCTACTTTGCTCACATCCTTTCCCTGTAGTACCAGGAGGGCATGAACATTTCCCTGTAACATGATGGCATGGCTGATTGGGTTCGCATAAGCACATTCCCGTGCATTGTCTTCCATAACGACCCCCTTCGCACACTACATGAAAGAGTTTATTGGATAATAGAAACAAACTAACACATCGATGATTTATTTTCCAACTACAACACAAATATGCATTAAATGCAATATACTATTGGTACTTACCTTTATCACAGTACTGTCCTCTAAATCCAGGCTTGCATTTGCATCTTCCATCTTTTGGACCGCACTTTGCATCATTTTGGCAAAGGCAGACTCCTTCACACCCATATCCATAGGATCCACTTGGACAAGCTACAAATGACATTAAGATTTCTGTATTTCAGAATCAAGTTAGTCTGTCGTAATTAGACAACTTTACAGCATAATGAAAACACTGAATCTCACTCATAAGACTTATTTAACCCTTTATTTACTGACGGTACCATTAGACTTCTTTAACCCTTTATTACCATTAGTCCATTAGACATTATCATTACCATTAGATTTATTTAATCCTTTATTTACTGACGGTACCATCAGTAACTAATGGTTTCTGCAAGTTTTCTCATGGTACCGAATTAATTTAATCGCTTTGAGACCCATTGGGACTGTGAAATCCAATTCTATGAAGTTCGTTCTTCAATTGTTGGATGGCAGCACAAGCTTATTTCTCTTTGGAAATTTGCTAGCGACAAGCACATAAGACGGTGTAAAACTAAGATGAATGCTTAGAAGATTGAAAATTGTCCATTTGTTTGCATATGCAGGGTGGTCATAAAGAAACTTTGCCGATATATGGACATCTAGCAGACGTTCGGTTCGCAGATCAAGATGAGATTTCAGGTATAGTTATTCAGAGGTATGAGCTTAAGATTCTGCGATTGGCAACGGTTATAGTTACAGAAACTCGAAATTTTCGAATAGCAACACTTGCTTTTTCCAGTCGCAAATTGTTCAGCGCATGCGAAAACCTTAAAAAGTGTTACAACGGCACGTGTATCACAAAAACCGGACACGTTATGCAAGCACAAAAAACAATTCAATGAACGGCCAACAGAAACACGATCGGGGCACACGGAAGAAATTTGCACATAGAAAACCATTAAAATTGTCTGTGATTGCTCTCATGTGAACTTTGGCCTCTGTCATAAACAAATTTTCACCATTCACCCCGATCACGTTTTTGTTGGTGTTTGCAGAGCTATTTTTTTTGTGCTTGCATAACGCGTCAGTGTTTTGTGATACACGTACCGTTCCAATGTTCTTTGGTGTTTTCGCATACACTGAGCATTTTGTGACAGGAAAAAGTAGGTGTTGAAATTTGAAAATTTTGAGTTTCTGTAACTATAATCGTAACCGTGAGCGGCATTTTGTTGTCATTTACAGAATTCCGAGCTCATACCTTTGAATAACTACACCTGAAATATCATCTCGTTCTGTTAAACGGAACGGAAGCTAGAGGTCTATATATCGGCAAAGTTTCTTTATGACCACCCTGTAAAGAGAAATAAGCTTGTACTGTCACTCAACAATTGAAGAACGAACTTAATAGAAGTGGATTTCAAAGTCCCAATGGATCTTAAAGCGTGTAAATTAATATAGTACCATGAGAAAACTGACAGGGCTTATGAGTCCCATCAGTTAATAAAGGGTTAATGCTCCGCTATAACTCTCTTAAATGCTTGAATTTTTTTAATGAGTTACGATGTCACGGTTCGATAGAAAACAAACTTTAATGACATAATCTACTATAGAACAAAATCCCCAAATTCAGTTTGTTGGTTGTTTTCAGATTATCTGGCACCGTCAGCAACACGAGGGCTATAATGCGCCGAACATTCCCTCAAATTCGGACTTAGGATAGTTTGACTTTGAGGTACAAATTTTTGTTATACTATGCTTTCATAAGACTTTTCAATTCCAAAATACCCATTTGAAGTTTAAAGCCAATAAAGTTTTTTTTTTGTCAAAATATCGAAAAATTGCAATTGAGAAAAAATAAATTAGAGTTAAATAGTAGCTCTAAATTAAGGCCCTTTCTATACATGTTTCATTGAAGTACATCAGGCTCATACACGAAGCATATACAATTTGGGGACATTTAATGACTGAAATATTCCTCTATTAAGGTTGACGACATTTAACAAAAGTTCTGCCAAGTTGCAGTTATTAAAAATAAAAATGTCGCTAAGTTGACGAGTCTCATGGCAAACTACATACTTTTAATTGAATATCCAAGTTCTAATCCGTTATCTCTATTCATAATAAAGATGTGAACTATTCGCAGAATTATTATAGCATGACTTTTTTTAGTTAAATCCTGGAGGAGAACTTCGGGTTGTAATTTCAGATTGAAATTTATGTAATCCTACTATAATCTTATAAAGACCTTCAAACTGATAAAAGACACTTGTCTATAGCAAGTGAGACTTTCAAACTGATATATACGACACATGCGTATAGTATTTATTGTTTATGCTTAACTTATTGCAAATTGACCTGTCATTATTTCCAGTACTTGTGGTGGTAACTTCAGGTTAAAAATTATAAGGGAACTCATCTCGACAAGTCCTTTTATTTGATGTATTGCTCGAGAGTAGAATTTGTTGTTTTGTTTGGAAATATCGACCTTAAACAGATAGAGCTTTTGTATAAGCTTCTCCCTACATTAGTGTAGTGCAATTATGAACTATTCGCTAAATGATGCGTATGTGAACTATTGCTTCTAAACCTGTTTAGTACAAAAATCTTTGTTGGATGAATACGTTTAGTGTCGTTATATTATAGTGACATTAACGTATTCATCTGCTAGGATTTTCATTACTCATATAATTACGATACAGAAACTTTATTATTTTTGTGATATTGAATCAGAAGCACAATTCATGTCACGCAACTGCAATGATATTCAAGCTACATTGCATTCTTTGTTATTTAACTCATACAACTGGCGCATGTCACCATGCCACTATAATAAATGGACATTAACCTTTATTTTGATCCTATATGTCTCATGAATCGGACAGACGGTTCTCTGCCAAAAAGCACACTGTTAGAATTGCATCACGATGACGACCAGACAATAACAATGTACAAACATAATCATGCTATGGAATATTGATTTCGGGAAATATTTCTTGTGATATTTGGTTATAGCTATTTTACGTTAGATTTAGACAAAGGTGACGAACAAACATACATACACATAATAACGCAGTGGGATATTGACATGGGGATATTCTTCTTCTTAAGAGTATTCAGAAAATCATGCAAAGCATTCATGATTTATGACATTTACTGGAGTTACCATACTCACTTTGGCAGTACACCATGCTACCCATGTAGATTTTCACCATGCTACCCATAGATTTTCACCATGCTACCCATAGATTTTCACCATGCTACCCAGTAGACGATGCCATCTATGATTATTATGATGACAAATCTGTTATACGAGGTTCTTGAGAGGTTTATTAACTTTAGATTAAGATGGTTATTATACATGAAATCTTGCACAAACATGCAATGGGATATTGATATGGAATCTGATTATAGTCATGCATCGACAAGGATATTCACGATAATTGACATCCACTGGAATTTCCACTCACCCAGCTGGCACTTGTTGCCATGCCATCCCGGTAGACAATGGCATTCGCCATTATTTGGATCGCAAATGGCACCATTCTGACAGAGGCAGTTCTCTTGACAAGAGTTTCCGTACGAGCCAAGTGGGCAAGCTATGAAGCAAAATCTTTTAAATACGTATCTTCTTATAATGAAGATTTTATGATAGTCAACATGGTGCTACCTGTTTGATGGTTTAATACATATTAGACAGTTGTGTCCGCTTTCATATATAAATGAGAACCATCAAAAGTATTCTGCTTTAATTCACTTTCAGTCACTGGCAAATTTTCATTGAGTAAATATTTGGAGGATTTTGTTAAAATAATTATATACCAATTGCAAAAAAATTAAAGCATTGGTATGAAAAATATTATTATCGTGTGATATCACTTTTAGATCAATGAGTACATGTAAATGAAAGTTAGCTTTAAATGTCCTACTTTATTTTAGAGCTAAAGAAGCAAACTTATCATTACTCGATTCCAATTTTGGCAGACTTCAATTGAAAATAGCGTACAGCCTTTACCTCTTTCAAATTTCAAAACATTCTTTTAAACTTATTGTAGAAATGCATTTGTTTGTTATACATGTAAATGGAACACATTAAAATTCTTTCAAACATAATAAAAATGCCTTAAATGCCGATTAAAATTTTTTAGTTTTCTGAAGCCAACTCCTTTTGCACACTAGAAATGTTTCTGCTCATGATAAAATTACCATAAATGTTTAACACATTTTAAAATATTTGCAACTATTGCCATTTTCAGAAGCTAAAGATATAATAAAATAGCGGGAGACATCAGATGGTCAACCTATGAATTGCTGACCATTGCATAAAGTTTGGTATAGTATTTAATTCCATTTTAAATATCACAAATGATGTGTTATTAGATGCAATCTTTTCCATCGATAATTCTACTGAATGTTTAAGGACAAAAAATTATAATTGATGACAAGCAATGAAACGATTTAAAAATATATTAATGAAAAGAGAAATCCCGAAAATTTCAATTAGTTTTTTTTTAAGTAATACATTTTTATATATAGTAGAGTTTTCATAGTGTTTCTTTAAAAATGAAAATGCATGACTTCAAATACTATTATTGTAAAAAAGGACATTTATATTTACATATCATAGTGTATATAAACTTGCGAGTTAAAAGTGTTAACTACAAAATACATGGGGTTACTTATAAATAGTTCAATCATATCTGTTTTAAGAGGCTAAACTACAATAGATGCCTACATGGTGTATATAAATTTTATTTTTGAATAATAAACAAATGATTACTTTTTAAACACTTATCTCCATGCTTTCCTGGCGGGCAATGACACACTCCCGTCTCCGGATTACACGTTATACCATGGCCACAATCACAGCTTTGGTTACATTCCAATCCGTGGAATCCAACCGGGCAAGGCGTTTGGCAGAATGTACCTCTCCAACCAGGACCGCAGGTACAAGCACCACTGATGTGGTCGCAAGTGGCCCCATTTTCACACTGACATTCTTGCTCACAGTTTTCTCCATATTTTCCAGGAAGACATTCTGAAATTTTATTATTTTTTAAAGAAACATATGAGGGTGTGATACGTCACACATTTGGTGCTTATGCTATGTTCATTAACAATGGGTGACATTTAATTCAATAAGAAATTAGTTTACCCTGTTTTTATATTCAGTTGTTAATGGTCAAGTGATACAACTGTATGTTCTGCTAAGTATATGACAGGTTAAATTATAAGTTCTTGATGAGAAATACCAGTGTTACGAGGTATATGTTTCTTCGTAAAGATATACATAATAGGCCAAAGGCAAAAATCCATGAAAACTTTAAAAAACTAAGTTCAAAATCAACCAATTGGCTTATGAAGGCTGTTTGTAGTAAATGTTAGTCAAAGGGGAAAATACAAAAAAAGTTAGAAATTCCACGTGTAGATTGCGCGCTATACTGTAAAATATAAAAAGAGGATAAAACTTAAGACAAGCAGTTACATTATCATAATATGAATCTTTTATATTAAAGTCAGAGTCATGTATACATATATAATGCGATTTTTTCCACTTGTTAAAAAACAATTCTTCACAATAAGCGAATTATACAATTTCGGTTCTGTATCAATTATAGTATAGTACCCCTAGAAAAAGAGCATAGCATCATTTTATGGTTCTATTTTATCTCGCGATCAACGTCTATGTATCATAACATCAAACACTAACTGTAAAATGGCGAACTAATTATTTTTTTAAATTCTAATTTGATTCTTTTAGATTATGCATTTTTTTTGTCTTTATCCTACAGTAAATGTATGTGTGTGTTTATTTAAATCTATGTTGACCGTAACTAGGATACTTGCGATCTCGAGAGCAAGAAGACAAGCTCGATCGGCTGCTGCTATCTGCAATCAATAATTTTCATGTAAAACCTTTAGCTCAAAGCTATTTTGATGCAAGTTATGTCTAGAACACACGAACGAGTTTACTCTGGGTAAAAAAGTTTTTTTAAAAATCTTTTTTCTTAACACTCAATTACTGTCCTCAAATAACTTACGCCACTGCTGTCATCGTATCTGTGAGATACATATAATAAACTAGCTGAATACCCGTGCTGCGCTACGAAATTTTACCATTAGCATTTCAGCGATCAAAAGACATTCATGTATTCTACACTTCAGACGTTTGCTCCCATTTCGATCCCGACAAATTGATTTATCAAAATAGGAACTTTCCTTTGTTGACATTTTAAACGAAATTTATAATTGTGAATAGTAAACTGGAATAGTTTATTGTGTTTATGTTTGCTCTTAGTTCTAAATTTCAAAGTAGTAGCTGTATTGGAATTAAGTTAATCCTCGTATAGTTTCAATGTTGCGTCGTCTTTTCATCCCTTAAAAATTCGTTAATCGATATTGGAATGACTTATTTTTTTAACATTTGCAAAAAAATATCAGAAAAATGACTACATTGGAAGAGGAACATTCGGATATCCCTCGTTTGGAACATTTAACCCCTTTTCGACTCCTTAAAGTTGGTTAATCGAGAACAGGATAGCTTACTTTTTCTATGTTTAATCTTTTTTGTTATTTGTGCCGATTTTCAGAGTTGTGACTATGTGGGAAGTGGGAGAATTAGTGATGAGTGAGTGAGTGAGTGAGGGCTTTGCCTTATATATAGAGAGATTTTACATTATACCTGCTTTTTATACTATCATTGTAAGGAAAAATTGTAAACGAGAGGAAACAAACCTTTTTTTCCTATTCATTACCTTCTTTTACCTATTTATTAACTAAGAACATACAACACATACGTTCCGTCATCTTACGGCCTCACTTGCACTGAGGAAAAAAAGTCAGTTTGTATCTCACAGATACAAGAACAGCATTCAAGTGTTAACGTTGTTTTGCGAGTTTGCTTTTGTATTGTACAGAATGCTTCTTATTATTTCTCAATGAAAAACACCCTATTAGCAAATAGTATTCATCAAGTGATACAATAGAATTGTAATAGTATTCTAGAAAAATGGTTAGTAAACATCTGAAGGTCTTACGTTTATCACACATTGGTCCTGTCCATCCTGGAGTGCAAATGCATTCCCCTGAAAATCGGTCGCATTCACCACCGTGAAGACATTCACATTGTTCTTGACAGTTGGGACCAAAACTTCTTGGTCCACAGGCTTGAAATATTAAAAAAAATAATGTTTTTCTATATTATATGCTTGTTAACTAAAATTTTAAAGATAAAATTTATATCTTAAAATAATATAACACATAAAAACAAAGTTTTTAACATAAATCCTTTATATTCAACTCCAATAATTATATTCATTAACAAAGAGTCGTTTCTGTTGCCAGCGTGTTCTTGGTGTTGGCATCTAATTCTATATTTTAAAAACATATCTATCAGCAAAATATCCAGTAAACTACTTTTCAAAATCTATTCCTTAAAAATGAGTGCGAATTTCTGCACTCACATCTAAATATCTTTTATTTATTCGAATTAAATATAGTTATTTTATTATTTATTAAAACAATTTTGGCAACAGGAAATAGTTTCTTCAATGATCGCTTAAATAGTATTTCAAAGCTATTGAATGACAAGTTGGTTTATTAGTATTCTGTAAAAGCGACCCTTTAGTGACAACAATAACCGCCAAAATTTGATAGAATGCATTGCCATCGACATCGAATCTATCTTCCAAATTTCAGCCCGATTGGATGACAGAAAGGAGTTAATTAGGCCTCCACAGATTTGCCTTCCATCGACAAACACACAAAATCGAAGTTAATATAAAGGATTTAATAAATCACTGAAACCACTTTGATATAAAGCGTTTTACGCGCGTTTGTAGAAAACGTTGGATGATTTATTTGAAAAACAATAATTCATTTTACTTGCAATCAAGCAGTGTCAAGAAAAAACGTATTTGTATATTTCATGCAAAGTAAATGAACATACATGGTGATCAAAGATAAATTGACGCTTCTTAGAGCCGTGTAGAGAATGTTCTAATGAATTTATTTTCACAAAATTCAGCACAGAAACTTTTCAGACCATGGTAATTGCTATTATATTAAAAAAATAATAGCAATTCAAATTTTAGCAACCATTAGAAACAAATGTGGTACTTTAAGGACTAATAGGATGAGAGACAATTGCAATTTTTGGATCCAATCGAACATGATTCTGAATTTTTTATAGAAATTGGAGAAAAGTGAGTAGATTACAAATCCACTGGTCTGCCGTGGCAAAAATAGCCGAAACTGATCAAAAATTGACTTGGAATGAGTTGAACTAAAATCCGATTGCCAAATATGTCATAACTTGCCGAAAAGAGAACAAACTTTTTCGTCTGGCAACCCACTGCATTTGATTTTCAATGAGAAAAAGCGCAAACGATTTCTGATCTCTGGCTCGGAATCTTTTAAAAGTAAGCCAAATTGGCGCCATCAGTTACGTCATCAGTGACGTAATGTTTATTGCCAATTTGGCTCATTTGTGAAAGATGCAAGGAAGCCATAGCCACAAATCCGAATCGTCTGCAACCTTCTTAATTAAAAATTAAAGAGTGAGGGTTACCAAATAAAAAAAAAAAGCTCATTATTTGGCAAGTTATGGCGCATTTGGCAATTGGATTTAGTTCAACTTATTAAAAGTCGATTTTTGACCAGTTTCGGCCATTTTTGCTACGGCAGACCAGTGGATTCGTAATCTACTCACTTTTCTCCAATTTCTATTAAAAATTCAGAATGATGTTCGATGGGGTCCAAAATTTGCAGTCGCCTCTCAGTCTATAACTTTACAGGCTAAGCGATTGGGAAATAAGTTTCAGACCAAAAAGTATATCAATCCCATGAGATTTTAAATAATTGTCAAAAAATTGTTGTATTTAGAGCGTCATTTGAGAAAATTTGAATTTAATATTTTTTACTTTTTATATTTTTTATTCTTTAAATATTATTTCAACATGGTCTCAGTAGCAAACGCAAAACATTTTATAAAGATCTATTGATTATTACCGTGGTTCTGGTCGATTCTAAACAAGAGAACATAAATTATGAATACCCTGTATAATAAAATAAATGGTAATCCAAAATGAAAGAAAATTAGGATTGTTTACGTTGAGAACATTTCGATCCTGTCCATCCAGAAGAACAATGGCATAATCCATTGGTCCGATCACATGTCGCTCCGTTTTCACAAACACACAGTCCTTTGCAGTCCAATCCATATTTGTCAGGAGGACATTCTGTTAAACAATTAGCAATTAAATATTGGCCATTAATTTTTTTTGTAAGATATTTAACATAGATACTTCAACGTACTTTTTTCACATGATTTGCCTATGAAACCAGGAGGACAAGAACACTTCCCATTTTTAGGATTACATGTTGCTCCATTTTCACATGTGCAATTTTTCAAGCAACTTTTGCCATATTTTCCCTTCGGACAACCTAAAAATAGACGATAGTTTATTCCTGGGAAAGAAATATAGAGATGTTAACATTTCTACGGATTTTCCGTTGTTTTTTACAGCTTTTACTGATTTTTACTTCTTTTTACGGTTTACCCATGGCCAAAAATCTTACATTATGATTAATGAAGAGACTATTATATCAGTGTAACACAGCAAAAACAACGTCAATTTCGGTAATAGCGAAAATATTGGTGAATTTCAAAAGTATAGGCAAAAGACATTTCAAGCAGGTCTTTTTCATAGGTTTCAAAGAACATCCGTAAAACGGTAAAAATCCTTAAAACGAAACCTTAAAAATCCATAAAACTAGCTAAAATCCGTAAAATTATGCAAAATCTGTAAAAACTATGTAAAATAAAAACTATAAAAAATAAGTAAAAACTACTGAAAACTACGGATCATCCTTAGAAAAATTGGCATTTGTGGAAATAGAAACGGTAGCAGTTACTAAATATAGTTTTACTCTTGACTGAAGCCATAGGCTATAGCATTTAAAGTTTAAAAGAGAAAAAATGAAACTCGTCCAAGTCTTAAATTTTGCTCTCTGAATGGTGACTCGATCCATGCTGTATATCCGGTAAACTGCTGAAACCCTTCAGTTCTAAAATGTACTGTTAATTTATTTGTCCTTTTGTCCATATAATTATATAGAAACTCTAATATGAAACTTTGAAGCATACCTCTAATCCAGCCCAAAACTATTAATATCTATTAGTTTTAACGTTAGACGACACTTTTCATTGTTCAAGAGGGCTGCGCTAATACATCACAATAACGTTCGAGTAAAAGTTCCATGTTCCAGAAGAATTGAAGTCCCGAGAGGTCTTAGTCTTGCAGAAGACATGCCGTCAACTCTTGGTTAGACCTTTTGTTTCGCGGTTACTTGCGTAGGAGACAAATGTGACCCAAATTCAAATTTTTGGGCATACCATTGAATTCGTGACCAAATACCTAAGCACGTGGGTATTTTAATTAAAAACACGACATTATTGAACAGAATAAAGTAAAAATTAAAACATATTTTTAAAATAACTTGAAAAATACTTTACAGTCCATGATCAAAGCCTTCTTAATCTATTGAGAAATTGATTGTGGGGGACATTTGTCAACCGCGCGACTAACCAAGGGTTAATTTGACTTCAAAGAACGCATTGGACTTGATAGATCCCACGCGTCTACTACACGGTTAAGGGGATCAACTTTGTTGTGTTTCAAATAAGAGAAGTACACAGCTCTCAACAAGTAGGTGAACACAGTCGACGAGTAACTATCTGTTAAAATCACAATCATGTCACGCATTTTTGAAAGCTGACGAGATTAATCGGACTCTGATATCATTTATGCGTTGAGAATGAATTGCATCAGGACGATGAAAATTCCGCTAAACTATGTAGTTTAGGACAGGAAAAAGTCATACTCTGAGCACATAATGGTCCCATTTTCCCAGCGTCACAAAGGCACGTGCCTGTAACTGCATCACATTCACGCCGGCCACAGAGGCATATCTTCAAGCAGTTGGTGCCGTAATAGCCCTCAGGGCACCCTGAAAAAAAAAAGATTTATTAGTACTTTTATAATAGAAAATTGCTGTCTGATCTTTTTTAAGGGTAATCGTTAGTCTTTTTCTGCTTCGTAGATTTAAAGCAATATTGCTGATCGTACATTATCTACAAAAATATAGTTGGTTGGTTGTTTTCAGATTATCTGGCGCCGTCAGCAACACGAGGGCTATAATGCGCCGAACATTCGTCATTAGACAAGCCAACATACATTTAAAAACACGCATGCCTTACACGGGACTCGAACCCGCAACCTCGAGGTCTAGAAGCAAGCACGCTAACCACTATACCGTTTGGTCGGCTCTACATTAACTTCAAAACATGAAATAGTTTACAAGAAACAACATTCATAAGAGTTCATTCAATAACAATTCAAAATTTTCATTAAAGATTACTACAGTCGCTTTACATGAAATCCCGTTCAACGGGAAGTAAAACAGTTTTCCGTACTTAAAACTTAACGTTAATTTATTCGTTTAAGACGAAATTCGGTTAATGCGAAGAATTTCAGTTCAGCCCATCGACTTCGCGTTAACGGGGTTTGACTGAACATTCATTAGAGTTCATTCAATGATAATTCAAAGTTTCCATTTTGAAATAAAATGGAATAATTGAAGATTTGTCAGTTTTTACCTTCTAATATTGTTAATGATTTCTAAGCAATGTTCTTGTATCTGTAAAAATTATCACATGTTTTGAGATAATTTGAGACGACTTGAATTATTGCATTAGGTCTGTAGGATAAAAAAAGTTTAGTGATCGCACTTGAGTTGATGAAAAAGTTTAATAAATGTTTTTGCAATGATTAAACAAAACATTTTTAAATTAAATACATTTCTTAGCTTTAAAGGGTGTACGGATGGTCTTTTGCAGACGATTGGACGTTTCGACTTGTTTCAAGGTTATATGATAGAAAATGCTATTTGACCGTGACGACCCAGTGTGTTCTTACCTACAGATTGGTTGGTTGCATTGTATTGTGTTTTCTAGAGCTACATAATAGCTATACTACGCCGAAAGCTTAATGCAACGTGATTAAGAATTTTAAGGGGGAATGCGTTCAGGATGGTTATTTAATATTAAACTGTCCCCCAAATTAGGGACTCGAATGGAAGATATCTCCCATCAGATAGTCCGATAGTCAATAAGAGACTATATGTCACAACCACCCTCGTGTCTTCACGTTTTTGAAATAAGAGATTGCAGAGTGCCGAGTGGGGCCTCTCGTATGCAAGGCACTTATTTTGCTTTGGTGTGTGGACTTTTTACTTATAAGATTAACCCTTTACACTCAGGACCTTTTTCGCGCGAAGGAATCAGCAACTCGAGACGTTTCGTGGTATTTTTTGGTTCGGTTCGTGGTTGAGGATCCACTTCAAAGAAATTATACATAGTCATTCCCCTGCATCGAATTTCAGCATCAAACCTAGTGATCCTCTCGTGTTGCGGGATCCAATAATGTGGCGCCTGAGAGACACCTCTCGAGCGCAAAGGGTTAAGGTTCAAAAGGACAAAAAGGTTATCAAAGAATATATGTTGTAAAATTCTAACACTTATCCAATAGTGATGGCGATCAGTCTCTTTTTGAACTTTTAGTGCCTTTGAAGGAAATATCGTCACAATTCTGTATTGTTCCTCTCTATTTTCTCCATTTTTTTCATCAATCATCGATACTCAGATAATAAGGATGCCGCTGACTATGCGTTACTGACTACGAGGTCTCAAAACACGCGGTACAACTCGGGTGTGCCATTGATTCTGGGATGGCCTAGTGCATTTAAAGCTTTAAGCTATGATGCCTGAGTAGTAAATGAATTTAAAAGCTTAAGCATACTGCTCAGTTGTCCGATAGTTTATTTTGTCTAGTTCCATATTAGCAAAAAATAAAAACTTACCAGCCTAAATAGGAATTGGAAAATATTCTAATATCATAATTAACATACATAATATCCAACTTCAGATTGCAAGATCAATAAATTTAAGTTCAACAGACTTGTGCAAGAAATAATATATTCATCTAAGGACACTTGGATAGGTTGTTGTGAAAGCTAACGAGGGAAATCGTTAAACAGAACATATCGGTACCCGTGTTCCACATAAGAGCATTTCGATTACTGTCTGTATCTGAGCACTAAAACCCATTGAAATAGAAAAAGCCAGAATGTTTCCCACCGAGAACTTTATTTCAAATATTACTTGCTTTAACTATCAGTTAGATTATAATTATCGTATACGATGATACTACCAGTAGGTTTGGATTAATTGTTGAAGTATTTATGCTCAAATATTAGCAATCTGTTCAATCAGCAAAACTGGCCGATGATTTATTTAAGTTACACACAAGCTATTCATTCAACAAGTAAAGTCAATGGAGTAAACGGTATTCACAATTGACCGAAGTTATTTCGAATCGTGATATAGGATTACTGTATTTGATGTGAAATTATTCTAAACTCCATCAGAAGTGCCGCACTGGAGATGATTTGAAGATTTGTTGATAACTAACTACAAGTTTAATCTCTAATAAGAAGATACTAAGGCAGCGATGGTACAGTACCCCAAGCAAAAACAGAACGATGGCTATATCTTCGGTTCTAATTATCGTAGAATCTTACGGTTTGCACCAAAATGTTTTGCATACGATTTTCTATATGTCTGATGCAATTTCTTTTTCCTGAGGAACCGTTTACTAAGTAAAAGTAACGCTATCTTCAAAAATTTCAATACGAACCCTTATTTTTTATCATTTCATTCGATTCAGAATACATCATTTACTCTATATACCAAATTTCAATGCATCATGTTGAAAAACACGTCACTTATGAGCGAAAATGTTTCGACCATTTTTTGATCGTTCTTCAGGGAGAATTTCCATAAAACGAAAGGTATTTTTAAGGTTCTACTTCACAGCGGGAGAAATCGAACGGTCAGTGAGGCGTTTCACGACGTTATAAAATACAAATATTCTAAACTTGCATAAAAACTACTTGGGTTTATATAGTGACATGTTTAAGATTAATGCAAAAATAGCAAGTAAACGCAAAAGTAACATAATTTATTTACAACCTTAAAGATGTGCATTCTTCACACGAAATAAATAAAATATCGAAAACTGTAATTGCAGAAGTATAACGTATACTACTGATGATTAGAAAATTAATAAATATAAAATGTAGGCATTAGTAAACAGTATTCAGCAAAGTGTGATTATTTTACAGAAACATTTCACTGTAAACACAAATGTAACTTGATCGTTGAAATTACTTATAAAATGAAAAAATCACCTGATTCAGTAAAATTTTTAAAGGATAACTTATTGAAATTGCTTAAAAAATGTGGTTTTAAATAAATGTAATTTAAGGAAGTAAATTTAAAAAAAAAAAAAAGGACACTGTTGAAAACCACACAAAACATATGTTCCACGATTCCAGTTAGACACGTTAGACAGATTAAAAATATACATACAAAAAAATAAAACTGCTTTGTTTGTATAAAATAATATATATATATTTTTTTGTAATCTCAAGAAATTCTGTTCCGATTCACCCCGCTGTTCCTATTCTCCCTATTTTACAATAATTGAACGTTGTACGATTTTCCACACCTCTAGTTTACCTTGAATTAATCTTTGATAGTTTTCAAAAGTCGTCTACTATACGGTCCCTTAAAGTGAGCATTTTTTACATTTTCGTTAAAAAATCGAGAAATAAAAGTCAAAATGAAAAGAAAAAAATTGTGGTGGGGTTTCAGACCATGGTGAATCTAATGAAAGCAAAAAAAATAAAATATGTTTCTATTAAAAAAAAAATTAAAATTGTTTTATTAATTAATAATTAATTATTAAAAAAGAAATTGATGCAAAAGCTGATTGCTAGTTATGTTTGGCCATTTACAAACTATCTTATGAAAAAAAAATTACTGAAATATATCAATTATTTAAGTATTTATGGCCAAAAAACCAACTTTTTTATTTAACATTAATTTATTGTTTTCGTTTTATCATTTAAATTACAAACCATTCATTAGAAAATTACGAATATTTGTATTTCACATTCTTTTTTAATGCTGAATCCAAATATGGAATAATATTATGAGGTTGCTATTGAACTTTTTAAAGTTTGGTTCTGTTTTAATATGTAGATGATCCCTCATGATAAAAAAACAACTACATACAATTATTAAAAACCTTCCACGATTTACAACGGTACCTTTTGTTTGTTATTTCAACAATTAGAACAAAAGATATAACCATCGTTCTGATTTTTTTTGGGTACTGTACAATAAACAAAATGCAGTAATCCCACATCGAAATTCGATCATCTGACCTGTAAATCTTGATATCCCGTTTCAGCCGTATGTAAACCATATATTGATTCTATTTATACCATTATATCGTAGTCTTGCTAAAAAGTTACACAACTCAAAACTCTTCATTTTTGAGTTAAACTATGTACAGAAACACAGACTAAACGAACTTTAATCTTAAAGAACGGCCTAAGTCAATTTCAACTTGAATTCAACTCGTAAACAATCTTGTGCCGATCATTCAGCTTCAAGTACATGTAGTCTGATTCTGTATACACTTTTAATCAAAATGAAGGTATTTGAGTTGTGTCACTGTTGTAGCAAGGCTGCGATGTGGTCATATCATACCATGGTCATTGAATCTGTCTCAAATTACCAACCTGTTCAATTGCCAAATCTAGATTAGTGTTCATCTTATGGTTTTTTATGCACTAGAAATGTGCTCAAATTAGTATTAATGCTTTCCTTTTGTGTTCAGATACTATAAAACTGTCGAATTAGCAAAATTAGATTAAAGAGCACTCACCTTCATCGCAGTTTGTTCCATTAAAACCAGGAGGACATTCTTTCAAGCATTCTCCATTTCTAGGATTGCAAACAGTCCCTGGAGAACAGTTGCATACATTCTGACAGGTTTCACCGTAGCGGTTTGGAGGACAAACTGTTTCACACTTAGCGCCGGTAAAACCCATTTTGCATTCGCATTTCCCTGTCTGAAGAATAACGGAATGTTGCAATGCCGAATACAAGTCACATAAAGCAAAACTGAAGCTGTTAATGCATATTAGATAAAGTTTAGAATCAATTAAGGCCTTATCCTTGCACAAAAAAACTTAAAAATAATTTGTAAATGGAAAAAATATATCGTGCATATAAGTCTAGTGGAGTACAAACCATACGGACAAATTTTGGTTTACTCCATCGACAAAAACAATCAAGTTGGGTCCACACGAAAATGAATTAAAAAGATATCACATACAAAGGGTATAAAATGAAGTATTTTAAAATTTTGAGAAAGCTAAACTTTATTCGGACAGTACAAGTGTTAAAACTGGCATTTTACGGAATACTTACCTTGGACCTTTATACTTTAAAATGTGGAAAATACGGTTTATATCTCAAAGACATTTTTACCCACCTGAGAGAAGTTCTTCAAATGTAAGAATTTAATAGCATCATTGACTAGAAATACAAATTTTGTTTAAAGATCTACTAGTAAAAGTTATGAAACAACTGGGTCGTTCTTAATGGACGGTCTGTTTTAACACAGAGAAACAGGTGAAACGTCAAACTTTCCACTTAGTTCCAATTCTCAATGTACTTATTTAGTAATAAACAAACGCTTTTATTTTATTGTAAATTAGCTGTATAGAGAAGTGCTACTGGGAACCCATTTAGTACATAAATTACTTCTAATAGAAAGAGTTTTACAATGAGTTATCCACGTGGTTGAGGGCTCATGATTATCAAATTATGTATTCATATAAAATAAAATGTCATGAATCATCGTTTCCATATAACCCAAAGGAAATCCCATTGAAACAATATACCATACTTAATTTAATGCTCGTTTATAAAAAATAATTCACTAAAAATGAATTAAACTTCCGTCGGGGGCATTTGATTCCACAGCCACACTTGATTTTGATTGATTGATTACTTCAGTTCGTTAATTAGTTGTATGTAAAAAAAATTGTTTATTTTGCAGAAACTTTTGTATTTTTCTTCTTTTAACACTCTTCGTAATGAAGCTCATCACTTTACATATGTATGGATGAACTTAATTGTGAGTTTATTATGTTTTTTCAATGGTGGACAATCAAGCACATTGAGCTCAAACTCAACGGTCAACATATTGTGTCCAGACAGAAGGTTAAAACAAATACATTGAAATAATACATCCACCACTGAAAAAGTGATAAACACCACCAGTAAACAAATAAATCTTCGATAAAAATAAAAAATTTATTCGAACTTTTCATTATATTATATTGTTAACTTCTTGTTAAATCCTGTCAAGTATCTTTATTTTATCGCTACTTCAATCGTTCATGCTCTGTGTGCTCGTGGAGTTAAAAAAGGATTTAGCTTATAGATGTATTACAAACGAATTAATATTCATACATACAGAAATATTTCAATAGAATTAAATTGTAAAACATTACAATACTTTAATACTTTATTTAGTGACGAAACTTATAAGCCCCATCAGTTTTCTCATGGTACTATATTAATTTAAACGCTTTGAGACTAGAGGTCGGGGATATATTGATACGACGATATTTTTATCGATATTTAAAAAAAAATATCGATACAAGTCACCGATACATCGATATTTGCAAACATTTTTAATTTTTTTATGAACGTTTTGCAGTTCCATGTTTTTTGTTTTTTTTTTCCTTTATTCCCTTTTCAAAAACTTCAAAACTAAAGTTTGGACTTAGCTGAGAAACAGTTAAAATGGCACTCTAACTAAAAAGAAAACGTAATGTAATTGGAAAGATAAGATCATTTATTAGTAGTCAACGTGTGCCTGGAATTTGTATCTAATTTTAAATATTAAAAACATCTCTATCAGCAAAATATGCGGTAAACTACTTTTTAAAATTTCTTCTTTAAAAATAAATGTGAATTTATGCATTGACATCCAAATGTTTTTTATTTATTCTGATTAATAATATAATTTATTTATTAAAACAATTTTTATAATTTATTTATTAAAACAATTTTTATAGTTTATTTATTAAAACAATTTTTATAATTTATTTATTAAAACAATAATTTATTTATTAAAACAATAATTTATTAAAACAATTTTTATAATTTATTTACTAAAACAATTTTTATAATTTATTTATTAAAACAATTTTGGCACGAATTCATGAAAAGTAGAAATTTGCCCCGAAAAACTTTGTTTCTGACAAAATTAAAAATCAAAAAAAAAAAATCATGTATCGATATTTTTTTCAATGCAACGATATAGTATCGATATTTCTTTTGATCGATACTTCCGACCTCTATCTGAGACCAATCGGAACTTTGAAATCCACTTCTTTGAAGTTCTTTTATTAATTATTGCATGGCAGAACAAGCTTATTTCTCTTTATATAACGGCGTTCGTCAATAATTTTTAGAGGCGGGCCGTATGGCTTATTTTGCAGTTTTTCGCGGGCCGGATACACCAAAATATGTATCTTTAATTATTATCCATTAAACAATACACAGCATTTTTGAAAACTGGAAAATATTAATTTTTTATCGTATTAAAATTACAATTGATATTTGATTTTTTTTTAATTATTAAAAATAATAATAATAGTTTTCATTAAAAAAGACGTCTAAAAAAGAAGTGAATCTTTTGTTGCAACGTGACAATGTGATTTGACCTAACTTTTAATAAAATTACTATTTAAACTGTACAATTCTTCCAGATTACTCCATTTTAATCGATATCAATTGTGAAACGATGACGGTCGAAATCGTTCAGTTTATTTTATGAAAATGCTCTTTCGGAGTATTTGCTGCAGTCAATTTCCATAAATTTTCCAAATGAGATTCAGTTTTTAAGTTACATCAGAATGTTTTCTTGATGAAAACCACCTTGATGAAAACTTCATGTAGTTTCTTCGGGCACCTACTGGAGAACTCTGTTTTACATAGTTAACACATATTAATTCGGATAAATTGCAATTATGTAAAAAAAGTCAATACTGTGATTTTTTTTTATCCTCTGTGATGCTGGCGGGCCGCAGAAAAATATCTCGCGGGCTAAATCCAGCCCGCGGGCCGGTGTAGTGGCTAACGCTGTTATAGAAGCTTGCTAAAATATATAAGACGATGTAAGGCCAAGATGGATGCCTATAAGGTTGAAAATCATCTATGTGTTTGCATGAAAAGAGAAATAAGCTTGTGTTTCCATCCAAAATTAAAGAACTAACTTTATAGAAGTGGATTTCAAAGTCCCAATGTGTTTTAAAGCGTTTCAATTAGTGCAGTACCTTGAGAAAACTGACGGGACATTAGTCCCGTCACTATATAAAGAGTTAAAATTAGAAAAATAAAAGGAAGAATTGGAAACACATTGGATTTCCTTTTAGAGTATGATAAATATTTTGTTGCTTTACTCTAGGACTTGTTCCTTAACTATTTTTTTTAGCATCAATGGGTTTTCAATTACCTTGGAATTGCACTTTTGCGTATGCTCCTTTGCACATTTACACTGACTCCTACAGTTTGGTCCGTATGTGTGATCTGGACATGGTAAATTGCATTTAGGTCCAAATAACCCCGAATCGCATTCGCAATAGCCAAATATTTTGTTGCAATGACTGCTAGGGCAGCGCTGTGGACACTGCTTCTCACATTTTTCACCATATTTACCTAAAAGACAAAGATAAATATTATCAGAGAAAAAAATTAATCCGATTTTAAAATTAATGGAGGTGTGATGCAGTATTTTTTTTTAATTGTGTTGAAAACCCACATTTAAATCCATTCAAGTTTGTAAAAGCTTAAATATTTTCCCTAAATTTTCATAAAAACTCTAGAAGATTTGTACCGATTAAAATTTTTCGGCTTAATAAAAAAAAAAAAGTAAAAAAAAAAAGTAAAAAAAAAAAAAGTAGTTTTTATTATTAATTCTTTATAAGCATAGCCAAGTTTTTAATGCAATTGAGATTTATTTAGTGATTTTGAGATTGAGTTTTCATAGTGTTTTAAACTGTGAAGAAAACCACAGATTCCCTGCCAATGACTATTTTTTTGCTCCTAAAACTTGATATAATGCATTGCCATTGCGTCAATGACTTTACCTACCAAGTTTTAGCTAGAGGATTAATTAACCTCTGAATATTTTACCTGCCATAAACAAAATCGGAGTTCACATAAAGGATTTAAAAAATCAAAATGGCAATTTTTTTTTATAATGCCATCAACTTTCACATGGGAAGATTTCAGTCACTAAATATTGCCAAATTCCACATGCTTGAAATTTGGATCTGACGAGCGCTAATGCAAACATGAGTAAAAGTGGTATTGTAGTGACACTCCTCAAAACTTAAAAGAAAGAAATGCCATAAACAACGAGTCTATCTGCTAAGTTTCAGCTTGATTGGATGACGGCAACAGTATTAAATGGAGTTTTTAAAAAAAATATTTAGGTTTGATTTATCAACAATAGTATAATGAAAGAAGTTGTTTAAAGACTAGATTTACATCTTTAAAACAATAATGCATTTATTTATTGTAGTTCAAAGTACAACGGTAGAAGAGAGGAGAGGATCATTGCCGAGTGGATGCATCCTCTACATAGAGTATCCTCTATCTACATAGTTCTCTCTCATAGAATCCAAAATGTCCTCTACATAGAGTAAAACATATTTGCTACATTGAGTCCCTTCTCATAAATTAGCAAAATAAAAATCATTAAATTAAAATTTTTAAACAAATAATTCCCTGTACATTTATAAATAAACTATTCGGGATAAGCAGAGACCTCTAAATTGGTATATCAAATAGTAATTTTGGTTTGGTATAAACGGGAGAAAACGGGATAGTAAGGCAAAAAAAAAAAAAAAAAAAAAAAAAAAAAAACCGTCAGTTCAGGCTCATTGAGCAGCTTTGTGAAGTTACGGTTAAATTTTGGAACTGGAATCAAAGGCATGCTTTCTCCCGAACTATAGTGGGAAAAGTTCAGGGTTCGCAACTTTCACTTAGCGTGGGTTTCGATGTATGCGGGAGTGGGAATTAAATCACAGGATGGTCATAAAAAAAACTTTGCTGATATATGGACCCCTAGCTTCCGTTCCGTTCAACAGATCTAGATGAGATTTCAGGTATAGTTATTCAGAGGTATGAGCTCGGGATTCTGTGAATAGCAACAAAATTGCGATCATGGTTTCGGTTATAGTTACAGGAACTCGAAAATTTCGAATGGCAACACCTACTTATTCCTGTCGCAAAATTCTCAGAGCATGCAAAACCCTAAAAAGCTTTGGAACGGTAAGTGTATCACAAAAAAACCCCGGAAGCGTTATTCACGCACAAAAAACAGGTTTAAGACAGGGCAAAAAAACACGATAGGGGCGCACAGGGGAAATTTGCATATGACAGAGGCCAAAGTTCACATTGGTGTTATCACAGTCAATTTTATCAGTTTTCTACGCTGAATATGTGGCCTCCGTGTGCTCCGATTGTATTTCTGTTGGTCATTCGCAGAGCTGTTTTTTATGAGAGCAAAACTTGTCCGTTTTTTGTGATACACTTAACCGTTCCAACGCTCTTTAGGGTTTACGCATGCGTTGAGCATTTTGCATCATTAAAATGTAAGTGTTGCTATTTGAACATTTCGTGTTTCTGTAACTATAACCGTAACCGTGAGCGCAATTTTATTGCCATTCTCAGAATCCCGAGCTCATACCTCTGAAAAACTATACCTGAAATCTCATCTCGATCCTTTGAACGGAATGGAAGTTGTTTGTTTGTTTTCAGATTATCTGGTGCCATCAGCAACACGAGGGCTATAATGCGCCGAAATATTCATCATTAGACAAGCCAACATGCATTTACAAACACTCATGTTTTACACGGGACTCGAACCCGCAACCTCGCGGTCTAGAAGCTAGTATGCTATCCACTATATTGTTTTGTCGGCGAACGGAACGGAGGCCAGAGGTCCATCTATCGGTAAAGTTTCTTTATGACCATCATGTACATTGAGTCGCCACTATTCTCAAACGCTACAGAACATTCCTGAATATTTTCATCGAACAATACAGGGACAGTCCCGAATACTTTCGTCTAAAATTACAGTGACATTCCTGAATATTTTCATTTAACATTACAGAGACATTCCTGAATATATTTGTCTAACAATTACAGGGACATTTCTGAAAATTTTTGTCTAACAATTTACAGGGACATTCCTGAATATTTTTGTCTAACAATTACAGGGACATTCCTGAAAATTTTTGTCTAACAATTACAGGGACATTTCTGAATATTTTTGTCTAACAATTACATGGACATTCCTGAATATTTTATTGCAAGGAAATTTTTCAATATTTTCATGAAACGTTCTGGAAAAGATTCATACGGCATTGGCTAGCAATTTATCTAAAAAATATAGCATATTTTTTCTTACAATACTCGATTCACCCAACCGACCCTATACTAGATTACCCGTTACGTAAGAAATTAAAAAGATTCCTTTAAAATTCAAAGAACAAGCGGTCTTTGATGAGATTTAACGTAATTAAAAGCCTCGTACCAAATTAAACCCAGTTTCCTTTGAATTTTCACGAAAAGTTTTCAGTCAATACCAGAGTGAAGAAAGCATCCTCTCAATTAAGGAACTCTTTCCACCCTAATTAAGTTCTACTTTTAAGTGCTCTTTATTCCCTAACTAAGGTAAGGTGTTGAGATAAAAGTGGCATAGTTAGACTACATTTTCCGTAAATGAGGAGGCTAATTTAAGCTTTAATGATTAAACATTGTTCTGAAGTTTTTTCAGATATCAGAGATTAACCTGTTTGACGAATGTAGTAGAGCTGCTTGAGTGTTTCCGCGAATTATTATAACTAAAACCTTTAAGGAAATATTATAAGTAGAAAAACAATTAAGTAAAAAGTTTTCTGAATTTCTACTTTATGTATTAAAGGTTCTGAGCATTAATAATTACTTTTCAATCCAGTTGTAAATTATATTGTATATGGTATTTTTATCGGATTATTTGAAGAATATTATGTATATATTGAAGGCCTAGCAAGTTTAGAGATTTAGTTGACTATTTTCATGGGGCACTAAGTGGAGATATAATTGAGGACTTGAGAAGCAAAGGGATCCAAGTGCCTTTTTTTAACTTTTGAGAAAATAATCTTGAAAGTTTCTTATTTATATTGAATTTGTATGAAAATTATTTGCGGTTCAAATGCTAACCTTTGGGATGAAGATATCACTATTTTCACAGAATTTAATATAAATAAGACACTTTAAAGTGTATTTTCTCAAAAGTTAGGAAATTCACTTAGATCCCTTTTGCTTCTCAGTCCCTCAATTATGAGGCATACTAAAAGCTGGATTCATTAAAATGTCCAATCTAGAAGTTATTAATTTTCAATTATATTTTTATATCATTTAAATTTTTGTTCTGAAAAGAGGGATGTACTAGAACTTCTAGAGAGTTGGCCGCATTAAATTTTTCTGGAGCCAAATTGGTTGTCTGATAAGATTTTTTCTGAGTTTTCTTTTAGTCAAAAAGTAAACGTGGGGCAGATTCCCCTTGAAAGACTTTTCAGAAGGCATTTCCTCTTTCACAAAGCCAATTACCTAATGAAGTTACATCGTATTGGACCATCGTGTTGCTCTTGCGTCAAACAATATCCTTTCAACTTAGAGCAAAATCTATATGAAGACAATAGTGAGTCGAATCATCTTTACAGCATGATTCAGAATATCAAGAGGAAAGGTCTTCTGGATGTCTTCAAAAATTAATCTGACCGGCATTTACTTATAGAAAGGGGGAACACTAGAAAAACCCCGTCATACAGTGTAACAGGTCGATATTAGAATATCCATTTCAATTACCATCGTGTTTCGTCGTTTTTAAAATTACAGATTGCAGAGACATCAAACGAACACATTACCGAGATCTCTCGTATGATGAGCGACTTTTGTGCCACCGAGCCACAAAGTACAAACGAAACTCTCTGCACCAATGTTGCACATACATACCTAAGTCATGTTCGCTTACATACTCAATAAAACCGCGTAACTTACCAGGAGGACAACCATCTTCACATTTCTTTCCTTGTATCCCAGGAGGACAAATGCACTCTCCAGTTACAGGATCACAAATACCACCATTTTGGCATTTGCATTTCTTAGCACATCCATCTCCGTAAGTGTCCTACATATGGAATACCACGTATATAATTGATGGTTGAATGAAGATATGAAGGATAAACTTTAATTCTTATATTAGTATACTCGAAATAAATCATAACAAAAACATTAAGAAAAAGTTTGCGTAGATGATTATTCGAGTGATTCTACAAAAAGTGGCTGATTGGGTATTATTAAAAAAAAAAAAGAAAAGAAAAAAGAAAAAAAAAACTATCAACGAGTTTTCCCAACCGTACGGCAGTAACATGTAGACATAAGTATCAATTAACTGATGTCGGGTGCTGTATTATAGTTTACCTCCCTGAAAGAAAGATATTAAGAGTCTTCTATACTTACATCAATGAACAAAGCAATTTCCTAAAATAGCTTTTACATTCCCTTTAACGACCATTTTTCTTAGTGTTTGAAAGAAAAAAAATTATTTAACTTTGCTTAGTAAAACACTTAAAACTATGCAAGTAATCTTTAAGTTGTTGCATAAAGTGAAACACTATTGACTTAAACACCATAGGTCAGCGGTTCCTAACCCATGGGCCGCGGGTAGTGTGGTACTGGGCCGTGGACGCTGCTGGTCGGGAATCTAAGCCAAGATAAATATTATAAGAGCTTCAGAAGCAGAGATAAGAACAATCGAGTCACTCGATTAATATTCTCTATTAATATTCACAATCGAATAATATTCTTCAATGATGTATGAGTGAATTCGACAGCATGGCTAAAACTATCCACTTTTACTCCGGATATTGGCTAGATCGTGGGAGACAAACAATGTCATAAATCTCATTAACTTTTTTTTTAAACTTTGACCACTTGTTTTTTAGTTTCTTATAGTTGTGAGAGAAAAGTGACTACAATAAAATTCCTTTCTTTATAAAAAAATATATTTCAATCCGTCTTGTACAATATGTTTTACTAATTACTGACGCACATATTCTATTAGTTATTGGGCCTCTAAGTTTTTTTTTTACAAAATAAATTTTATAGGAGAGCCAAATGAATGTTACAGTTACGATCTTGGAATATAGAGCTTTTCAAAAACATCTAAATCGGTTATTATTTAGCCTATAACATAATGCTTCATTCCACAAGGAAGAGTGGAAAGTGTTATGCAAGATGGTGCCAAAACATCAATTTCAAAAAAATTGGACATACTGTGCTTTTTTTCCGAGATACAGATATGTAAACCAACGAATATTTAAAAAGTGCTTTTTATATGCAGTGCCTGGCGTTTTCTGGGTTCAAATAGCTTTGGTCTGACGTTGTCAGGTACAACACAGTTCAGTTATGAAAATGCTCCCTTTTAACTCCATCGTCGATTTCACCACTTTAACTACAAAATATCGGAGTGAAATACATGATAATCTGGATTATTCAAGATACACATGGAAAAACCGGTACAAACTGGTTCAGTAGTTGTCATGTTATTGTTGTAGCCCTTCAGATATTGGAAAAGTGGGATTGATTTTGAATTTTATGTAGCCAGTGATTTTCCTCCCATTTCGAAGAACCAGTGTGCAGAAATCATAAAGGTAGTTCATTTCAAGGTTTTAAGGTTAAGGTTAAGTTTTTCGAAATATAATGCAGCCAGTGAAATTTCTCCTGTTTTGAAGACTAAGTGTGAAAAATGTCTTTACAACTGAAAGAAAACTGTAAATTAAAAAAAAAAAAAAACAAAAAAAAAAAACACATACAAGGATACTATTCTTAATATATTAAGGGCATACGAGTGAAAAACACTAAAACAGTTTTTTAGTTTTGGAGTTATTTTCTAATCTAGATTACACTCTCTTCCCTCCTTACAAAAGTTAGATGTTTGCTGAAAATAAAAAAATTAATAATAAAGTTTAAAGCATTGAAGAAAAAATGTTTGCAAATCATGAAATTCGAATATATTTTTTCTTTCTTTTTTAAAGATAGATTTTACTTGTACTTCTTTTGTAAGACCTCCATACATATATTACCTACGTCATTTTAGATGAAAATATGAAACAAAAGATGTTTGGAAAGTTGATACTACAAGTCAAATACAGGTGACAGTAATGCTACCCAAACAAAATTGAATTATAAAATGCAAAGAAATTCTTAATCTAATTATTACCCTTGAAGGAAGCAATAACATAAAATTTAAAAGTGAGTTTTTTAATGTGATTATTTGAAATATCTGATAGAGACCAGCATATCAATTATCGAACACTTTTTGTAGAATAGCAGGTGACTGCTTATTTTTATTTCAGAAAATAATTAACGATGGAAAGATATTACATATTTCTTCCTCTGTAATATTTTATAAGAGTAGATTTCGCTAGCCATCATCTATTTTTATTAAATTAGTTTTATTTTTCTAGTCTATTTTTACAATACTAAAATTAATTCTCTATCTCATTTTTATAATATTAGATTTCATTCTCTAATCCATTTTTAAACTATTAGATTTAATTCTCTATCATATTTTTATGATATTAGATTTAAGTTTTTCCCATTCTTTATCCTATTTTCATCTTGAATCTTAAGTCCAAGGGTATTGTTTTCAATTTGTCAAAAGTGTCGTCTGGTGCCCGTCCCCACTTAATGTTTGGGTATACGCAGGAAAGGCATTATGTGGGCATGGGCATCTGCCTGGTCTGCCTGCTTGCAGAAAAAGAGATATATGCTGATGTTGTTCAGTTGCATTGAGGAATCTGTTACCGGCAAAGTGTGAAATCCGGCATTTTATAGAATGCCTAAAAACTAGCCGGCAAAGTATGAAATGCATCTTCGATTCATTTCGAAAATCGCGTGGCACGTGACTTAACACGCACTTACTTTTTAGAGAGTTTTACAATATATATCAAATGATTAAAAAAGTGATTTTGGGGGTGAGATGCCACAATCGACTGCCCCAAATAGGTAGGTGTATTTTTTTAGGTTTAATTGACCGTAAGGCCAACAAAATAGGTTGTACTTTTTCCTTTTAGGCGTGGAATCTCATTCACAAAATCCCTTTTTTGTAATAACTTGTTATTGTAGAACTCTCTAAAAAGTAAAGTGTGCGCGCGCTTTGAGCTCTAAAAGGAAAAATTTCGATATATTTCGTTGGCCTTAAGGTCAATTGAACCTAGAAAATACCCCTACTTAATTTGGGCAATCGTTTGTGGCATCTCACCCCCAAGATAACTTTTTTTTAATTAGTTTGTACTTGTAAAAGTCTAAAAAGTAAGGTGTGTGCGTTTTAAAACTCATATTTCATAAACCAAAATATAGTTCGGATTTTTATTGGTATGTAGGTTCAAGCTCAATATCACAAACGCTATGAATAAAAGTAATGTTTTCATACTTTGCCTAAATAGCATTTGTCATTCTATAGAATGAAAAGGTATTTTATACAATGCCTACGGAAAGTATATAATAATTCTCATATTTCATACTTTGCATAATGGCAATAGGCATTGTGCACAATAACGGCATTTCACACTTTGCCGGTAACATACCGATGTTTTATAAAACTCAAATAAACAATAAAGAAACTTTGTTATGGGCTTGGACTTAAGACCCAGGGTAAATTGCACATCGACCTTAAGCTGATTATCTTATATATGTTTTGATAAAACTTTTAGTTGAAGTAATCAAATATTTGTCGGTTTTGATTGACCATATTATAATATCGGAATTCTCTATCCTTTTCTTATAAGAGACGTTAAAATTAGTATCTTTATTTTTGTAAAAGAAGATTTAATTCTTAATCCCATTTATAAAGAATAAATATAATTACTTTTCTCATTTTTTTTTTTTTTTATGAGTAGATTTATTTCACGTCTTGCGTCCATCTGATTAAACGATTGTGAATAACAAGTCGAGCCTGGCATGAGGATAATAACGAAATAATCGTAATCCTGGTCTATGTGAAGGGATTTTTAGTAATTTAGCAAGAAAATAAATTATTAAATATAGAAGTAGAAATATTAATAATTTAAAATAATCAAGATTCCAATTTTTATTTTTAACTAATTAGTTTTATAAGCAATTGTGTATGCCCGTCAAAAATTCACTCGTTGGTAATTTCTCATATGCTCCTTTAGGCATTTTTAACCGTTTATAATATTCAAAATTGAGGTGATGCATATAATTGAATATTTTTCAATCTATGATGATAATTATGAAGTCTTTGAAAATTTCTACTAGAAAAAAAAAGAAGAAAAAAAAAAAGAATTTGCTATTATTAAATGGTTTATATTATATACAAATAAAACCACCGAACCCAGCTAAGAAACAAACCTCAAGGTCTGTGCGACATAAGCTCCTATTATCATGCTGCCATCTATCGCCGAATTTCAAAGTTAATTAGGAAAATCGTTCGTAATTTTTCACTGGTTACATTTGACGATTTGTAATTGTAATAATTATTAGAATAATTCTTTTAACATCTTGGTTTCAAAATTTTATTTCTTTACTACTTTTATATGTTACGGCCTTTACTATTCTTAAAAAACGCCATGTTTTCTTATTCAAGAGCATTTGTTAAGAAAATTTTCTAATGCAATAATACAATAATATCTTTGATTATAAGTTTTGGAACCTGAATTGGTGTTTGGTAAATCTACTGCAACGAACATTTGTGTGGCCTTAATTTCAAGAGAGTTACCTAGCCTTAGAGGCATATTTGTTAGATGAGTCAGGGAATAGGAAATGTCCTGAAATGTTATAAATGCATTAATCGAAATACTGGTTGCTTACAAAAGTAGCATGAGATGTAAGTTTGCTTTTTCATGCAACACTTATTTTATATCCCTTCGTTGCTTTTTAATTTTACTGAAATGGAGGTTAAAATAAAAATTAACCCATCGAAACAAAGTTGTTAAAGTAAATCCTTTATATGCATTGCCAACTTCTATTTATAATTGTAACTTATTTAAATGATTTTGGGATCTGATCGACTTATTATGTATAGTATTTAACAACTAAGAAGAAAATTAAGATGGAATAATTTTTTCCCCCAAAAAACTTAATTGAATGCATTGTCATAGACAACGAGTCTAACTGCCAAGTTTAAGCTCGATTGGATGACGGTAAGTGGGTTAATTAGTCCTCTGAAGAGGTAACAGAAGCGTGTGTAAAAGGAATTTATTAGTGACAGCCACCAAAATTTGTTAAAATTCATTGTCATCGACAACGAAGCTATTTGCCAAGTTTTAGCTCGATTGGATAACCGCAAAAGGGTTAATTTCCCATCCCCAGATTTGGCTGCCACACACCCACAAAATCAAAATTAATATAAAGTATTTAATAATAATATAATCCATAAAAACAAAGTTTTTAATATAAATCCTTTATATGCATTGCCAATTTTTATATTCATTAACACAGCGCCGATTCTGTAAACAGCGTGTGCTTGGTGTTGGTATCTAATTTTAAAAATTGAAAATATTTCTATCAGCAAAATATGCGGTAAACTACTATTCAAAATTTATTCATTAAAAATTAATGCGATTTTATGCGCTCACGTCCAAATATCTTTTATTTGTTTTGATTAAAGTAATTTTAATATTTATTAAAAGAATTTTGGCAAAAGGTCCAACAATGGTCGGATAAATGCTATTTCAGTACGATTGAATGACGGCCAGTTGGTATATTAGTATTCCGTAAAAGCGACCTTTTAGTGACAGTTACAGCCCCAAAATTTGATAGAATGCATTGTCATCGACATCGAATCTATCTTCCAAGTTTCAGCCCGATTGTATGACGGCAAGGGGGTTAATTAAGCCTCCGCTGATTTGCCCGCCATCGACAAACATACATACACATAAGATCGAAGTTAATATAAAGGATTTAAAAAGAATATCCAAATCATACTCATAAATCAGTATTCAAGTTGTTTTTGGTAATTAGAGTGTTACTTGAAATAACACACGAAAATAGTTCTTTTTAGACATGATACTCATTTCTTAATTATGAATGATTTGTGAATGATTTACCTTGGGACACGTCTCATTGCATAAAAGACCAGTGAATCCAGGTTGACAAGTACAACTCACAGCTCTGATATCGCAGTTGCCACCATTTTGGCAATCATCACAGTTGAACATACATCCGGGACCGAAAGTACCGCGAATGCAAGCTGTTGAAAAATTATGTTCTTATTAGCATTATTATGTTCACATTGTTTTTCTCATACATTTCAAATAAAATAAGTTTCTAAAAGTTTTCTAATTTTTTTTAACACGTTGACTACCAACAACTACGAGATATCTCGTAGGTTATTTAGTTGCCCAGGACGCCTACTACAAGTTATCTAGTCCCTTCATTATTTGCCATATTTGTACAGCTACGAGGAGACTCGTAGCATAACAATGTAAATATAAGTAGATGGTGTCAGGAAAGGGAATAAAAATTCAGTTTTGGCTTAAATGAACAGAAAATACAATTATGCAAAATTTGTTAAAAAAGAAAAAGTTTATGCAAGGAAATAAATTTTTATGTTTTGTGATAATTTTTAAAACAATCTTCCACATAAAGTGCTGGCTTCTCTTGGCAGATTGGACAGAAGTAACGTGTTTCGTGCCGTATCGTCGTACCCCGGAATCGTGAAAAATTCCGTGGCAGTCAACGTGTTAAGTTATAAGAAAACAGTGAACCCTCTAGCTTCGCATCGCGCGATCCCATGGGCAACGTAGAAGTAACAAAATTTGCGCATCCCGAGATTTCTGCGGGGATGCATTTTTGCCGTCGATTTAACCGTGCAACCCACTCTTTCCCCGTTCATGGTTTCATTTTGGCTTTTCTGCGATGTTTAATTGTTTATTCAAATCTGGATTAACAGATGTCGTTAGATGTCCACATTTCTGCGAAATATGCAAGCATTTTTTGTAGCATTTTGCGGGCTCTTTTGAAAGCTCGAAGATGTCTGGCAGGAAGCGTTTCACTCAGATAGAGGGTTTTAAAAGAATATATTCTAATATTCAGTAAAATATTTTATTCAAATATCATCATTCCTAGACAAACAATTCTTAGAATGAATAAATTGTTGAAAGAAAATAAATTGTGCTTCGTTAACAACACTATTTTTAACTATTAGCAGAGATGCCAACTTTTCTACGGATTTCCCGTAGTTTTATTTTGTACTTATTTCCCGTAGTTTTTACTGACATTTCTAGGAACCCGCAGAAAAAACATTGGCGAAACATTTTTTTTTTTTAATCTTTTGCTAATATTCTTGAAATTCGCCAATAATACTTCCGCTATTGCTGAAATTTACGTTGTCTTCTCTGAGTGTTACGCTGATATAATAGTCGCTATTGTATCTCGTATTCATTCAGCGTAACGTAAGAGTATTTATTGACCGTGAGTAAACAGTAAAAAAAAAGCCAGAATCCATAATAACTCAGTAAAATCGTATAAAAGTCGGAAATTCTGAACTAGCTTATCAAATTGCCAACTGAAGCAAAAACATTCAAAACAATAATTTTGTTCAGTAAAAATATACATCATAAAGAAAGCTATAAATAAAACTAAAAAACATATGACCAAAAAGAATTAAAAAAAAAAAAAACCTCTAGAAACAATTTGTTGTCTTTTCTAATAAAAAATATAAGGTTTCCATCACTTTAGGAACTAAGTGGAGAGTAAGTTAAAGGAATATGTAATAGTAAGTAAAGGAAGTAAAGGAAGTAGAGCAGATAAAAGCAGTTATGCAACTGTAACGAAAACTTGGCCCCAATAATTTTATTTAGATCACCTATAGTATTTTTTTTTTTTAAGATAAGATTTTAGTAAATATATCAGCGAAACTGACCATTTGAATAACTAGACTAATCCAATGAAAAAATTATGCGTATCTAGTAGATATTCTTGAATTTTGGAAACTTTATCAAATATCATATATAAGTATTAATACCAACTGAACAAGAAAGACAATGGCTTATGGGTAGAGGTTGTTTAATCAGACAGGTCTGGAAAATCAGAGCTACACGAGGGCTGTACTGCACCGGAACATTGTTAGATCAATACCTGTTTTTGAAGAGGAGGGGAGAGGGAAGCCTTCGGTCGTATCTCAAAGGGCCCTCATTTGTATCACTAATGGGTGCAAACCCAGAAAACTTCAAAGCAGATCGACAACTGACACAAGTCTGTGACGATTATCGCTGACACAACCTGTGCACACAACCTGTGACGATAATCGCCATATTAAGTATCTGTTGAAAAGGAGACTATAAAACCAGCAGAGGCTCGATCGCGAAACCTCTTGCATGCTAAATACACGTTCTGGACGTGAGTGAAACACATATTGCGTGGTATTTTGTATATTCTATTTCTAATGGTTAGAAATGTGTGTAAATACATATTTTTATTTACTGGTCAGAAGTGGGAGATTTTGACATTATTCGAAATACCAAAAGAAAATCGTACAGCATAAAATAACATCCCCCCATGGAAGAAATAAAACTAAACTCAGATGGTTTAATACAATGTTAAATATAAGTAGGTTTTAAAATTGGTCACTACCTGTTTTGAATTAATGCCTCATATGCAACGAAATTTTTATGACGTAATGTATTGGTTATATTCAGATTATCTGGCGCCGTCAGCAACACGAGGGCTATAATGCGCCGAAACTTTCGTCATTAGACAAGCCAACATACATTTACAAACACCCATGCCTAACACGGGACTCGAACCCGCAACCTCGCGGTCTAGAAGCCAGCACGCTAACCACTATACCGTTTGGTCGGCTATGACGTAATGTAATAAGTTGGTTTGTACGCTATTTTTGTACACGACCTATTTTTGTACACAATGACGGCTAATAAGGCCGAAGAATATAGAATTCCAAACCACAGCGAATATCCATGCCTAATCCGTTATTTGAATCCGGGACCTATGGCATACGAGGGCAGAAAGTCAACCTCAAAGCCAACAAGTGGGCCTTAATGTAATAAGAAACAGAAGTACATCAATGTATTAACTTAAAAAAAGGTATTAAAAATTGACAATTTATCCCAAAAAGATTGTCAGTTACTCTTTCTTATAAATATCTAAGAATAGATTATATTTTTAATCAGCGCTATCTAAACAAAACAAACAAGCCGAAATGTAACTACTTCTACTTGGTATTAAACCGTCATCAAGATCTTCCCCTTCGTACGGAAGAAACAAAAAAACATTTCTTTACTTTTAAAATGGCTTTGGGTTCTTAATGAAACGGAAGATTGAAGATAGAAAAACCTACCTGCTGGTTCAAAATCAATAAAGCAAACAAAATTTAATATTTCCAGAAAAAAAGTTTTACATTGGAAACAGTTTTGAAAATCTAATCATACCATGGATGAGGAAACTTTGATAACATAAAAGATGTTCAAGAATTTAAGACGTTTAGAATTTGCTTTATTTGTTGAAAATGTTCGGGGATATAAATTTATTTTTCTTATATTTTTTATAATAAGCTTGTTTGGCAACCATGTTTAGTTTTCTTATATTTCGCTGTTGTTCAATTGATACTAAAATGAATTTATAAAATAAGGATGCCAACCATTACATCGTATAACTATAAAGTAATAAATGGAAAATAGGGTTGCAATAGAGATTTTAAGTTCGTTGGAAAACGAGATACTTATATTACTGGAATCCACACCTACAAAGGGGGACCTATATCACCTAAGTTACCAGTTCCACCATAAGTTGCCACCATTTCCATAAAGTTTACACTATCTGTCATAAGAGTTCTACAACAACTAATATGTTTTTACTAAGTTCAGGACCTTCAACAACTAATATGTTTTCACTAAGTTCAGGACCTTCAACAACTAATATGTTTTTACTAAGTTCAGGACCTTCAACAACTATATATTTTGGATCGTGCGACTATTTTATAATATATAACAGAACATAATTTTTTACATAACAGAAGTAACAAACTACCGAAAAATACATTTCTGGCTTTGGACAACAGGTTGTTAGAAACTTCGCAAACAATCCAAGGTACAAATACATGAAATAATGTTTTATTGAGTTGTGGTTATATACATATAGTAATCAACCAATGAAGAATAATATTAAGACAATCCAAGTATGTACTTACAGTGAGTGATGTCCAGTCCTTCCAATGCTAAGTACTGCCGAAACTCTTCATCTAGAAGTGGTACAACTGTCGGTGGAGTGACTTGGTAGCGAAGTCGAGGAGAATTTTGATGCGGAGGCGTGTCTGATCTACTGCTGGGAGTTTCAATTAAAATGGCTTGTCTTGGAGAAGCTGGAGAGAAAATTAATTACAGTCATTATAAAGTAACATTTAAAAATTAACAAATGTTTAAATGTTTCTTGTAAAGAACGTAATAAAAATGTTAACATTTTATATTTATTGTTGTTAATTGCTTTCGGTAACCATTTTTCATTATTAACATGTTGAAGGACCGAAAATCTTGATCTCTGAGATTCTAAATCCTTGCACGTGCTAGGATTTCTGTAAGAATCCCATTAACTCCTAATTTCATAGACATTTAGAGTTTTATTAGACTTAATTATTTTCAGACTTAAGTAAAATGTATATCATGAAGGATAACGGGTCGGATAAACGGATGGATATACTACATCGAGATTTTTATATTTTCCGAATCAGAGGATATGTCAGAGTGTACGTAAAAAAATGGAGGTTGATTTTTTAAACGATTACAGCACTTTTTACATCTGATGACCGGGAAAGTAAAAGAATAGTGTAATTATCCTCAAATGGAGATTATTCGAGTAAGAAACGTTTGACATCTTGTGAATATTTTTTTAACTATCTGCATAAAAGTGACAATGTTTGGTTTTGGTTGTATTTGTTCGGTTTCGGTTGCCTATATCCGTACCACTTTAGGTCCTCTCATCACATATAAATACGCCTTGTATTTTTGACGAAATCAACACTTAAGCAAGCTCCTCACACTCCACATCAATTGAGGACTAGAAATGGAAAACTACCTAAGTCCAAAAAAGAATTTTTTTCAGGAGAGCCGGAAAATGATCGCATCTTGTACTTAAGGCAATGCATAAGTACATACTTCAGATTGAATTTGAACTATTGCTACTGGAGTTTGCACTTTCTCCACTTTGTTTATCATGTTGTTTAGGGCATTTTTCCGTAAAAAAAAAAAGATTTTCGATTTTTCTGGTACTTAGGTCGTTTTCCATTTTTAGTCCTCAATTGTAACATGACAATATTGAGGGCTCTACACATTTAACATTCAGAAGCCTCCATTACTCAACACGTTGAGAATTAAAAGCGATGTACAGGCTTAAACTCTTGGTACTCCACTACCACCAGCTCATAGTTGAGTTCAACTGACTACTATGGGCTCGATGTACGGTACGCAGAAGCATAAATATTTATTTAGAATATTTGCTCGTTTTTTTTTTTTTTTTACAATAATAGACTTCAAATAAGTTTTGAGTTTAAATCACATTATTGATTGTGTCGGTAAGCTCAATTATTATTATCACAAATAACAAGTAAGAAGACAAGAATCTAAAAGTGGATTTGAAAACATGAAACCTTTTAAGCTTGTCTGGGATTCTTATCCAGCGAGTTTCCATAAGAGATATGAACGCTAATCACGCAGATGTAGAAGGTTTTTACATTTTCACGGAAGAAAAATAGACGAAACGCGACCTTCTCTAATATAAGGATGTCACACGTATGTAGAAAGTTTCTCCGCATAAACTATCCATTTCCATACATTTTAGATGATATTTTTACTGCGTATCTTTTATTCAGACATGAATTTTTAACATGAATGTCTACTCGGAGAAGTTCACTGTTTACAAAAGTAAAATTTGAACCTTCCGGAGCAATGTCTTATTTTTTAAAGCATCAAATAGAAAACACAGAATTTTCGAAAGGGGGGCAAATATATTTCTACTTTACTTCAGTTTTGCTCCAGAGGAAGGGTTAAAACTAAAAAAAAAAAATAACTTTTATTTTACCATTCATGAAATGGTTTGATCATATATGCATAGATATTGTAATGACTGTCTTGACTATTTTTGTGCTTTTATATTTTGTATTTATATTTTATTTCTTTATTTTCTATAAAAACTACTTCGCAGGTTCTTTATCGATATATAATATAAATTTGTACCTTTCTCATTCTGAAATTTGAAATGAGTTAGTGCAAAAATCAAAACTAATAAAATATTTTATACTTTATTAAAAAAGTGTTGATATTTGTTTGTTTTGAATTTATTTTAATCTATTCAAAAATCATTTACACAATTTTTTTTATGGAAAATTTATAAGTTATAGCTAGTATATGATTAGTTTGAATATTATACATAATAACTAGTTATTATATATAATAACCATTTACTATGTATAATTTCTAAATTAACCACATTAGCTATAACATATAAATGGCATTAAATGTAATATTTTACTCCAAAAAATTCAGAACTTTAAAATTTACAAATAAATTATCTTTCTATTTTACTTAAAAATAATTTGCAGAAAAATTCTATTAATTTACTTGAAGGTAAAGTAATCAATTCAAATTACAAATACTTAAGTCGTTCTCTAAATATCGACTAAAAATTAAGTACAATGTATAAATATCTAAATTTTTTTTCCCACCTATAAATGAAGAAATCCGCCAAATATTAGCGGCTTTATTCGGCAAAAAGCATCTTCTTAAAAATGGCATAACGTTCACTTGCTTATTGTTGTCCATTTACGACATATTCATTCAAATCATTTTTTTTTGGTGAATAAATATAAACTTTTCATTTCAATACTTCACGCACATTCATTATTTAATAGTTGAAGGAATGAATGATAACAGATTCCTATAAATTGACCATTTTAATACAAAAAAGTATTCCACATAATTATTATATCTTAGATAAATTTACTGTGAACAGTATAATATCAATCTCGCTAGAGTAAAATACTTGAGAACTACTTAGCTATCACAAGCTTTTAGATTGAGAAAAGATTATTAATTTTCTAATGTAACATACCTTCTAGAAACCCGGGATTTGAAAAGTGCGCTAAAATATTAGAAGTCGGAGACATATCGATACGACGATATTTGTATCGATATTTCTTAAAAAATATCGATTTTAAAGATATCGATAAAAGTCACCGATATATCGATATTTTCAAACATTTTTAGTTTTTTGATGATCGTTTTGTAGTTCCTTGAGTTTTTTTTTCCATTTTCTTTATTCCCTTTTCAAAAACTTCAAAACTAAAGTTTGAACTTGGCTGAGAGACAGTTGAAATGGCACCAATATTCATTATTTTGCTATACACTTAAAAGCTATTGAAAATTATCTAAATATTTCTTAAAATCACTGCATCAATTAAGCGAAAATATAATTTTTTTGTAATAGATCCATTTCAGTTGAAAAAGTAATCACTTTACAGGAAAGCAATCATGTAAAGCAGAAAAAAAACTTTGTTTCAGGCAAAATTGAAAATCAAATTAAAAAAAAAATCACGTATCGATATATCGATATTTTATTGATAATATTTTTTCTATGCAACGATAGTATCGATATTTATTTTAATCGATATTTCTGACCTCTATAAAATATCCATTAAAATGCTTTAAATTACAGACACTTGTTAAAGTAGTTTTAGTTAATAACAATTTCTTTGTTCAAAGAAATTTTATAATTTAAGTAAACCGAATGGTTGTCAGCGGTCGGTCAGTAGTTTCATCATTCATTTTATGTTAGAAATTGGGAACCGGATATCCGGGAATAGCCGTAGCATTCCTATGTTTCAATCTTAACTGTGATATCTTAAAATATTAGTTAATTGATACTTTTCTACTGGAAGTAATATACGATTGAATAGTCTTTTTGTGAAATTACATATTCTGAATGAAAGAAATCTTAAGACATCATGTTAAAAAACTACCATATCGCTGTTGTATTTTTAAGGTAAAATCCTTTTTTTCGTTACTCAAGAAACCCCTAATCGTCGAGAAATGCGTATATAATTAAGTGAAAAAAGGTTGCTGAAATACGTCTTGAAGTTTTTTGGAGATCATTAAAATGCGTTTTTCTAAAGAGAGTAAGGAAAGCAGTAATTAGAAACATTTAGTACTTACAAGTATCTCATTTAAAAAAAAGTACATCGCTTCCTTCGCCAAAGAAAATAGCGTTAAGTTTTAAATTGGAAACCCAATTTGTGTTTTTTAACCTTTTTATTCGATCTCTTTTATTGGAAAAATTCTACACATTCGTTCATTACTTTTAGCTACATTTTTATACTTTGTTTGCTTATTAATATGATTAGTAATACTTTAATACTTCATAAGTATATGTTTAAAGATGCATTTTTTATAATGTAACTATTGTATAAGAAGATTATTGCTCAACTAATTAAATAGGCACCACAATCTCCATTACATTTTTAATAAAAAATTTGGATTTCCTTTTTTTATAACTATAAGTAACCTTACTTAAATATTTGTTTCTTCAAAGTAATATAAACAGCCGGAAAGGATCTTTTACTTAAATTATCTAATTTGAAAAACTGCTTATTTCGAATAAGAATTGATGCAACTGTTTTAAATGTAGCAGGAACAATATTTTTGAAATAGTAGCTAAATCGCTATTTTCAAATAATAAATGCAACTTTTTCTTAAAGAAAGTAACTATTTTAATTATAACTGGAAATATGCCAGAACTTGTCCGTTGATAAACTAACGCTGTATTTCCGTCAGGTTAAAAAGGTTAGAATCTGAGTTAAAAATCTTTTTCATGAAGTTTCAGAAACAATTAGGTTCTTAGTAAAATTAGTTAATTAATTAGTTTGAATTAAATTTAAAAAAATGGTTAATGTGTCACTTTTCTTTTTAGACAAAAATGCGTTTTAAAAGTTATTCGGTCGTTTAAAATGAAGCGTTTTAAGTTACAAAATTTGAATTTCTTGGCTTTTAACACTGGGATTAATTCAAGGGTTCAGTTCGGAATTCATTTAAAGCATGTAATTTTTTTCTATTGTTTTTGTATAAGTATGTAAAGGTTGACTTAGTTTGATAGAAAAGTAAAATTTTCTAAGAGATCTAAAGATCAATTTCCATAAATATTTTTTTATTTCTTTCAGATAACAGAAGTTCTAAATTCTTTTAAAGAGTAGGGACCACCTGATGACTATGTGGTCAGAGCTCTGACCATACCAAAAGTGTTGATTTTGAATCCTGTGTCAGGCATCTATGCTCATTGTGGTTCGGAATCCACATCAAGCTGTAGGTTCGGGCCCTATTAGCCATAATTGTGCACAAAAATAGGTCATTGGGTGAACGAACCAGCTAACCAATGTAAAGAGTAAGATCCTCCACTGGTTTGGTTAGCTAAGGCGTCGGTCGCGAATGACCAAACGATCGTGGGATCGAGCCAGCGCGCTGCCATAGAACTGGAGGGTAGCGTAATGGTGGCTACTGCACGTTAAATCTGTCGAGTATCAATGTCCTCTCTCGCGATTGTGAATGTGGAGGGAGAAATGCTAACTCAGGTACGGTGCCTTATCATCTGACCATGTTCAAAATTACAAGGCGCTCGTATGTTTAGAAGTTATAATGTTTCGGCGCAGCATGTGCAAGAAAACTTCAATACAACCAACCAAATTTAAAAGAGTATTGTTAACCTTTCAGCTGACTTCAAAAGCCGTTATCTCAAATTGTAGTGTTATGATTGGTGTATTAGATATTTTTGGCGTAAGGTTATACTGCGAGAGTTACACTATGTAGGAACATCACTAGATCACGATCTATATTACTGAGATAAGTTTGTGTGTTGAGTGTCGAATTGAAAATCCCTAAAAACCTCTACCAAATATACCGGCAACCGAGACGAATTTATACGTCACAATCACCACGGCTCTACTTACTTTGAATATTGAGACTGCAGAACACCAGGCGAGGCTTGATACCTAAGCCTCTCGCATGCGAGGCGAGCATTTTGCATCGCATCTGATTAATGAATCCTGTTGTAGACTTCGGTAAATTTTATTCTAAACTGTCTATTTAATTAATTGAGTATACCAATTTATTATAGTTTACAAGTAGTATAATGTATCGGGTGGTATTTGAGGTGTAGTAAGGGAAAGTTTAGGACAAAGGATAGCTTGATTGAGTAGAGGCTTTCATGGCGAAAGAGCTACGTGCGAGCCATACTACATCTATACATTATAATTCTAAAAGGAATTTCTTCTGGGAAATCTTCCCCCAAAAAATTGACCAATATTTCAAGTTGAATGGTGAAAAGCTTTGAAAGTTCAGACCAAGAATCCCAACAATTGACATTAGACAATCTGTCGCAATCACCGTCGTATGTTCTCAAAGCTAAGCACCTTTCATAGTGAAAACTGAAAGAAAAAAAAAAAGACATTCAACCTTTTTCTTACAGTTGAATTGAACACATTTTTGGAAGTTGAAGTTTAGAGGCACAAGGGCTACTCATGGGCCATACTGAATACACATTTTTGGAACAAGAGAATAAGTAAGTGGCTACCGTTAGGGCCGCGTAGCCCAGTCGGGAGAGTATCGTTCTCGCAACTAAAAGGTTGCGAGCCCTGAGGTTGCGAGTTCGGGCCTGGGACCGACTAAAGACCGCCGTGTTCGCTAATGGTGACTGGAGCACGTTAAATCAGTCATGGTCGCAAAGTCCTCCAAGTTCCCATACAAATCAATACCTCTGGGGGTGGCAAAGCCAAGTCTTCTGGTGGAATCTTCTGCTTGGTACTGCCTCTAAATTAAGAAGTTCCACATACGGTAGGTAGTGCTGCCATCTATCGGGTAGCTACCGAAAGAGGTAGAAATGAACTCTTCGGTGGCTATAGGTAGACTTGTGCACTCCCTCTTGCGAGTGTGCGCTTACATCCTGTGCAGTACTGCCCACTACCGATATGTACGGGATATGGGGTTGGTACAAAATGCTTAAGCAGAGGTGCCTTAGTCCCCATAGGCCTTGATAAGAAGAAGAAGAGAAGTGGCTACCGTTAACCACATTATAGTAAAATTATCAAGTAGATATTGCTCGGGGGTACCGAATGAAAAATTAGAGATTTGAAACATCGGATTTTTTTTTTTTTTTGCTGAAAGACTTATATACTTCCAAAGCAAGTAGTCTAACTAAACTAAACGTCAAGTTGAATTACAAGAGTTTAATTCTTTGCTAAAACCTCAATTTGTCAGGAGTTATGCGTCATCAATTATGTATATTTCAAAAAAGAAATTTAGTGAAAGTAAGCGCAAGAGTGCGTCATAAAGAAAAAACCTTTTAATAAAACAAATTACTGTTAATGAAAAAAAATGTGTTTTAACTTAACATTTATAAATCGATGCGAAAGTGTGTATCCTAATAATAATTGCAATTGTTATTCACAATTGAAATCTAATAATATTTTTAAGTGTTACTGAAATGAATATTTGATTTGAAGACTTACTCTTACGTTTATTTAAGGGGGTTCAGTAGGCTAAAAATCCCAAAATTTTGGATTTCGTGATTTTTGCATATCTTTAAATTTCAAACTATTCTGCTTCTTTTTAGGTAAGTTTTGGCCTGTACTATTTCTAGATCCAGAGAAAAGTTAGTTTTTAAATACGTAAACCCATGTTTTCCTTGCTACAATTTCGCATATGCATTTATCTCAAAATGTCCATTTTCAAACTTCTATGTACCTTTTTGAAAAAATGACTACTAGCTTCTTTAAGAAATTTTTACCCTATATTTGCCATCGATCAAATTTCAATCTAAAGTGAACGTTTTAAAAAAATGTTGATTATTATTGTTATTTTTTTTTAATTATTCTCAGAGATTCTTGGTGTTTTATCATTTGAGATATATTAAAAAAAAAAAAAAAAAAAAAAAAAAAAAAAAACGTATTCTCTTAATGTTAACACCTCAGATTAAAAAAGAAGGTTGAAATAATATTCAGGAAACATTTCAAAAGTATCCGTTTGTTAGTTGTTTAGAAAAGGTACATTTAAAATGGGCCTTTTAACATTAGTGATATAGGACCTACCGAACCCCATTTGGAGCAAATCGATTAATAAATATGATCAATCAATTTTTTTTTATTTTTCACAGTTTATATTTCTTTGTCAGCTGATCTGATATATAAAATATTCTCACACGATATTAAGCACTACAATTAAACATTTAAAAGCAATTATTGTCGAGTAAAATATTACCGTTTATTTTTAAATTCCATAGCTTTTAATGTAAATTTTAGATTCTTAATATATATTAAATGATAAATTAAAATTGATTATTTAAAAAATTTCATTATCATAGCTTTAAAATTAACACAACACTTCCTTTTTCAAAGAGGTATAAAGAGGGTTCAAATATTAATGAATTAATGCATATTCAATAGATTGATTAAATTAAAATGAAGTTACTTGAGAAAATATCACATGAATATACATAAAGGTTTACATGCAACAAGTTTAAAACGCGATATAAGTATATAAATTATGATAAAGTCACAAATTTACTTTTTTCAGCTATCACAAAAAAATTAGAAGTTATTGTCAGTATTAGAATAATAATACAAATACTAAATAACAATTTAGAAATACATTTTAGTTTTAGAGTAATAGCACATAGTCTGGTAAACTAATATGAGATGCAAACACACAAGCTACAAATACTACGCATGGTGCAAAACCGAAATTTAAATTTTATATGTCAATAGAATAAAACTGTACCTTGTACCATAATGTTGATAAAAATCTTACCTTTTTAACACTTGGACGAATGTGGAAATCTTCTGAGATTTCAGTCAATTCCAAATTAAGTCCAAATAAGTCAAACTAATATTCAATCAATGTAATTAAATACTTTACATTATGATAATTTAAGGAACCATTGAGTTGTTATAAAATGATGGTCATGTTTTGAAAATTGAACACATTAACAAGTTTCATATTTCTTCTACATCATTCATTAGAAAATCATCCCAATTGGTTTATAGAAAAAACAAAATCAGAATTTAAAAATCAGTGATCTTTTTTACAGATGGTTGTATTGTCCTCTCATCAACTATTTTATAAACTGATGCAAATATAATCACCAGAGTCATCAGCCATAAAAAAAAGTATAAAAATTCGTTTCTGAAGAAACCAAGTCAAGATTTCCATAATTGTACGGAACGTAACGAGCTTGAAACTTTTGGAAGCGTTTAGTCAGTGGCATAACTTACGCAACGGCAGAAATTCGTAGAAAAAATATCACATCGCAAAGAAACCACTGGAATGTAGGTTTGTATAAATAGTCTTTACCAGTACCTTATAGGTTCCAGTATTTTCTTTAAAATAACCTTTGAAATGTCATAAATTGATCCAAAAATACAAATGCCTGAATTGACCATACAGTAACACACATTTTCTTCATGGAGCTTTTGTAATGGTAAATTGAATGATTTTTTTTCATAGAGCACTTGTAATGGCAAGTTGAATTCAATGAATCCGTAGGTGAAAACCATAGCGACATTCCATATTCTACCACAAAGTGTTTCAATAACTTAGCCATGTTTAACATATAAATATCATTCAGTAGGTCTAAAAAGTGACATTGAGTTAACATTTATGCTTCTTACAAAGCATTCTTCGTTTATTAAATTGAACTTTTCTTGACTTTGAGGACACAAACAGCCACACTTTGTATATAAAAACACACGGAAGTCTTCAAAAGAAACATTTGTACTTTAAAAAACAGGAAAGCCTTTCGAAAGTAAATAGAATTTAGTACAACCAAAAAAAAAAAAGAAGACAAATTTGTTCAACTTTCATGTTTTAGTTCGTATTTTCCTAAGGATTACCCATTAAAAGAATTTTAAATCGGTTAATCAAAGTTTATGCATAAAAAAATGTGCACAAAACCCTAAATCAAGAAAGTTCTTCATAAATAAAATGGGTATAGATTATCCATACAAACAATCGTGTTCGATGAATAAGTCTTAGTAATTTTTATATATTGAGTGTAAAAGCAGACGGATCTGGTCATTCAAAATATATGCCATGAGAACAAACACCAGTATTTCAACTTCAAAAAGGCTTTTCATTGATAAAAGGAATGCAATATAACCATAGTAAGCTTTTGATTGATCTAGGTTTATGCCTCAAGAGCACACATTTGTACGTTAACATTCAAATAGGCTATTCATTGATGAAAAGAATGCAATATAACCATAGTAAGCTATTGATTGTTTAGGCTTGTGCCTTACATCCATACTTAGGCATTGAAAAAAGACTTTTCAATGACAAATTGCTTGCAATATTATCATAGTGCGATTCGAATTTACCTATGTCTATACCATAGGAACAAACAGCAATACTTCCATATTCATAAAAGCTTTTAGTGGATAAACTGAATACAATATTATTCTGATATTTTAATTTAAGAAGGAATGTCATATGAGATGCTAAAAACTGTTATAACCTCACACATAATATTTTGACACAAAACACCAGCACATTAGTTACAGCAAGCGCCCTCTTCCTGCATTTTCTTCTTCGAACTAGACCCGGTTGTCTCCAGACAGCGGATATTTTTTTCTTCTCATCTCCCAAAATTTGCTTCAATTTCTCTCGAATTACACCATCTTCAGCATCCGCTCATAAAAAGAAAAACGGAAGCAAGTTCTGAAGATCCTTTAAAAGCAAGCGGCTGGGGCTAACGGCGCAGAAAATTTGACATCATTACCGGAGGAAACTTTTTACCCCACTCAAAGTGTCCATCACAAGCAAAGGAGATTGAACTGTACCACCTTCAAGAGATGTCTCGTTTACGCATCTCTGCTTCGAAAGACGGATATTTTGAGGAAGCTATCGATTGATTGTATAGCGTCCTTCAAAGTATCACCATGGCTATGAATATCAAAATACTTTTCTGCAGCTACATTCTTCTTAGGAAAATCGTCAGTTACTGTTCGCAATAAAAACGTCACATTTGGAAAAGATTTATTGAGAATGTTATACGGAGGATTTGATCCCAAAATATTTCTTCACTGAAATACTTTTTTTATCATATTTTAATATACCTGAAGCTGCCTTGATTTTGTAGTTTCTTTCTTCTTTTGAAACCTTATTGAGGATTTTATGTTATTTTTAGTAGGAGAGAACTGTATGGTTATGTAGGAGGAAGAAGAGGAAGCCATTTTGTAGGAGTTTCGATTGACTTCTGGTAGGAAAAAGTAGTCATGAATGGGGAAAAAAGGAAGATAGTAGAGAATTGAACTCTTTGAAAGTTCACGAAAAAATAACATGAATAAAAGTTGTAAAAGAAGAAGGAAATAAAGAAAAATGTTTGCCATACGTTGAATATTTTAGACTAGATCTATTTTAGTATGTATACGAAAGCGCTCTGGTGCGACAAAGAAACTAGAAATTTAGAAAGTGGGAATTTTGTCTCTGTAAGTTATCTTTTTCTCTCGTAGCATTACAGAAAATATCAGAGGTAATATTGCAAACAATAAGAATTAATAAAAGTACATGTCAAAATTATTTTTATTTCAATGAATGCGATTCTGTTTATCAGTATTGCACCAAGAGCATGGAACTTAGCATGATGTCTAATAACCGACTTACGGATGGGTAGAAGACCAAATATTTTATTAACCATGCATGACAAGCTGACGAGGTTGACATTTAAGCTGGACTCTTACTCTTTAAACTTCCGCATCATGTCAACTTGAAGATTTGGAAGTCACACATGATTTATTAAGCACTTTCATTGAGGAGGGGGGGGGGGGAGATCAATAGATTACAGAATTGGAGTAGAACCCGCCTCCACCAGATGTTAGACAACTGGTTATCTTGACCGTCTCAGCATACTGTTTGAAACTGAGTCAATGTATACTACTGTTAGGCCCCATTTGCGTCTAAAACAATATTTTACAATTTTAAAAGGGTCAATTTTCTATCAATAATGAATGAGCTAAAAGTAATCTTCAGTCTTTCACCCTTAGACCTAATGCGATATTTTTTAACCCTCTGATAGGTGTATATATACGTCCTTTGATCCCCAGTTTTTCCAGCAATGCACAACATTTTTAAATTTATAAATAAAATTTTAAACAAAATATTTTTATTAGGATGATAGTTTAAAACCCATTTAAAACAAAATAAACAATACAAAATAATTAAAAACCAACAACAACACTATATATTTGAATCAGAAATATAATTTAAAAATTATTGCAGGGAAAACAACTTAACAATTTCGCCTATTCCCTGGACGTTCAGAGGGTAAAAACACATTGGCAAACGAAATTTGTCCCAAAACATAAGATTTGGTTGGTTTGTACGCTCAACGACCTATTTTTTTTTTGCACAATGACGGCTAATCAGGCAGGGTACTACAGCTTAACGTGGATTCCGAACCACATCGAACATTCATGTTTAACCCAGGATTCCAACCCACCACCTTTGGCATGCAAGGCCAGAGCACTAACCCCATAGCCATCTCACGAAACAATAGAAAATATTATATTAGTTCTATGGGACAGAGAGAGAGACTGGTGATCTTTCTTACTAGACTAAATACGCACATAAATTAGTTGAAATGGTGTCCAATGGAGTTGTACGATGTTATATAATTAAGAATAATAAACAATTATTTTTACCCAACATTTTAACATAAATTTGGAAGAATATTGTTTATTTTGCGTATTTAAACAGCACCATCATCCAACTAATTTGTGTCCCCTCTGTATGTGTTTTATTTTCATGTGGCGTAGTTATATAGTTTCATAGTCCAACTAATTTGTGTCTCCTGTGTTTTTATTATTGTTGTTGTTGTTATTTTTTTTTTTTTTCTTTTCTGGTTCTGAAAGGTGAGTATAACTTTTCAAAAGTTCTTCATTGAAAGCAGTTTGCTCACAGTCTTTCTTTCTTTCAGTTCTGTTTGAATTGTGCTTTCAAAAATAGATAGAAATGATAAAAGGGGAACGTTTTAAACTCTTTTTCCTGATTTGCATCCCAGGTCGACATATTTAATTTTCTCGTTCATAACATGCAAATGTGCGAGGATTCCCAAAAAGTATTCTAATGAATTATATTAATTATAACTAAATTCTATTAAATTGTTTTTCTAATAATTATAATTAAATTCTATGAAATTAAATTGTTTTTATATTAATTATAATTAAATTCGATTAAATCAAATCCTTTTTCTATTAATTATAATTAAATTCTATTAAATTAAATTGTTTTTCTATTAATTATAATTAAATTCTATCAAATTAAATCGTTTTTCTATTAATTATAATTAAATTCTATTAAATTAAATTGTTTTTCTATTAATTATAATTAAAGATAATTCCTCTCTACTATATCCACTTCATATCCAAACATAAAAAAAGTTAATCCTTTTAGTTGGATGAATATAGTTACAAAATAATAACATGGCAAGTTTATTTTTCTTTGCATGTAAAATGTGCCGGTTTCAAATCTTGGGTAGACTCCGTTGTAAACTGTGTACGTCACTTTAATGTAAAGCAACAAATACACAGTCGAGTATATAGTATTCTTTAAATACTGGAAAAATGAAGTCCTATTTATTGTCAGATAATTGAAGCTCAGTTTCTAATTTTGTTATATTTCTAGTAAACTAAGAACTCAGTCAAAACTATCGAAATTAAACAGGACTTTAATTTTTCTGCATTTACAGAACATTATCTACAAAACTGTATTTATGTAGATAGTGTTGTTTGATATTAAAGCGACGAGTTTTAATTTATAATCTACATTGAAACTAAAGCTCTAGAACTCTATACAAGAAGTTCATTTAACAATTCTGTAGATGGTTTATATAAAAGGATAAATAGCATTTTGTAATGAAAATAATTTTATTTGAGTATGAACTATAAAATACGATGCAGATTGGATCGATTTAATATCTCATTATATTTACTTTTTATCAAGTTTATTTAACTAATTTTAGTGTTATTGTACACTGCTGATGACTTTTAGAGTCAATAAACTTCGTCATTCATTTTTAGTGTTGCGTCAGTCGAGTAATAAGGGGCAGATTAACGTCATAAAAGACTTTTTAGGAGCTGAAGCATATTTATCCCACAAGAGATAAACCACATCACTTTTGTTAGTTTTCCATTAGCTATGATAGGCCTTGGTGACAAGTAACTAATACTTTTTAATTATCTTAAAGTGAAAGCTTCATTTCAATCACTACTCCATTTTGAAAAAATAGAAGTTTTTAACTTATATTTCATTGTTTGGATTAAATGTGCAAATGGTTCGTCCTTGATGAGTTCAACCAACGTGGTATTTTGAATATAAAACAGTATTTTAAAAACGGATAAAACAAGGGAAAGGATTAACGTTTTCCATAAAATAGCGAAATAGGATAGATATAATTTGTAGTGATATTTAAATACTATTATATGAAATTTATGAGTGCTTTGTTATGCTAAGAAAATATCAAAAGGGAATTAACATCAAAAATTGTGCTTAGAATATTTTTCTTTCCAAACCAAAAAAAAATTATGCATTAATAATGCGCTTTATAATTTAATGACGTGCTTATGCACATGATTTAAAAGCAATAAACAGAAAAATTTATATAAGTCATAGTTCATGAACAATTGACGGTATGACGGTGGTGTGCGCAGAAAGAGATAGGTTTCCCCCACAGATGGCTTAGTGATAAAAGGCATCAAAATATATAAATAAGTCTAGGCAGTTTCTCATAGATGCATATAGCGTCATCAGTTAATAATAAAAAAAAAAAAAAATTTAAACTAATTTTTTGTGCACTTCGGTTAGTACACATTGTCCAGCTGCTAATTATTCTGAATCTTGGATCTCTATTTATTCAGTACTAATTTTAATTTTTTTTAAACTTTTGGTTCACTTTATAAGGTTGACATAGTTTGCTTTTAACTTTAGAGACTGAAATTAAACGGATAGAATAACTGATTCGCTGATTCATTTCTTACCTACGTCACAGCTCTTTTTGTCTGTTAAAAGCTTATAACCTTCCAGGCACAGACACTTGTAAGAGCCAGGAGTATTCTCACAAGTTTGGTCACAGCCACCGTTACTTGCAAGGCATTCATTGTTATCTGAAAAAGTGAATAAAACACATTTGACATTATTTAGCTACTGAAAATAAGTGGAAATTTAATCAATACAATTGTACAAAAAAAAAAAAAAAAAATTAAGATGAAGTTTAAGTACGAAACCGATTTTGAAATGAGCAGTGTTTGGTTGTTTTCAGATTATCTGGGGCCGTCAGCAACACGAGGGCTATAATGCGCCGAAACATTCGTCATTAGACAAGTCAACATACATTTACAAACACCCATGCCTAACACAGGACTCGAACCCGGAACCTCGCGGTATAGAAATGAGCAGTGGAAATAAGATGAAGTAGCTCCCGCTTAGATCAAATTAGGAATTAAATTTTGTCCTATCTTTTTATTTTTTTATTTGAAAAAAGACGATACCATAATGTTCAATACAATTTTATTAAATAGTCACGCGATTTTCTATAAAATTTCCCAAACCAACACTGCTTCTTAACTCTTCAAATACTTGAAAATGCTAATTGCTGAAATGTTAATCATATTTCTCGAACGTTTTATGTTTGTTTAAAATTTTATCTGATTGGATTAATTTTTGAAAAAGCATTTGAAGGAACTAGTTAATAAGGTTTTAATTTTTAATTATGTAAACAGTCTTATAATTTTTTTTTTTTGAATATGTGTGTCGATCTATGAATGAACTTTCAGAAATATATTAATATTACGATTCCCCATTTGAAGACATACGAAAGTGCTAGTAGTATTTTACTATTTTAAACAAATCTAAAGGGAGGATCCCGCATCCTTGTTTTAAACGATGAGAATAACTTGGAAACTGACAAATTCGAATATAACCCAGCCCAGTAAAGAACCGATTGAGGATTGATTGAACCAATCTGCAACCATATTTACCCCAGACTCGAACCCAAGTTCTGTCTTAGGCTGTTCTACACCATCTGTTATAATTAAATTGTGTAGCATTTGCAACTGCACTTTATTCCAGACAGGTGGTTTGTTTTGCAAATTTTACAAACCACAAGAGCAACACATGGGCTATACTGCGGCAAAACATCGTAGCAACTTAACTATCTATTGAAAGTAGACAGTATCGCGAAATGTAGGGGAAAGACTTCTAGGAGTTTTTTTTTTTTTTCAGAGTAACTACTATAGATAAGCGTTTCTAATGCACATCATCTGTCAGGCAGCCTGACAATCGGAGGGAGATCGTATGTCACAATTGCAGTCATGTCTACAAATCTTTGAAGAAAGAGTTTGTAGAGCATCGATGCTTCTGACATGGGCTATACTGCGGTAAAACATCGTAGCAACTGAACTATCTACTGAAAGTAGACCTTATTTAGGGGAAAGACTTCTAGGAATTTTTTTCAAAGTAACTACCATAGATATGCGTTTCTAATGCACATCATCTGTCAGGTAGCCTGACAATCAGAGAGAGATCGTATGTCACAATTGCAGTCATGTCTACAAATCTTTGAAGAAAGAGTTTGTAGAGCATCGATGCTTCTGACATGGGCTATACTGCGGTAAAACATCGTAGCAACTGAACTATCTACTGAAAGTAGACCTTATTTAGGGGAAAGACTTCTAGGAATTTTTTTCAAAGTAACTACCATAGATATGCGTTTCTAATGCACATCATCTGTCAGGTAGCCTGACAATCAGAGAGAGATCGTATGTCACAATTGCAGTCATGTCTACAAATGTTTGAAGTAAGAGTTTGTAGAGCGTCGATGTTCTGACCTGGGCAATACTGTGGAAAAACATCGTAGCAACTGAACTATCTACTGAAAGTAGACCTTATTGCAAAATGTAGGGGAAAGACTTCTAGGAATATTTTTCAAAGTAACTACCATAGATATGCGTTTCTAATGTACATCATCTGTCAGGCAGCCTGACAATCGGAGAGAGATCGTATGTCACAATTGCAGTCATGTCTACAAATCTTTGAAGTAAGAGTTTTTGGAGCATCGATGCTGGGTATCGAACCCGAGTCCCCTCTCATGATAAACGCGTGTTTTGTCTCTGCTGGACTACGTCACTAAGGGAATTTTATAAACAAAATCTGATGTAAAAGTTTATTTAGGATTTTCATTATGAGAGGTGAATGCTGCATGGTATTTTTCGCATAAAGAGCTAAAAACAGCCGTTTAGAGGAACGTCTCGTATGAGATAATACCTGGAAAACTTTCACCACGCAGTTCGTTGGTTGTATTCAGATTATCTGGCGCCGTCAGCAACACGAGGGCTATAATGCGCCGAAACTTTCGCCATTAGACAAGCCAACATACATTTACAAACACCCATGCCTAACACGGGACTCGAACCCGCAACCTCTCGGTCTAGAAATTAGCACGCTAACCACTATACCGTTTGGTTGGCCACCACGCAGTCCGATAATCGATGTCGAAAGAATTGCCTTTAAAAGCCACCAGTTAATTTATTTTAAAAGTTACATTTTTATAGTAGTGTCTGAAACCGTAGCTCACAATGATAAAAAAAAATCTACAGTAGATATCACTATTGCTGAACACTCTGCAGAGTTGTTACTTTTTGTAAATAAGACAATTGAAGGGCTAAGTGGAAGATGGGTGTACATGATTTTATTTTTTTAAATCTGTGAATGGATGGCACAATGAATGGAAGTGGTATGTTTCAAGCTAACTTCTGACATTTACCCGGCACTCTCAGACTCTTAACGTGAGATATTTTGACTGATAAAGAGGCATACATATAAAAGAATACAAGAGTAAAATCTGAAAGAGTCAATTATATCAAAAGTTACTTTTAAAATCCCCTTTATATTCACTTTAAATTTTGTGCATGTAAATCTTCGGAAGCCCAATAAACTTACATTACATCATCAAATCGAGCTACAACTTGGTAGATAGACTCGTTATAGATGAAAATACATTCTATCAAGTTTTGGAGACAAAATGGCATGGAATTGATGGTTTTCTACGAAGTGGTTAAACACTATGAAAACTCGATCAGAGTTCAAAATCACTTAAATAAGTTATAATTGCACTTAAAATTAGTGATACACATAATGGATTTATATTAAAAAATATATTTTTCTGAGTTAATTTTTTTTATATGTACCACATTCTTCTACTTAGTCTTTCTATCAATAAGAAGTGCTATTAATATGAAAGTTACATTTAGTTTTATACTTAACAGGAGCTCGTAGAAAGCATGAAAAAGAAAAAATAATACTAAATTTATATTGTAAAGTATTAATTGTTCAAATTTTGCGTTTTACAATTTAATATGCATCATACTTTTACAAGCGGATGTTGTATGATTACCAACAGAGTTGTATTATTATTTTACCATTTAGAATAAAAAGATATAATTTTTATATCAGAAGAAAAACAAAGGAAATGTTTTTGAAACGTCTCGCATTCAAACAAATGTGAAATGTTGACATAAATAAACTTCAAATGACTTTAAGTGCGCAGCATTTTTCTCATAACCAATGAGAATTCCATCTGACAGGCCGTTCTTTCTACATAGCGTGAATTCATGAATTCTTGGCTCAAACGGAAATTAAACGAAACCTTACATCTGCAATGCTGCTGAGATCAAAAACAACTACGACAACAATACTCTTGAATGTTATTTTACATCAAAAGAGGTGCTTAGGCAAGAAGCCAAAGTATTCTATAAGTGGATTTTAGAAACAATTCGTAAGAGAGAAAATCTTACTACAGTTAGTCTTTGCCTCCATGTTTTAGACCAAATATTTTAGTATTTTCAAAGATTTATAAAAGCAAAATTTACAATTGGGTTTGAGGATCGGAAACTGGAAAACTCGATATTTTGCTATTTAGATCAGTTTAAAATTCTAATAAAATTGATATGTATCAAGTTTAGTTGAATATTCTTTTTTCATTGTGTTTCCTATTGAATTTTTTTTGTACCGTATTTGAAAAAGGAAATACAAGTATCCAATAAATGTATGAGGTGTAAATTGTTTCCCATGTAGAATATTATAATAAAACGTTTTATTAATAGTAAATAAACCAATAAAATGAGGTATGATAATAAGTTAGTTATAAATCAAGAATAGTCTATAGTTTACTTTTGATTGCCCAAACATTCACAAAATGATAGCTTAAGCATTGATTTCGGTAAATAATTGTCTTTGTATTTTACACCGTTTGAAACATCCTGAATCCAAAAAAGTTAAAAAAATAAATAAATGTGTACCTGTGTAGGGTTAACATAACTTTCTGACGGATTGACTTTTGTAAACGAGTCACTGGGGGTCAAAAAACTTGCCATTAAAGTTTTCGACAAAATAGCGCATGCGCTTAAGGTGGCTGCCATTTAAAAATGTACGTTTTCAGCAATTACCAAAAAAATCCATCTCTTATGATGTTGATCAAAATTTCTGTGATAATGCCTTCTAAGATATTTTAAACATTCACGATAACAAAATTACCATAAAAAATTCGATAAAGTCGTAAAAATTTGAAAATCTATGGTCTAGAACCAAGTTTTATCCCCTACAGCATTGCCCATCAACAAGTGTCCTCCTTCCATTTTCGCTTACCCGAAAGGTCGATTATCATCAGATTATTCTAAAGGATTATCGTCAAAATTATCATCACTAACTAATCTGGCGATGCTTTTTTTTGCGCCAATTATCGCTAAGTTTACTTGCGTCTTGAATTTATATAGTATAGTTGAAAGTTGTGCGATGTTCAACAGCTCTAGTTATAAAAATATAACCAATTCAGTTATGTTTTTTTGTGTCAATTATCGCTAAAAATATCCCCAAACTCGTCAAGTTGACGAGCGTTATTTTTACTTTAAAAATAATATTTTCAGAAATTTTTTTGTGCTAAACAAAATTTTAAAAGTTATCTTTTTTCTAAAAATATATCGGACCAAATTTCCAAAAGCTAAATAATGCAAGTTCACTTTAACAAAAAAAACTAATGAATATTGAAGTTTATCAAGGTTCTTATTAAGGTTTCAAAAAATTTAATTAAAACTAATTTGAATAACTAATTTACTAGTTTTTAAAAAGTAGTTAGTTTTACATGAGATAGACCTTTTTGAAAGCGAGAAAATATTGCAAATAACCAATTATTGGCGACTTTTAAAATACACATGTTGTTAGTTATATAAAAACATTTATATTCTTGGAAATAATTTTTGACAAATTTCTGGTACCTCCTGCTACAAAATGTCTACTCAAATACTTTTTTTAGCAAATTACAATTGCTCTTCAACTCTTTGAATAATATTTATGTACTAAAATTAAAAATTTATACATATTGGTATATAAATTTCGTACCCAGATAGAATACTCAATTTCAATCTCAAACTTTCACTCTGTTTAGGTTGGTTGGTTGTTTTCAGATTATCTGGTGCCGTCAGCAACACGAGGGTTATAATGCACCGAAACATTCGTCATTTGACAAGCCAACATACATTTACAAACAACCATGCCTTACACGGGACTCGAACCCGCAACCTCGCGGTCTAGAAGCTAGCACGCTAACCACTATACCGTTTGATCAGCCACTCTGTTTAGGAATTTTTTTTTTTTTTAAGTCATAGGTATATATTTTACTTTTAAAATACAAAAATTAATTTTATAAAACGGGTGATTAGCTTTTTATGGAATTATATAATCAACTGATAGTTATTTTTCAGTTCTTTGTTTACGAAATTCTTGATAAAATAGCAGCTGAAGAACTGATATTATCGTAGAAATAATTTTATTAAGAATTCACAAAAATAAATGTTACTAGAATCAAGGTTAATTACTGATACCCTGTCATAAGTTAAGAGCCCTGAGGATAAATTTGAAGTTCATTGTTTCCTTTACTCTAATTAAAATAGCACGTTTGAAAAAACATATACTTAGGGGAAAAGGCCTTTGGCGATAAAAAAGACAGTTATCCGCTAAGGCAGTAATTTGATTAAGTCAAAGGTAAAATACAGTACGTTAAAATATAGTTTTTTTTTATCGTTGAAGCATGAATGCTTAAATATAATGAATTCAAAATGACGATAGAATAGATAATGAGCTTTAATATATTTATTCCCGGTGGCCGTTTTCTTCAATACTGAAATTAATTTTGCCAAAGTAGTAAAATTCACTAAAATACACGCTAAACAGAACTTTCATATTCACTTTTTAAAACATTTCTCTTATGAAACAAGTTTATTAAAAAATTACTCGAGTCTCAGAAAATGAATTGAGTCTTAAATTGCTTGGAGAATAAAAATGTAATTAGTTATCACTTTATCAATGAGAAAGAGATTTCTTATTTTCTAAGAGGGCATTTTTTTACTATATTGGATTTTTATCTTTCCACAAATTAAGATAGTTGGTAGAGATTAAAGACTGATAATAGCTTTTTTGTATTCCTTGTCTTTCACTTTAAGGTGTGTAAAGAACAAGTTTCAGACAAAATCTATAGAAACAAGGGAAAAAATTATAAAATTTATCTCTAATATTATACGTAACTTCTTTTTATAAAAACTTTCTTCATAAAGTTTTTGATGTAAGTTAAAAGAACAGCTTATAAATTAAGGTATATATATTGTTGATTATTAATATAAAATTCAAACTGTGAGGGCCGATATTGTTCTGGTATCTTTTCATATCTATCGTTTGTCTGATCACTATTGTTTAAATTTAGTTGTTAAACTCTTTCTATAAATGATATTATCCAAGAAACAACGATTTAAGTGGGTTCTGGATGAGGATAGATTTTTCAATAAAAAAAATAATGATTTAAGTTTTTCCAGTTTTCCTAAATATCTTACAAGGAATATTTGGCCAAATTGCAGCCGTTGGCCACTTTTATATAAATGTACAAAGCTTTTAATTACTCCATTTCATAGTGAATAATATTCTTTTAAATATAAACAATTTTAAACTGTGAAATAAACTAAATAAATTTAGAATGATCTTAATAATTTTCAACAATTTTATAAATTTTAATTTTAAAATAAAACATTTTAATGCAAAAATATGTATTAGAACGCAAAAAGATATTTTTTAATACAAAATAATAACAAAAAGATATATTTTAATAACAAAAATAAAAATTTAAAAAACTATTTTAATAAAAAAAAAATATATAACAAAAATATATATTTTAGTTAAAAAAATATATATTTTGATAAAAAAAATATATATTTTAATAAAAAAAAATATATTTTAATAAAAAAAATATATTTTAATAAAAAAAATATATATTTTAATAAAAAAAAATATATTTTAATAAAAAAATATATATTTTAATAAAAAAATATATATTTTAATAAAAAAAAATATACTTTAATAAAATATATATATTTTAATGACGAAAATATATATATATATATACTTTAATGTAAAAATATATGTTTTAATACAAAAACATATTTTAATACAAAAACATATTTTAATACAAAAACATATTTTAATACAAAAACATATTTTAATACAAAAACATATTTTAATACAAAAACATATCTTAATACAAAAACATATCGATACAAAAACATTTATTTTAGCGCAAAATATATATTTTAGTGCAAAAATATATATTTAAATTCAAAAATATACATTTTAATACAAAAATATATATCTTCGTACAAAAATACATTTCTTAGTACAAAAATATATAATTTCATAAAAAATATATAATTTCATAAAAAATATATATATTTTAATGCAAAAATACATATTTTAATACAAAATATATATATTAATACAAAATATATATTTTATTACAAAAATATATATTTTAATACAAAAATATATATTTTAATACAAATTATATATTTTAATACAAAAATATATATTGTAATACAAAAATATATATTTTAATACAAAAATATATATTTTAATAGAAATATACATTTTAGTACAAAAATATATTTGAATATAAAAATATATCGTCACCCTAATGCTACAAATAGATATCTATAAAATCATGGTTTTAAGAAAAATGTATTTGAAATTTTTTCAAAATATTGAAATCGAATTTCAGCCTAATGATTTTTATATAAATAGAATATAATAAGACCTTGCTACAGTTTTCCTCTTGCAGCAAATGCAAAAAAGGCAGGTAATATATGACTCATTGTTCAAATATCTAAAAAGTGACAATTTTGGAGTTTTCTAGTTGTACCATTGAGGTGACAATATATTTTAATACAAAAACATCTTTTAACACAAAAATATATATTTGAATACAAATATATATATATATATTTGAATACAGATATATATATATATATATTACAAAAATATATATTGCAATACAGAAGTATACATTTTAATACAAAATATATATTTGAAATACAAAAATATATATTTGAATATAAAAATATATATTTGAATACAAAAATATATATTTGAATACAAAAATATATATTTGAATACAAAAATATATATTTGAATACAAAAATATATATTTGAATACAAAAATATATATTTGAATACAAAAATATATATTTGAATACAAAAATATATATTTGAATACAAAAATATGTATATTTGAATAAAAAATATATATTTGAAATATATATTTTAATACAAAAATATGTATATTTGAATAAAAAAATATATATTTGAAATATATATTTTAATACAAAAACATATCTTTGAATACAAAACTATTTATTTTAATACAAAACTATATATTTTAATACAAAACTATATATTTTAATATAAAAATAAAATATTAAAAAATATAGTTACTACTTTAAAAAAATGCTAATGGTATTTCAAGATTCCTATACAAACATACGGTTTTTAAAGTTAAAATAATGTGTATTAAAACTATATTATGATTCTGATAAATAAACTGAATATAATTAAAATATAAAGATTTATTTAATGAACACCCTTACGAATTTTAATATTTTTTTTCTAAAATGAGCTATTTACACTTAAATTGATAATGGAAAGTATACGTAATATATTACTCATTTATTTTCCTTACCATTGCATGTTATTCCATCTCTGTCCAGGGAATACCCTAACTGGCACGCACAGGAGTATCCCCCCGGACTGTTATTACAGTCTTGCTTGCATTGAGATATACCTCGTCTACATTCATCCACATCTATTGAGAAAAAGTTAAGCTGGATTATATTAAAAATGTTTGATAATTTTTTGTATAAAAAATATGAGATTTGCAATATGTGGGGTACCCGAACTATACAAAAATTGTTCAACGAAAACTAAATACTGATTGTATTAATGGTTGGAAATAGGAGGCGTAGTACTTACGTTTTCTGTGAATGTCAATAGCCTTAGTTAATCTTAATGTGCAACTTTTACGTGCACGTTATCTTAAATAATATATTTTAAATAAATGTCAATTGTAATAGACAAATACTATTAAAATTATCTAATCACTTAACTTCTAATGAATATTTAACTAAGCTTATAAAGCATACTTTTAAAGTACGTTAAAGTGTCTAAAACGTTTAGTACAGAGAAAAATTCTTCAAATAAAGGAAAGTAAAGAAATATGTACAATTTTTTTTACAAATATTAAAACAGTTTTATAACTCTCAACAAAATATCTTAAAAATTATGTACAATTATTGTCATTTCGTTATGTATAATTATTTCATCTAATGCTCTGTCGTTTGGACAAAACGTTAAGACTGGTTCCTCTCTATTTTAAAATATACGTTATTTTTCATCTTTATCTGTTTTTGTATAATATTGCAAGAAGAAATGATATCTGAAAAGTTATTGTAACTGAGTCAGGATTTTCACCATTAGGAAAAAATATGGCACTTAATACACTGTTACGAAAGTTACCGTTACAAGCTGAACCTTGTAACGAAAGTTGTAAATAAAGTTTAAAAATATAATAAAATTTTGAATATATTTTCTATAATTGCGGTCTTTGAAGCTTGTCATTTACAAAAAGAAGAAATATTTTATTTATTTTGTATTTTATAGATCATTTTACCAGTAAAACATATTTAAAATTTCATGAAAATATTTGCCATGACAATATCTACAAAATCCCCTTTTGAGACTTTATTAAAATATACAAGTCTTTAGACTCCAAGCAATTCCAAATAGGTGAACTTTAATTATGAACATTCAGTATGTTTTCCATGATAATGTTCTATTTTTAGATTATATTAAAATATATAGGACATAAAGATCCAGGCCGTTCTAAATAAGATAACTTTAATTATAAATGTCCTATACATATTTCCATGACAATATCGATATTCCTATTTTGAGATTACATTAAAAATATATAGGACTCTAAAAGTTTCTTCTATTGATCCCAAACAAGCAAAAAATAAATAAACAAGAGCTAGAAGAGTTCCTCGTAAGAAACTTAATCATTCTGCAGTCGCGACATTTTAATGAGTTGGATGATGAATGAGCATCATAACAGAAATCTTAGAGGTAGTGCAGCTTTTTTTTTTAACCAAGTTAATGCTTTTCTAAAAATTCTGGATCAGACAGCATTTCTGTGATAAAGGTAGAAACAGTGCTTGGATTCTAGGGAAGTATTTTTCAAAGCGCCGATTTTCTTAATATAGAAAAGAATAATTTGCCTAGAGAAAACGGAAAACCAAATTAAATTTTAAATGAATGCAATTTGTTTGAAACCAAGCAAACTAATAAATGGATTTTATGAAAACCTATTGGGCTTCGTAAGGGGAAATATAGATTAACAAAATAAACGGGTAATAAAATTTTATTTAATTGAAGCATTCAGTTATTCAAATTGTAATTTTTAAAAAATTGAAGTGAATATGGTGAATGAAACTATATTATTAAAAATTTGTTAAATAGCATGTTTTTCTAAAAGTAAAATTTAAATTTTAGAATAAATTTTTAATAGAAGAAATTACAAAAAGAATACCAGAAGGCCAAATAAAAAATAGTCTTTTATATTTTATACTATAGGACTAGGAGAAAAAAAAGTAAAGGTCTGTAGTTTTCAAAATGTTTTCCTGAATATAAATATCTTTAATTTGGTAAAAAGTCTACATTAATACACATTGGAAATATCACCGTCAGATTGTACTTGCTATTCTATTCATTATATAATTCTATCAGATCATTATATACATTTTACAATCTTCTAAACTGAAGATCCAATTTCTACGTAAGTGAAAAAATTCCGAGAAACGGCAATCTTCTTGCATGAATAATTCAAGAGAAAAAACTCGCTTCCAATCAAAGTGATCTTCCTCCGTACACAGCAGCCATGTGTTCCTGAAACGTGTTTCGGGCAGCCACATTGTCATGCGTTGCCATGGTAACCAATGGAAAGCAATAGAGGCATTCCCTCCATTCAATGCAATAGCGTTGCTGCCGATTAAGAATTAATTCAAACTTCGGCTGCCCTTAAGAATTCGATGAGCTAATTGGCTCAGCATATGAGAATCTGCGTGGGTGGGGTCAGTGTGCTACCAAAACAATGTCATTTTATAACGACATCATTGACTAATTAGCAAGTTTATAAGAAAGAAGGATTGATTTGGTTGTCAAAAAATAAGTGTTTTCTTTCCCATCTTATTCATTTTATAAAAATTGAAAGGAAACTTTGATATAAGTTGAGTATTAAAGATATTAAGATTAAAGACTTAGCATTCATGAATGATTGTGAAAAGTGTGGTGATGGGGGGGGGGGGGAACGCATGTTTCCAGCGGCACTAGCAATTTCGATCACGGGTAGGCACTGTATATTTATATATATATATATATATATTAGAGTTTTCTATTGAAGTTACAATGACAATTACATACTCTCCCACTGAAATATGTAGTAAGATAAGTCTGAAAGTGGAAATGATTCAATATCCTGCATTGTAACTCAATATTCTTCCAAAAGTAATGATCTAAAACAATCTAATGATTATGGATTAAAATTTTAAAAATACTTTTTCTATGAGTAATTTAGCTTCAAAATTACAAATTAAATAAAAATTTTAAATGGAATAAAATTACTTATTTTTGGACTTTTATAAAAAAAAATCATCCTTGAAATTTTTAAAATTATAAAAAAAAAAGTACTATTTTACTCTCAAGTGTATTTTGAATTTCAGTGTCTAATAAACATCTACCTAAAAGTTTTCAGAACATTTGTACCCTAAATAAATTAATTAAAACAAACATTTTTCAAAATAATGTTTACAATACTAACCATTGCAGTTTTTTCCATCGGCGTCAAGTTCATATCCAGAATAGCAGCTGCAAATAGCCCCACCTGGTCCATGACGACACTTCTGATCGCAGCCGCCGTTCTTGTCAGCGCAAGAATTAACTACTTCCATTTCAATCCCTAGAAAAAACAAACACAAATTTTAAGGTTAGTATCTGAAATAATATTGCAAATGGTATATAACCAAACTTTGATTACTTTATTATTTTTCAGCAAGTTTGTCCATAAATGACCAACATTAATTTTAATTAGTGAATCCGTATTTATCGTTGTCCATAAAAATTCTGGTTGATGAACTTTTATATTAACTAATATAAAAGAGTCTCAATTATTTAGACAGCGTTGAAAAAGGAAATAAAAAATTTCAAATAGCTAACGTACCTTTGACATTGATTGCTTTAGTTACTGCTAACTGCGCTTAAAAATCAATTTGGAGTTACGAAGTTGATTTTAACTGAGTGGATGAAAACGCCTTTAAAAGGATTTTCTCGAATGACGTGAATTACGGAAAATTATGGCAAACATCATTTTATGTCAGCAAATTAAATTACTTAAAAAATGGTTCAAATTGTGAGTATCTCATTAAGTTTTAAAATGAGGATACTTACTTTTTTCGAAATACTATTTATAATTAGGTATTAAATTTGAAACTAAACACTAATTTTGTGCTAAAACTGGATAAAATAATTTAAATAATTGGCATTATCTTTCCAAAGAGGAATTCTGAAGGAAAAAAAAAAAAAGGATTATTACACTTACATTTGAAAAGCTAAGTGGATGAAGGTAGGAAGTGGATTTTTTTTTTAAATCCGAGAATTTACAATGGATAAAAGTGGTATGTGTCAGGCTAACTTCTAACATTTACCCCAAATACCTAATGTACTTAACATCTCTATGACAGATGAGGGAGGTATCTTACAAACAAAAGAATGCAAAATTAAGAATTTAAGAGCCAATAAATCAGAAGTTGCTCTTTGTTACATACCTATTTCATCCACTTAGTTCCTCAGTTACTAACACAAACAAAAATGTAAAACGTTCAAGAAACAAGTTGTGTCCATTTGTTTTTTACACTTTGTTAGACATGTTACAAAGAATCGTTCAAAAGTCCCTTAAAATTCTTAAAAATTCTGAATTTTAGAACACTCAATTCTGAGACGCAAACAAATACATCTTTGGAGTTTTATGACTAAACCCCATGGCTTTCATTTATTTAACTTTTTAATTGTCTCAGTGAGTTTTATCTAGAAATCCAATAATTTTTTATTGCATTTAATAATTATTTAGTGTTTAATTGTATTTAATAATTTTTTAATTTTATTTAATAATTTTTTAAATTTTATTTAATAATTTTTTTTAAATTTAATTAATTATTTTTTTATTTTATTTATTAATTTTTTATTTTATTTAATAATTTTTTTATTTTATTTAATAATTTTTTTATTTTATTTAATAATTTTTTTATTTTATTTAATAATTTTTTTTTATTTATTTTATTTAAGAATTTTTAATTTTACTTAATATTTTTTAAATTTTATTTAATATTTTTTAAATTTTATTTAATATTTTTTAAATTTTATTTAATATTTTTTAAATTTTATTTAATATTTTTTAAATTTTATTTAATATTTTTTAAACAATTTTTTAGTTTTATTTAATAATTTTTTAATTTTATTTAAGATTTTTTAAAAAATATTGTTTAATAATTATTTAACTTTATTTCATAATTATTTAATTTTATTTATTAATTCATCTCTACGTCCTGGTTTAAAACTCGTTATTTTTCTTTCTCCATATCTCTAGCTTTATCTTGCGATTTGTGTCAATGACTCTATAATCCACTGCACTCATAAATTTTACTTTATAAGCTGAAATGTTATAGACGAAATATGCCGCAGGTTACATATATCACGGTTTTTGAAAATTTTCAGTATCTATTATATCATATTTTGTGGTATTTTGAAATGCGTATTTTCAAAAAAAAGGTAATACAAGAAAATAATGAAACGATATCAAGGATACGCAGTGTAATGTTGAACTGCTACGCAGATTTTAACCGCGAGATAAAACAAATCCCAATTTTGAAGTGAGTGTCTCGGAAAAGATGGTTAGCTGAAATAGCTAGATGGTTGGTAATGTTGGTAATATTGAGTTTCTCATATGTATGCAAATCAAATAAATTAATTTCTCCCGGATAGACTGGATATGTGTGTGTGTGTGCGTATGTTGAACAAATCATGTTTTTCAATGATTTTTAAAAAACGGCTCAAATGATTTTGATTAAATCTCTCTGTTAATGCCTGTTACGATGTTTTAATCGTCTCCACCTTCAAAATTCCAGTGAAAATGCGGTAAAAGCGTAAGAAGTTAAAAATTGAGTGCCTATAACACAGATCTCTCTGCCCTTGGGCATCGCCCATCAACGAATGATTTTTTTCCGTTTCTCGCTCAAGAAAGGACGATGTATTGTCTCTCAAATAACATCTCCAATTCCCCTAATTTGGCGTTTTTTTTTTTTTTTGCCCATGTAAAAAATTATTGCCAAAAAAATCACCAAACTGGCCATTTTTATTTAAAGGAGTGAAAATATGAACTGTAAATAACACCATAAATTCTACAATGTTCCACACTCCTAGTTTTAAATGCTACGCTTTATGCTCTATGACTTTATGTTTTTTTTTTAATTTAATAATTAAAATAGTAACGAAGAAAAATATAAAAACCGCATGAATTGGCAAAGCATAGAATAAAATGTGGGTTTTTTTAATCACTTGATATGAAAACCAATCCTTAGTAATGTAAAAGTGATTTTTTAAGATGATAATACAAAACAATACAAGTCATTGGATAAGTATTTTTTAGTCTTAACAATTTTAGTCATGTGGTATAATTTCAAAAAGCCGAGAAAAATAAATATTAACATTGGAAAGAAAGTGTTTTAGATACAATAAACATCCACCTCCCCCCTCATGATATCTCTATAAAAACTAATTTTATGCATTAATAACTATCAGATCAACTCAAAAACTTGTTAATATAAAGAGGTTGGAATGTTTCTTTTAAAGCGGAAATCAGAGAATCGAAGTTTACGTTCTTTTATTTTCAAAATAAAAATATACCATTTCTTGAAGAAAAAAAAAAAAATACACGAAAATTTATTTCTTTATAATCAAACAATTCCTTTTTAAAATGGCAGAAATATAAAAATCAGAATATATTTTTAAAACTATTTAGCTTTGCCTAAACACATTAAATTTGATAAAAATTAACACAATGTATTTTAAAAGTCGTACATAAGTAACATTTATATTTATAAAAATTAACATTGTGTTTTAAAATTCTTCGATAGGTGGCTGTTGGTAACTAAATAACTGTAACTGTATAAAAGGAATTGGAATGGAAATAAACTTGGAGATACTTGCTTGAATCATAGCGTATTTGCAGGAAATGTACGGAACTTTTTGCTGGTGAATACAAAGTTTCTTTAGATTCCAATACTTAATTTTGCATTTAATGATTTTGAAACTGAATGGAATTTTTTAGATAGTTAACTTCCACAGTTATGGTAAACGAATTGTAAAAAATGGATGAAACTTGACTTCCAAAAGAATGTAGAGATATTTTTTATGTGCTGATATTTAAGTGTTCATATTTGACTTAAAATTTGGCAGACTGGAGAATTAAAATGTTTCCCAAACAAACCATTGTAAGAATAAAACCAATAGCTCCGATGCAACAACTGATAATGCTTAAAAACAATTTTGTTCTCTTTTCAAAGCAATTTTCCCTCAAATAAAATATTTCTTCCTATGTTCAATTTAAACACAATTTATTTCGACTGTACTTTTTTTATCCGTAACTAAGGTTACAAATTTGCATAAAAGAATTTTGTTTTACGACATTTGATTTTTAAGCTTTAGTTTTATTTAATCATATGTATTTGTAATTTTCTATTTGGTAGTTAAGAAGGGAAGAATTTATCCATTTGATTTACAAAGTTTTATTTCTTGAGAGAAAAGCACTTGGGGACGTCGCTCTGCACCAAAACATAAAATTAGATTCTGCATATACATTATGTCTGCATTTAAACTTCATTTTTCTAAAATTTTACGGCTTATTCATACTAAATAAACATAAACTTTATATTAGTACTATAAATACGATATGTTTTTATAATATGAACTATTTTTAGGAAAATTAGGAAAGAAAATAAGGGAAATGAGTAATTTTTAGACTAAGTTTTTTAATACTTTTAATAAATGCTGAACATTTTATTTCTTTGTATAGTAAAAATAATAAAAAAACCCCATTTCCTTACCAAATATTTAAAAGTGTGAATATTTGTTTAAACTCTATAATTTAAATTTATATCATTAAATTTTTATTTCATCTTGAGTTTTACTAACACGATTACTAATCTTTTTTTTTTCTTTTTTTTTTTTATCTTCCCGACTCAAGATGGTTGTAATTTCCCGTTAGAAGCTGATTTTCAGAATCATATATGAAAACTTTTATTTCTTACATATCATTTATTTATGGATATTTGACTACTATATATTATATATAATATGTGTATTAAGTTCTATGTATGTTTGTAAGATATATTTTTTGTGGCGAAGAATAAGAATCTTTTATGCATTGAATCTTATTCTTCGCTATAAAAAGTATCTGAGTGTTATATACTGATTCCTGATTAACGAATTTATGGTTTCAAAATGACAATGTCTAAAAAATATGTTTATTTTTTCAAAGTGTTAACAATTATTGAAGATAAGCGAGTGGGGAGGGGAAGGAATCAAACCAGTTTGCCTCTATTTCAGCTTTGATGGATTTCAAATTATTTACATTAATCCTTAAAGTATATTTATGTAATAATGATGACTCTTTCAATACCTATATGTTAAAAAAAATATGAAATTTTGGGCAATTATTTTTCAATTTGTCTATTTATAGCTGTCACGAACTCTATCCAACATTCTGATGGCTACATTCGCTATCTTTTCATTTTTTAATCACTTTTGCCTTTAACTTCATGTATAGAAAACTACGTAAACAGCTAAAGTATATAAGTATTTAATTGCAAGTATGGGGAAATCTCTACTTAGTACCTCCAGTAACAAGTTTCCAAGCTTGAAAATTTAATTCCCTTAACATTTACTAAAGCAAATAAATCCCTTAACTGAATTTCATAGCATGGACTTAACTATTTAGCTCGATGCATAAGTCTGAAGCTAGAGCATTCGCGGCAGTGAATGAATATAGTAGTTCGCACATAGTGATGAATTAAGTAGTACGAGTTGCTTCACTCATTGCTTATAAATATAAATAAATGAAAATGAATACTTACGGAAGCAAGATCTTCCATCATTTCCAAGCTGGAAGTGGGGGTGGCACATGCATGTGTAAGATCCAGGAGAATTGTGGCACACATGTGTACAAGGATTATTCGTGCTGCATTCATCAATATCTAAAAATAAAATACAAATAAAAATTTAGAATAGATTAACTAAAATTATTATTAATGTTTTAAAAAAAGGAAAATGAATTGAATAGATGAATTACAAAATTATATTTAAAGATTTGCAAACGATATGTGTCAAGACACAAATGAAATAAAATGTTTTTTAGTGTTCGAATCCAAAATGAAAAAAATATTAACAAATAGAAATAAAGATTTTTAAATAAATCCTTAAAATGCATTATCAACGTTTATTTGCGATTGTAACTTATTTAAGCGATTTTGAGCTCAGATCAAGTATTCATAGTGTTTGACCACTACGAAGAAAACCCTTGTGTTATGGAATAACTATTTTCCCCCTCAAAACTAGATAGAATTCGTTGTCATCGACAGCGAATCTATTTGCCAAGTTTGAGCTCGATTGGATGATGGCGAGTGTGTTAATTATCTCTCCACATATTTGCAAACAAACACATAAAAAAAATCGAAGTTCATATAAAGGATTTAAAATATGACCGTTAAATAATAATTTTCAATCTCTCCAGTCCATGTAGAAATTTAAATGTTGAACAACAGGAGAGTCAGTTGTACTATTTGAACAAAGTTTGACGTACCAAATTATCTAAATATCTCAAAATAGGTAGCTCATTTTCAAAAAAAATGCTGCTTTTGCAATTGAAATTTAACATTGGAATTTATTTTTTTTACTTTTAAATTAAAATTTGCTGGATATCAAAAAATATATGGGGATTTCAGAAAGCTCTCTAATAGATCAGATCTCTAACACATTTATACTAAAGGTTAAATTTTTGTTTGAAAAACTTTTTATCTCAATATTATGTCGTAAACCTCCATTACATCATAACTATTTTACTTCATATTACAATATGCTAACATATTGTATTATGAAATGTACATTCCAACTGAAAAGTGTGAATGCAGATACACAAGTAGCACTTCCTATAGAGGTAGGAAAATCCAGAGGTGACCTTGTTATAGAATTAAGTGTATTAACCCCTTTAATCAAGCTAAAAAGCGTAGGATAAACTAATGATCCGATCTTTCCGAACTCGAGGATATCTTGATCTGATTAGAAATACCCATCACACCTACGATTAGTGTCTACTGGCATTGGATGCAAAGAGAAATGTTTATAGATCTGTAATAGAATTTGGTAGACTTATGTTGTTATGTAACGGAGTTTAAGATGATTTATTTGGTATAGATCTAATGTTCAATATATTTCCCAAGTCAAGATTCAAAAATATGAACTGGTACTTAAAGATAAATGATTAAAATATTCCGAGGTTGAATCTAAGATTTATTTTAAGATTAAAGACATATTGGTGGAGCTTGCAGATTGTTCAAAAATTATATTCTTCAAAACATTGCAGACTTAAAATGCTATTGAGTCAAAAGCGTTTCAGCCATTTGTAAAATATTTAAATTTTTGAATTAGATAGTACGGTTAAAAAAACGAACGTTTGTTATATTAAGTGTTGTAATTGCTGTGAGAAAAAAAAAATACCGTTTTTATACGAAGAATATTTTTTTTATAAACGCGTTAATTTTTTTAGGTCATGAGTTGCTATATCGTCCCTTTAATGCTGCAACTGGATAACTCCAAAATTGCCATTTTTTTAGATATGAACAAGATGAGTCATAAATTATATCCCTTTATTGTATGTCACAAGTGGATAACTAGTGAGATTCCATTATATTCCATTTCTATTAAAGCCATTAGGCTGTAGTACGATTTCAATGCTTTAAAAAATTTTCAATCTCAAAACCATGGTTTTGCCATTATCTAGTTGTAGCATTAGGTGGACGATATAATAAATAATATACAACTGAAACCAACTTTAAGGATATGAACCGAAACTTAATTTGTTTCTCAATGTAGTTTTCAAACCACATTTGGCTTTTTACAAGAAGTAAGGTAATTCAGTTAGTTCCCTCGTCATTCAATTTTAAATGTTTCAAAAGGACAAACATCGAAGTGATTCTATAGGCCTTCCTACACAAGCAGTAGGGTAGAGCGTAAGAAAAAAAAATTTCGATTTTGTTTTTGCCCTAGTGCGGAAAAGTTGGGTATTAGTTGGCAGGTTATGTGTGAGAAGTTTTGAGAAAAATAAAAGATATCTTCCGTTTCCATTTCGTCCGTGATTTTTAGCAGATTTTTACCATATACTTAAAAATGTGTATTTCCATTGTTTTCTATGCAGTTCTTTGCTTTTTCCTGAAGTAAAATTCAGATAAACACCAGAACTCATCATGGGTTGGTGGTTGCGTTTGTGACAAACCTGATGAGCAGTTTCCATTTTTGACAGCTTGACAAATATCCCAAAGGTGTCGCTTGTCTGTACTAAAATCCTTACTGTCGAATTTCGGAAATTCGCTCGAAATTATTACAACTCTCACAACTGGGTGGTTTTCACAATTTTCCAATGTCTTCCCAATTGGACCAGAAAATGAATTAGGATCTCTCGTTCCACCATCCAAATGCTGCTCTAAATGTCGGGATGGCAACTCATTTGCGTGTAACTGGCAGATAAAAAGTGTAATGGTTTACGGTTAATTAAGACAGTTTTGCAGTCAGTATTAACGACTGTTCCATCGCACCCTATAGCTACTAATTGGTGAATGTCAATATTCTTATTCTTCATGAATTTAAACATCATTTGAGAGATGCTCAAAGACGATGACGAAGTTGGGTCGATGTGTCCAAGGTACTTGCTTCCTGGTTCCTTAATCATTCTAACGTGGTCTTCCTGGATCGTTTTCTGGCACATCTTTTCCCCCTACACTCTCTTGGATTGGAGTTTAATCCTTTCTTCCATCAAAATAAAATCTCTTCAGTGGTTCCAGCTGTCTTTCCTTTCCTTCTTGATATTTTGCACGAATTTTTTTCCTCTCTCTTCTTATTTTATCTTTATCCACCACATTTGATGTAACCGATTCGTTAATCATCCCCAAATCTTCCAAAACAGAGATTGCAATGTTGGCTCCAGTCCGATCTAAAACTCCGGTCCTGTTGCAAGCTGTAGCTAAGTCTGGGTATCGGAGCAGAAGACAATTCCTTGCTTTGTGCGCATTTCCGCCATCAAAACGCTGCCACGCTGCCGTTTAACTACTCGTGTAGCCTTAAGTGTTTCGTTTTGACTTGAGAACGGATCATTAAAAGAAGTGGTCTATGAAAAACTTTTCAAAGTTAATGCAAAAATTACTGTTAAGATATTTTCCTTTAAGATTTTTTAATGGATAAATTATAGAAAATCGCAAACGAAGATTTAATAATTAAAAAAGCTCCATTATGAGATATTTAAAGCCGAAAATATTGCCAGCTTTAGGAATTGTTTGCCTACTGTATATTAAGGGCTTGTCTACTTTGGATGCATGAAACAAACACTATTATTATTATTTAAGAATACTGTTATGTTTATTGATATAAAACTGTTTAGGCTTAACAAAAACATTCGTAAATTACAACAAAAAAAAATAAAATATTTTAACACATTTTTAGTGTGAAAATGCCAGGTAAACAGGAGTCCTCAAAAAGTAGGTAAGTGTGCGCTGTTGAAAAAATCTGAACAACGACCTATCTAAAACAAAAAAATTTGATGGTTTTAGGTTTAGTGTGACAGTGGCTTAATCCCGTAGATCTAATATTAATTTATATGCAAAAATAACAAAATTACGGGAATTTTTTTTTCCCTGATTTTTGCTAAAAAAATAGTAAAAAATTAAATTTTGCAATAATTCTGGTACTGGATATAGAGGTAAGTGTACAGAATATGTGGTTAAAATTTCATAAGGATCAGTTCAGTAGTTTCTGAGATTTTTTCAACAAGCGCCCACATACCTACTTTTTGAGGACTCTTGTTTACCTGGCATTTTCACACTAAAAAAGTGGTTAAAATCAATATATATATGTATATATATATATTTAAAAAAAAATTTGAATTTACAAATATTTGTTAATTCTATTTTTATTTTTTTAATTTAAGACATTTTTGTACAGCAAATGGTGTCGAGACAATACGCATTTTTTTATGGAACACAGTCCCAGAATTCTATTTTTAAAATTCGGCTCAAAATAACAGAGGTGTTTGAGATCGAAAACTATGCAAACCAATGCGAGCTTGCCCTATTTAATTACGTGTCTTGCAAATTGGGTATTTTCGTATTGTAACCGACTTTTTCCAAACTAGCTTTACACTGATACAATAATGATATTGTAGATTCATTATTTATGAATGAGTTGATAATTGGTGAACAGACTTAAGTCATGATACTTCAAGACTAGGAAATAAGAATTTCAAATGAACTAAAGAAAACTAATACCATTGAAATGCAAATCAAGCAAACCGAAAAGCATTTTTTCTTCGAGTAAATAAGAAATCTGAATAAACAAGCAATTTGTAGAATCAGTATCACATTTTAAATAAAAAAACATCTTAAAACTTTCCAACTCACAAGTAATCTAAATATTTACAAAACTAAAGAAAAGAAATTTCATTACACATTACGCTAACTCTAGATACAACGTATGATACATTACAATTTATGATACAGTAAGTTAGATAGCCACTTCTCTATAAACTAATGTTATTTGACAAGGAAATAAACGATGGTGTAACTTCACAACGGAGGTCATTTCGCTATTCAAAACGACTCATTATATTCTAATCAAAGCGAAACTGCATCCAAACGTGGAAATGCGATAAGATGCAAGTTAGAGAAATGGACAGAAATATAGATAGAGCTCATACAGTGAAAACAAATGCACAACTATCTTCAGAGACAGATATATAGTCTCCATTGAAACGCTAATTGCAAAGCAAATATCAGTTTAAAAGCCCAATCTGCATATATATTCCTTTTCAGCCATTGTGGCATCGTCATTTAGAAACTACAGTTGAGCGCTTAGGGGTTGGTCACTTACAAACGTATCTCTTAAACAAGGGTCATTACTTTCTTTATCTCAGCACGAGTCAAAACCAATGAGTTAAACACGTTTGGAGTAATGTCAAATTTGGAGTAGATCCAACAATTCTGCGTATAAAACGAATGTCATTTTACGAGTCAAGATGTGTTTAGATTTTATTTTCATAAATGAAATTTACTTTTAGGTTTACCGAGAAAACTTTACTTTTATTGATTGCCCGACTGCAGGTTTGCGATTGAGGGTTTTGGGTCTATATATAATTGTTGTGTTAAAGTATCTATTTGACCGGTTGGTATAGTCTATACATGTCAAATCGATAAATTAGGGAAGTTATTAGATGGATCTCGGTATTTTTAAGGATAATTGATTAGATGAAACTCAATAAAATTTTTGAATGGAAAATATTAAGCTTATCGAATATCAATTATTTTCATTGCAGCAAACTGATAGTACGAGCCTTCTTTCAGAGAAAATTATTATGCCAGTCTCGTACTCAGGTAAGTGTGTTGGAAGGAGAGGGGGGCGGGGGGCAATTGGCTTATGAGGACTAATGCGGCAATACAATGGAAGGTCGTAAATGCATGCTATTGAACATGGGCAGAAATGCTTAATGCCTATGAGTTTTGTGTATCAAAATATGAAAGGGGGGTAATGTGATAATGTAAATGTAAGCACATTATCACAAACTGTATACGTCATTGCGAGGTCAGGTGAAGATCTACCCGTGAGGTAATGGTAATTTGCACTTGAAGGGAGTAGACTCGGTGGCACATTTTGGTTAAGAGATAACACAACAGGTCAAAGATGTCAATTCACGATTGGACAGAGAGATTCTTGAGGAAGATCCATCAAGTTCCAGTCGATGGTTCTTCAAAAGTAGAGAACGTATCATTAGGGATGTAAAAAGGCCGAGCAAGCTCTTTGATACTACCTTTTCTTTCTTCAACTATATGATGATTTTACACAAATAATACGCCTAGAGATGTTGATTTCTAGGTCGGAATGGTACGAAGGAGTGCGGACATAAACGAGATGCAAGAGGCCTAACCGTTAAGCTTAGGAAAAGTACCAGACTACGGACAGTTCCGGAGAATACATCATCATCTAAATACTTCCAAGCCTTTTCTAAAAGATATCCAGACGCACCCATTTATCCTAAGATGACATCATCTTCTAAATGCTCCGATGAAATTTTTCAATGTAATGCTTAGTACCTCACGAATGAAGTATTAAGAATTCGAACATTTCAGTAACCCAGTATCAGGAATGACTTACATCACTTTATCATTAAGAGTTCAAGTAAGTCTGATTTAAGTTACACATAAAATTATGCTTTAAAACTTTTTTTATAATTTATGAAATGCGTAGAAGATTCACCGTTACATATAACCATACCTTTCAAAAAATAACTAGTCAACTATTTACTTTTATTTTGAAATGTTATTAAAACTAAATGGAAACTCAGAAAATATATAAAATGGTTGAAATTAAAATTATTTTTAAACGAAAAAGGATTTAAATATTTCTACTTCAATTTGAACTAAACTCAGATTATCAGAATCATCATATACAATTATTTTAAAATTAGATTTTAACTTATATTTCTTTGCATCATTTATTGACATGCCTGAAACATTTTATTAGTTGTCAACTTTACAATTTTCCTCCAAGCGTTATTGTACCAAACGTCCAAATCCAAGTGAAACAACTTTTATTTACTATCCATTCCGTTATTAAAACTCACTCGAGCCTTTTCTCAACCTTTTACCGATACTCTAAACACAACTAAACATCCCATGACCAGTTTTAACCCAATCCGCAAAGGACAATCCTGGAGATCTTTCGGTAAATCGCTTAAACGTCGTTTATCCGCAGGAAGAGTCGTCCGATTATCTGAGTCCCCTAGGAAATAGTCCAGCTATCCAATAGAAAGAACTTGGTCCTTTTGCCTGAATACTACCCCTCATGCGTTTCGAGTAGCGTCGGTTAAACGAATCTGGGGAGGCCATAAAAGATCTTTTGTGTCTCAGATTTCTGGACCGAGGTAGAAGAAAAATAGGAAGGATCCACAAATGGAAGGGAAATGGAAGAGGAAACACTGCGGAAAAGGACAGAAATGAATTTTGATGCGTGAAAAAATGAGTCCCTTTTCCATCGGTTGGTGAATGGACAGGGAAATCTCCCTCTCTATTGCAGGAGTCCAGAAGTCACGCAAAGTTTAGCTTGAAATGGGTACTTTATTTTTCTAGAAAGAAATATATTTAGTGTAGAGTGTTTGTTTAATAATCTAATATATTATTTCTGGGTGGTGCTTTTTTGTGACGGCCTCTTTTTCTGCCTTTATGTTGGTTGGTTGTATTCAGATTATCTGGCGCCGTCAGCAACACGAGGGCTATAATGCGCCGAAACATTCGTCATTAGACAAGACAACATACATTTACAAACACCCATGCCAACACGGGACTCGAACCCGCAACCTCGCGGTCTAGAAGCTAGCACGCTAACCACTATACCGTTTGGTCGGCCTGCCTTTATGCAAGACCAAACATGATAAATGATTTAGAGGCTTCTAAAGAATAGTTTATTTACAATTTTCTCGTTGTGTTTTTCATTTGAAAATATCGATTTAATTTCTTTAATTTACGAATCGAATAATTTTAAATTAAAATTGGTTTAGATTCTTTAATTTAATGTCTTTTATTTTGGTACTCTATGAGATGGAACTTAACGAGAAGATAATATGGGGTGCTTGGTTGATTTTTTATAGCACAATAGCCAATATTAGCGATGCCGCGCCAGAGGATATTATGGAATGGGACTCTATGAAAGGAGACAATGAGATGGGACTCTACTCGAGGAGACTAAATGGATTCTACGAGAAGAAAATATGATAGGGGACTCTACGAGAGGAGACTATGAGATGGGACTCTACGAGAGGAGATTATGAGATGGTATTCTACGAGAGGATATTATGAGATGGGACTTTACGAGAAGAGACTATGAAAGTGGACTCTACGAGGAAGACTTTAAAAGCTGACTCTACGAGAGGAGACTATGAGAGGAGATTCTACAAGAGGAGACTATGAGAAGATACTACGAGAGGAAAATATGAGAGGGAACTCTACGAGAGAAGACTATGAGAGAATACTCTATGTAGAGATTATTTTGGTACTCTTATGAAAAGTGACTATGTAGAGAATATTTTGGTACTTCTATGTAGGTGACGCTCCAACTCAGTCCGGCTATGATCTCTTCTTCCTCCACCGTACTTTAAGCTACAGTTAACGTCTTAGTTTTTAAATATGTAGTTCTCCGCTTCAAACATTTCTCTTCACTATTTGCTTTTAAACCGAACTGAAATGTTAAAAAAAATTCCATTGGATACACTATGATGAATAAACGTGATATTATTCATCCCCAAACTGACCAGTTATACGATCCGTACCGGACCGAGTTCTGAATTCCAAAACCAAGTTTTATTATATCTCTCAGCATGGGAATGCACTATCCAATTTTGATGAAATCTCCCCTCCTTCCCCCAAAAAATAGTAAATCTCGAATACACAGGGTGGGCAAAGGTCTTCTAGTATTCACCTATTCACATGCATTTATTATACATAAATCACAATATTAAAATGCATTTATTTTATTGAAACATTTATACACGATTTGAAAATACATAACTGTTAATTGAATCTGAGGAGGATGTAAAATAAATTTTGCCTCAAATTTCAGATCTCAAGTAGAAAAATAAAAATATTTTATGTATGGCAGATTGATAAATTTAGGCAAAAAGGAGAAAAGATCTTTTATTCTAGATTAATTCTTTCCAACAACGTTTGTGACAGCCTGGGAATATTACTCAAGATATTTTATGTAAGTGCCCAAATATCGTGCAAAGCATAGTTCTCACTTGGCAGCTTTTTTAGAAAATGAATTTATAAATGAGACTTCGGTTTTAAAATTTCAGAATAGAATTGTATAAATTCGATTCACAATCCACATTAACGAAATTAATCTTAAAAACTTGTATATATTTATTTACAGCAAAGATACTACAAACAACTTCAAAATGTGTGAAATTGTGTGTTGTAGATATAAAAAAAAATAATGAAACTAATACATTTGGAATGAAAAGAAAACCCACAAATGTTGAAATTTAAGAGAGGAATCCGTATGGCAGAAAAGAAGGCTTTCGTTGTAAGTAACGTAACGCTTATTTCTGTTCTTTAGTAACAAACGCGGTTTAGTCACAATTATGTAAATTTACAGAAGTGACAAAACTGAATCCTATTCACATAGGTCTCTATATAATAATCTGCTATCACTTGTGCCAAACACTTAAAATTTTTATTTTGTGGTTCAATATAAACGAACTTTTATGACATAATTAAATAAGCTATCGTCAGAATTGAGCAAATTTTCTGAAGAGTGATAAAACTGAAATCTACTACAATTGTACTTTCTTCATAATTCGCTATTATAACTCTTGCCAAATGCTGTAGAAATTTCAGTGAGCGTATCGACAAAAAACGAATTTTTATGACATAATCAAACGAGCTTAGTCAAAATTCGGCAAATTTGCAGAAGAGTGACAAAACTGAATTGAGGACTAAAAATGGAAAACGACCTAAGTACCAAAAAAAATCGAAAATCTTTTTTAAAGAAAAATGTTCTAAAGACCAAGCTAAACAAAGTGGAGAACGCCCAAAGTGCGAACTCCAGTAGCACTAGTTCAAATTCAATCTGATGTATGTACTTAACCATTGCCTTAAGTACCAGATGCGATCATTTTTCGGCTCTTCTGAAAAATTTACTTTTTTGGACTTAGGTCATTTTCCATTTCTAGTCCCCAATTTTATTCCAATTGTATATTCTATATAATTCTCTGTTGTAAATCTTTTTAAATGATTTAGAAATTTTGCCGAGTGGTTTGATTGAAAACTAACTGTTATGACGCAATCTGAAATGAAACAAAAATTAATCTTGTTAGGCTTTGATGAACAGATTTTAGTGTGTATATGATACCTCAGTAAGGCACGTGTCGTTAAGCATATAGACTTATACGAGAAGTATAAAAAAGTGTGAAGACAAATGTTAAGCGTAATAAATGAATTAGTTATTCATTCTATAACACCGATAAACACCGAGAAATTTGTAAAGTACATTTTATAGAAATTTGTGAACATAGTTTGTGTATTTTAAGTGACAAAATTTGAATACTAGTAAGCCAATTTTTTATAATAAAGGAAAGATTATTTAAATGAAAAACAGCCAACTGATGACTGCCTTTCATAAATGTGAAATTATTTCTATATTTGTATGGTTTAAGACTTATATTCAAACTAGTCACATAATTATATCAACATTTATCACACATCACAATTTAAAATTTAATAATATAGCTATATGTGTGTGATTTGGCTCTAGATAACGCTTAAAATCCTACGTATAAACTATTATTTTAGAGATATCAGTATCAGGGGTAACTTCTGTTTTCAATCAGCAGTTAAGTGGTAAAGCTTTCGATTTGGCTATACTTCAATAGACCTCAAGGCAAAACCAATCATCACTTTTAGATTTTTTATAAATTGTTTTTGTAATATGGGAAATGTTAGAAAAATAAAGTCGTATAATATATAATAAACTATACTTTCACAATATTAAGTTTTTTCAAACTCTTATTAATTTAATAGTTCTGTTAAATGATAATATTTAATAATGAAAATCTTATTCATTAAACATAAAAGTTACTGGAAATGTTATATGGTACTAGAAATATAATAAATATAAAAGGAGCCAAAGGTTCCAGAAAGATACTCAATATATAAGCTAATGTAAAATTACTTATATCAGCTAAGATCAAATAAAAATATTTAATTGCTAAAAACAATACTTCAAAAATTAAAACGTTATTTCAAACAACTTTTATTATAAAGTGAACTTTTATTATTTATTTAAAAACGAAAGAAGATATTTTTGAAATAAAAATACACTTAGTTGAAATTAATAAATCATCAATTAACCATAAACTAATGAGATTCTGAAAGATTGTCGAGAATATTACAATAAACTGTAATGTGGTGAATATTTTCAGAGTTGAAATCCCTTTTACATAAATAGTAACTGCAATAGATTTAAATTTCAGAACAGTGGAAAATGCTGATGTTTGCTTTCTAATGCTTTTTCGAAATTATACAGCATCTCTATATTATTTTGGCGAATGTTAAGTAAAGCACACAGAAATACTAAAGACATACACTTAATTCTCTCTTTCAAATGAATTATGTATGAAGCAATGATTCTGTTTATCAGGTTTTGTGAAAAATTTACAATCTCTCTAATACTAAAATCTTAAAAATGAATAATTCATAACTGTTTCAGTTTCTGAATATGAAGTTATTTTCCTCAATGATACTTTTATGTCAATTTTACTCATTGTTAACTAGGTCTGATAAGAACAATTGATTGACGTCTTTTACAAATTGCAAAATAAAGTTTGAAACTAGTATTACATGAAATGAATGTGAAGTAATGAAATATTTACAAAGACATATTAATTCTTTTATAACTAAAATGGAAATGTACGAGAAAATTTTAAATTAAAATACATTTTACTACTTAGCTGGGCTCCCTAAAAAAATTGTAACGTTTTATAGAAAATAATTTTCATTCAAGTGTGAGATTTTATATCCAAAGATTAAATCATATGATTATATTTACTACAAAGTGCAACTCAGTTGGAAAGTTTTAACAATATAATTCACTAGTTAGGTTTTAGTCAATTTACCACTGGTTAAGTTTTTAAATAAAAGAGTCAAGTCCGTATTTTATCTCATTTGATTTTTTCTTCAAAGGATTCATAACTAGCAATACGTTTACCAAAGCTTTAAAATCTTCTCATACAAACTTGCATTAATTGGTAAGCGATTTTGTCCCTCTTCTGTCTACTTTTGATTATTTGTATTATGTAGATTATACTCCAAATTTCATTCATTCCGGTTGGTTGGTTGTTTTCAGATTATCTGGCGCCGTCAGCAACACGAGGGTTATAATGCGCCGAAACATTCGTCATTAGACAAGCCAACATACATTTACAAACACCCATGCCAACACGGGACTCGAACCCGCAACCTCGCGGTCTAGAAGCTAGCATGCTAACCACTATACCGTTTGGTCGGCTCATTTATTCCGAACTCACGGCTTTTTGGAGTACAACGTAACACCAGGTGATTGTGAAAGTTCTGTATTAAGGGCTCTGTCTACTTTGGATGCATGAAGGAAAAAAAACGCTATTTTTATTAATTTTTTTTTAAAGAATACCATTATGTTTATTGATATAAAACTTGTTCGGCTTAACAAAAATATTCGTAAAAAAAAAAAAAAAAATACTATTGATTTTAACCACTGTTTAGTGGGAAAATGCCAGGTAAACAGGAGTCCTCAAAAGGTTGCGCTGTTGAAAAAATCTCAGAAACTATTGAACTGATCCTTATGAAATTTTAGCTACATATTCTGTACACTTATCGCTATATCCCGTACCAGAATTATTGAAACATTTTAAATTTTACTATTTTTTTGGCAAAAAACATGAAAAAAAACACGTTTCTTTTTGTCCGCCATTTTGTTATTTTTGCATATAAATTAATATTAGAGGTACGGGATATAGCCACTGTTACACTAAACCTAAAACCATTTTTTTTTGTTTCCGATGGGCCGTTGCTCAGATTTTTTCAACAATGCACACCTACCTACTTTTTGAGGACTCCTGTTTACCTGTCATTTTCACACTAAAAAAGTGATTAAAATTAATAATTTTTTTTCTTAATAATTTACGAATGTTTTTGTTAAGTCAAACAAGTTTTATATCAATAAATATAAAAGTATTCTTAAAAAAAAATTAATAAAATAACGTTTTTTTTCATGCATCCAAAGTAGACAGAGCCCTTAAAAAATAAGTATACTCAAAGGTAGATTGTGACAGAGAGTTTTATGTCGATGTTTGGGCTATATAGTCGAAGTTTTCCAGATTTTGCTTCTTTGCAGTCATAAATGAGTGAAAGTTCTCCATAGCACACCTTCCGGAAAACAACCTAATATATCATACATTGTTAGGATGTTTTCATCCAGTAAAAAACTCGTATTGCTCTTGGGAAATGAAATATATAGTACAATCACAAAATTGGACAAACACCTATGGAGGTAATGTTATTTAGTCTCTAAATTTTTTTTATTTTGGGGTATTGAATTCTGAAAAATATCCGTATGACAAGATTTTATATCTTATGACGACAAAATACTTATAAACGTATTTTAGAAGTATAGGCAATCATCTAAACAGGGTTCTAAATTACATATTGAGTTGATTCTCGCAATTTTAGGCGTAAAAGGATTTTCAAATGTTTACCTGCAGGCTTTATAAAACAATCAGCTTCAGACCCTTATTAAATACATTGATATACATGGGTGATTATAATTCAAGTTCAACTTTTAGAAAGCTGTAAAAAAGAAGCACTGATCAGAATAACTGAAATTTGAACTGGATATAAGCGAAGAAAGAGAAATGGTATGGCATAAGAACAACACTATTTATAATTATTATTATTTTTCTTATGCTATACCCTTTTCCCCTTTTTTTCGTATATTCAGGTCAAAATTCAAGTCATTCTGACTCTTGGTTCTTTTTTACAGCTTTTAAAATTTGATCTTTAATTACAATAACCTTTTATATTATAAAAGAAATAATATTTCTTAACCGCTAGTTTTGCCTAACTTAGCTGCTATACTATATTAATAAGAGTTTGTATTGAAAACTGGATGTTGTTAAAAAATGTCAAAAGGATGTAACTATTTTCAGGTTTAGAATCAAATTAAACGCCATGAAGTTACTTCAATAACATATATTCTCATCCGCTTTATGAAAGAGCACTCTTTAAATAATATCCTATAAGCAATCCCGTTTCAACGAATCCGATTTGGAGTTGGATGGGAAATAGTCTTAAATAATTCTCGACATTAAAACTTTTGAAATTCTTGCCATTAAAAGTTCCGCAATATTCTCCACACACAAATACGAATATCCGAATAGGATTTCATTAAAAATTCATATTCAAAATACTGAAAGCAAAGTGGTTTACAGGAAAGCAATATAAATTTGCATTTTAAAGCATTCAGTTTTGCATTTTGAATTGAAATTTGAATCTACGCAAAGCGCAAGGTTTTCATGCTCCTTTCACTAGGCAACCCTTTCGATAGTTTTCCTGTTTTACTGGAAAGAAGTTCAAAATCGGTTAATATTTTTCAATGTTGGTTTACGCAATTTGCGTAGTTATGTAATTATCATTTGCGTTATGGTATGTTGCTTCTCTTAAATTAAATGAAGTTGTATCAAATTGTAGTTATAATTTTGAAAGTAACATTATTTTTCATTTATGCTTAACTTTCTTTAATTACACCTGGATGTTGTTTAATAAAATAAAATAAAATAAATTTAACTAAAGTGCAAATGTGGGATTAAATTTATTTTGGAATATGTGGCAGATTTACGTTATCATTACATTTAATAGACTTTTAATGTTATAAATATTAGAACTAAATAGTTTTCGAAAATTTAGCATTAACTAATGTTTATGAAAGAAAAAGTTGGAGGGAAAAGGGGGGAAATAAGCCGTTTGAAAATAAGGATTTGCAATTGGTCGAACTTCAAAGTACTTTCTAAAACAGCATAAAAACTAGCTTTTCAGTTTTTAAGAGCTTTAGTTCTTTAATTCCTAATATTGAAACATGTTTGTAAAATATTTTAAGCTGATTTAAAGAATATAAAAATTATATTATTGAGGGATTAATTTAGACACAATTATGAATTAACTTAGAAGTAAATTATAAAATATTTATAATACTTTTAAATTTGTTACTTTTTGTCCAATTTGCTATCTGACAGCACATATTATTAATATATGCTTGAAATTATTCCCAAAAGGAATAAGATATAAAGCATCAATAAATATTTTTGAGAAATTTTCTTCACAAGCGATAGCAATTATAATTTTTAAGTTAAAAATTTAATCCTACAATATTTAAAATTAATCTTAAAATACAATTCCTACTTAATGTTTCGAGTAAATAAATATACATGGAGAAAAACCCATAATTTTATGAGTTTATAATTTTAACCATTCCAACTTACAACGTTTATATTTAAAAGTTAAAACATATTTTCGTTGATAAATTGTTGCAGAGTTTGATAAGTTTAAAGATAGAATTTGAATTAAAGCATATTTTTGACAGCTTAAAAAAAATTCTAAATTTTTCAACACAACAAAATTTCTACCTTAAACTTGTAATATTTTTATTAAATGTTATTCACTTTAAATATACTTAATAAAACATCATTGTTTTTAAAGGAAAAATGCAACAGAAAGCATTAAAAGAAATTGACAGTAAAGATAAATTAATATTGATGCATCCTTCTTCTTTTTCACTTAAGTAAAATGTTGATTATGCGGTGAAAAAATTCGATCAATAGATATGCAATTTAAAAACGAGTTTTTGATACGCAATGAAACTTACCACGTTTTATTGACATTTAAATTGAATTTTTCAAATTAAGATGTAGAACCAAATTAGTATCGGTAAATGAAAAAATACGTATATTGGCTTAGCTTTTCTATACTACATATGACAACAAAAACCGCAAATAGAAATAATGATAGCTACATTAAAGTAAACAGAACTTCATTTAGCACATTTATAAACTTAGAAGAGCATTTAGTAGTTTCATCCTTTCAAGAGAAAAGTTGAAGATATTAAATGATAATAAATGAATTTTCACTAAAAATGTATAGTTTTAAAAAGTCCAATTATCAAAATGTCATTGAAAAGAGTCGAAAAAAACTTTTTTAAAGACGCAATTGGTCCATAATTTATTAGTCTAAGCAGTAAAATGGGTGTTATTTGGTTATATCAGTGTATTCTGTTTTTTATTTTTTTTTTATCAAGGGTTTTTGTATAGGTTTGAATAAATTATTATTACAAAGATTTTTTTCAAAACTATCAATTGGCTTGATAAAGAAAATTTTCAAAAATAGCTGTACGTGGTTTTTGTTCCACCACACCAAAAATTTAACAATATTTGCATATCTATATTTCCCATAACTGTATGAGAACATTGAATTTATTCTTATTTACATATTTAATTACAGTACGAAATACAAATTCGTTCATTAATAAGTACACTTTAAAAAGTAATAATAGCTTAGTATCAGTCTGTCAAATTATAAAAATTAACTCTAAATTACATGGTACAATTTGAAAGGATTTGAAATTACGGGAATATGGAAACAATTTACATGATAAAATATGCAATTCAAAATAAAAAAGTAGGAACTCAAAATTTTGCATGAAAATAGTCATGAATTCATTAATATATTTTACTACAATTTTTATATTAATTCAAATGCATAGCAATAATGTAATGATAAAATATTAATGCCACCTATATCGAATTTAATTTTTGTGTTGTACACAATAATAAATATTATGTAGTTGAGAATTTTATGAACGTCCATATAAAGCTGTACCTTATAAACTGCATTAACATTTAATTTAAGGTTTCACATGTGACGAGAACTCAATACGCACTTTTTAAATAATTGAGTCAACAAAAAAATTAAAATTCTCTGAAAATGACGTGTAGAAATTAACTTGTATAGTAAAAATGCTTTCTCCGAAATAATGTAAATATCTACTGATAAAAAAATATTTAAATTTTCTACATACTTAAAAAAAATAGATAATTACTTATAGGTTACTATTAAGAACAGAATTATAATATTTGTGTGTAAATAGATGGATAATTAAATATTAGTTTTGTGTAAAAAACTGAAAACTAAAAGTTTAGAAAACTTTGCTATGACTAGCTCTAAACTTCTTTTGCAATATAAAGTAATAATCACAATTTATAAACAGAGTCATATATTAAACTGTATTGACTAACTAAAAACAAATGCAATTCGAATCTTCAAATAAATATGTTATATTTACCGTTTGTTTAAGAAATTGAAAATGACCATAAAAGACACTTCAATAAAAACATATAAAAAAATGCATAAAATTAGTTTGAATAAAAATAAATAAAGTACAACAACAAACTATTAACAAAAGAAATATCGCAAACTTTTTTCCCAACAAAGTTTTCCAGCGCTCCAAAACAAACTCTAAAACTCACGAAAAATGAAAATTCAAGTTAAGAAATAGATTTTAACTTACTCTAATAGCAGCATTTTGCGTATCTTTTAATTCAAAAGAGTTGACTAAAAAGTTTCTAAAAACATTTCCATAAAAAAAGTCTCAGAGTTCACCATGTGGCACTGCGTTGAGTCTCACCCATCACCCCCAAAGTACACGAGGAGATTGGAGAAAAATCATCCTTTCGCCAAGAGATAGGGAAGAGCAATTGGGATTCGGAGAGGCAGTGGCGCCGCCCGGACCAACTGCTGCCAAATGCAAGGTCACAAACCAGACGGGGACTTCGACTCATCTACTTGACTGCCTCTTTTGAGATTTGGAGGAGTTAATTTTACAACTGAGACACATTTCTCCAAATCTTCAGGTGGGGAATATAAGAGTGATCCGTATTGACCGACGGGTTACGTTTTTTCTGAAGTATTTTTCTAGACTCATTTTGCGAAATAGTATTATTTTTGTGAAATATTTATTTTAGGAACTTTTTCTTAAATATCCGACTGTTTGATAAAACTAAAATTTTGCTACGATTTTCGAGGTTGAATGGTAATTTTAGAGTTAACTTTTCTTCGGAACTTTATTTGAGTGAACTTAGAGCGGTCCCATTGGCCGACAGGTTGAGTTTTTTTTAAGTATATTTCCTCACTGATCCGGTGAAATCGGGTAATTTTTGAGAAAAACTAATTTTAAGAATTTTTTTTTTCCTTAAGGTAGTAGTCTGGTAACTTATGCCTATTTTCATGACTTCTTTGGAGGGTGGTTTTTTATAGGAAAATAAAAATGAATTATCTTGAATATTTAGAGTGTTTTTATTTACATATTGAAAATATAAAAAAAAATTTATTTGAAAAAATTTAATAGTTTATTACTATTATTATTGTCACTCGAAGTTGGAACCTCAAAAAAAATGCACGTGGGTGGCCCGGGTGATTTTGGCTCTTGATGTTATCTGAAATCAAATATTCTTGATTATTCTTAATCTATAGATATGTCATTCTGGTCGGAACTACTGAAGTTAAATTTCAAGGGTAAATAACAAAATGGCGGACTTTGAAAAAAAAAGTCCTTTTATTTTAGCAAAGAAAGGGTTGTAAAATAAAAAGTTAGGGGTGAAAAAAATTCTCGTTAGTACCGACGAGAACTATAAGTGTGTAGAACAGCCTGTTAAAATTTGAAAGCAATCGGTTCAGTAGAAAAAAAGTTAGGACCCGGGCCGACCAGAAAAACAATGTTTTGATAAAAACGCGTTTAATGCCTGGATCTCCATGACTTTTCGTACCACGTTTTTTCCCTTTCCTATCCATCTTAGATGCTTACGTGTCAACGTACGATCAAATACTAACAGAGTACTGTGAATTTTAACTTAAATATACTAAAAGCGCAAACAATAGAAGGGTCCAAGCGGTTGCAGCTGCCGGTCGACCTTAAAGGTTGGACTCCGAGGCGCTCTAGGAAACTCGTTATAAATCCCGAAATATTTCGAATTTCTGTCTGAAATTTTCACAGTATATTCTCAAGACATTGTACTTTCAAATTGAGCAAAAAAAAAAATTTCGATTTTTTGAACCCAAGTTACCAGACTACTACCTTAAGTATTTTCTTCATAAAATCAAAATTTTGTTATTATTTTTGAGGTTGCCTTGCAAATTTGGAGTTAACTTTCCTCGAAACTTCGTGTGAAGGAACATAGAATTGTCCCATTGACCGGCGAGTTGTGTTTTTTCTTAAGTGTATTCAATCGCTCTTTTTGTTGAATAGGATTTTTCAGATGGATAATTATTCTTTTATAATTTTCTGGAGTTGAAAGGAAGATTCATTCTGTATTTCTATAATTATTCAAGATACTAAAGTTTGGTACAATATTTGTGAAATATTTATTTTAATAATTATATATTTATTTTACGCTTATCGAGGTTGCATGGCAATTTTACACTTTTTTTTATTAAACTTTATTCGAAGGAACACTAAGTGGCCTTTTGACCGATGAGTTGAGTTTTTTATTAAGTGTATTGCAAAGCTCTTTTTAAGAAATAGGCTTTTTCGTGTTTAAAATTAAAAGTTTGTGATACAAATGAAACTTCCTTTCAAACCTTAAAAACAAAGTTTTCAGTAAATGAGCAAGATACCAACGTTCAGTGCTAAATTTGTGAAATAAGGTTATTTTTGTGAAAAACTTATTTCAGTATTTTTTTTTATATAAATAAAAAAAAAAATTATGATGGTTTTCCGGTTATGAAAGGAAGTTTTATCCTTAGGATTTCTCTAAAGATAACAGATATTCCTTCCCTAAATCTATTATACTTTTAAATATAATAGATTTCTCTCAATATCATAATATTTGTTGGTTCAGTTATTTCCCACATATTTTAAAAAGTCTTTTTATAATACTATATAAAAGATGAATTGTATGAATGTAAGTATCCCGTCAGATATATCTATTTAAGATCAAGTTAACTTTAATTCCCTTTTTTACTGATACTGTGATATTGGTGTCGCATAAACGTTATTTTATATTCTTATCAAAGAAAAGTTTATCGTATCAAAGTTTTAGAATCCTACACCTGTAAATATTCAATGGTTATATTAATTCAGTCTTTCTTAGGTAAGTTTTAAATATGTATTTTTTGCTAAAGAAAATTACATAAATATGTATTATAATACTTTGGTTCACAGCAACAAATGATACACGTGATTGAAAACAGTTATGATAAGAATTAGTGCATTTTGTTAAAAACAAATCCTATATATGGTTTGTTCATCACGTGGCGGGATCTTAATGAGGGATTTGAATTAATATAAAATTAATTTTAAAATACCACATATGAGAAAATATTTAGGCTGTATAGTCATATGTTGTCTAAAAATTTATTAAAAAATTAGCAAACAAGCAAAAAATTCATTATCCATTATTAACAAATGGTGCACAAAATGAGTCATTCAGAATATCTACAAATTGTTTAGCTTAAAAAATGTTAACTTCTATTTGATATGCATGAAATTAGACTTTTGAAAACTACAAATATTTTGAGTGTACTTTCGAAAAGTTTTTGTTATAGCCATTACCTGAGACAACAATTTTGCAACGACATTACTATTTAAACATCAAAACAGTAAAATACTATGGTCTCTATTTATACCGTGTGAAGTATATCTTACAAGCAAAATGTTTTTTCATCTGAAAGCAGGAAAGTACTAGAGTCTAGATTCTTAAATTTTGCACAAGTAATGGATTTAAGAAAACAAATACGGAAACATATTTACAGCAACCGGAAAAACAAAATCGCGTAAATCGTTAAATGTACGCTCGCAAAGTTTTGAGTAGTTTTTATCTTTTCTTCAGGAAGAAATGTTTTTCAGGAGTTCAAATAACAATGACTAAGTAGGAGGGTAAAAAGAATAAAATAGTCGTTATTTTGTGAAATATTGGGTATAGCCTACGGTGATGTAGAGTAGAGTGTTCAAAAATTTCTAAAAAGTATTATTTTCCTTAGTAAACTTTTTCAAAGATAGAAAATTATTTGAAGTTAACTGAACGTTATTTAGTATTAAAATAACAAATACACATTTTTGAATGGAATATAATTCTAGAATTCAACTGAAATTTTACCTCACCCTAATCGATTAAAGTTTGATGTTATTTAAAGTTATTGAACCTTTTTTTTTTAAATTAACTTCTTTCACGTTGATGAATTGAAAGTGAGTAACAGAAAAAGAGAAATAGCCACAGGTTAATAATATTTCAAAGTTAATAGTAATAGAGGTAAGTATAATAGTTAATATTATTCATAGGTTGATAATGTTTTAAAGTTAATAACATCTGAGGTTAGCATAATAGTTAATAATATTCACAGGAAAATAATATTTGAAATATATCGAAACACTTTATTGAGACAAATAAAATCCATTAAAACGTATTGAATATTTCTTTCTAACACTTCTATTTTCTACCAAAAAAAAACATTGTACTTTCTATTTATATGTTTTCTAACGGTTTTACACGAAGTATATAAGACAAATAACTATTTTAAATTTATTGGAATATTTTAGTGAATAAAATGATCACTACTTAACTTTAGCTCTACACTACACAGAGTGAAAGGATTTTACAGAAAGATTATCTCTCGTTTGCGTTTATAAACATGTTGTTCTCTATTGAAAGGATAAAAATATATATTTAATACAATAAATAAAATTAAACAGTTATTTTTTGCAGTAATTCTACTCTTCATATTTTGTATTTTGAATTAAATACAGATTGTCAAAAAATGTGTTTAAAGAAAGTAAAAAGCAAAGTAAAATTAGAATACAAAATATTTACAGTAAAGTGCACACTGAAGGACTTTTATGATACACTGTAAAAACAGGGTACTTATAAGTAAATAGAAAGTATAATCTTCAAGAAAATTAGGTATTTTTTATAGCTACGAAAATATTTGTTTCAATTTTAAGGCACTTACTCTTTTTTTTTTTAATATTAAATTGAAAGCAGTGATGCGCCTAGAAACCAGGTTTGAAACGTGAAAATTTCAATCAGGAACTTGTTGAATTACTGAATATATATCAGATTCAAGATATTTTAGAACTGAAAATTACTAGTTTATAATACCATTTCTATATCTATAATATATCTTTAATCAAATAACATCTTATTTCTTCTTTAAATAAAGCGAGTATTTTTTTTTTTTTTTAGTTTGACATTGCTCGTTATTGAATAAAAATCGCTTAAAACAAAATGAGTAGAGAAAATTTTCCAAGTGAACTCACAACTAATAGCATCTCTACTGTCTAAATTATTTTATTAGTTCGTTAAAATTAGTTTCAGTTCAAATTTATTAAATGCATAAAACTATGGAATATCAGTTTCGATTAAAATGTACAAAATAATAAGAATAAAAACTTATCAGAAAGATTGATTAACTTCAGTGCTAAATTAATGCATCATTCTAATCCTTTGATAACCAAATATTTATTAAGCACAATAAAAAATTATTTTTAGTTAATACAGAACTATCGGATGAAATAGAATTGTACGGGAATGGATATGTTCGTGCAATAATGAAGAGAGTGTACAGTTACTTTTGTCATTAATACTGATGGATTATATATTTCATAAAAAAAACTGGTAGACAACGAAAGAGAAGTAAGTAAAAGCTTGACAATAAAGTGATATAATTGATATATCTCAATAATTTTAGTTATGTAACTTGATTTCCAATACAGTCGTTTTTGGGATATATGAAAGGCTTAGAATAGAAAAAGACTACAGCACCACTTGATAAAGTTTTCAGAAAATTAACCACAAGTTGTGGCATTAATACCGATGAAATATTTGTTTCATAAAAAAAATGGTAAGCAACGAAAAAAGAAAAGAAAAAAGAAGCTTGATAATAAAATAATATAATTGATATATCTTCATAATTTTAGTTGCATAACTTGATTTGCAATAGAATCGTTTCTGAGATATATGAAGGGCTGAGAATGGAAAAAGACAATACCACTTGATTCATTTTTCAGAAAATTAACCACAGTATTGTGATAAAGGTCATGAAACTTCATAGGAAATCAATTACTAAAAAATTGACTAGGGGCGATTTTATTTTCACCCACCGCATCTGTACTCAAAGGGTTAAATTTGCTTACATTCTCCATTTAGAAATATTAAAAAACTCAGTAACCTACCAATACAATGAAGTGAAAGAACTTGAAAGAAAGATAATAAATACAAGAAATAAGACAGCAAAAACAAAAATTAACAGCACAAGTTTGCAAATGTTATGCATTAGAAACACTATAATGTATCTTTAAGGGTAAATTTAGTACATAGTCACAGATTTACGAGGTTACATTATGGGTACAAAAGTTCCCTTCAAGTGTGTTTAAGGAAGTGAAATTGCCGATTTGGGGCCCTCACTGTCGTTTTGACTTTACGTGTGAGGAATACCTAATAACGATAGTTTTGAAAGGTTATCGATTACAGAAGTTTTCGACCACTCATCAATTAAATGTCAAGAGAGTTGGACTATTTTAAAAGCTGTACAGAAGATCGATCAGCATTTCAAAGTTAATGAGTGACTCATATGAAAATGAATAAAATAAATGAATTTCGTATAAAAATGAAATAAGTAAAATTTTATATTAAAGTAAAGAAGGTATGGAATTAAGCTATATAAAAGTAGTGACAAGATTATTGTAATAATAAAGATAATAAAAAGGTAACCTAGAAAAAATATTTTTAAAAAAAAAGGTACAATTCTTATTTAATTAAAATAAAGAAAAATTTTACAAGATAATAATAAGTAATGATTTATCCAATTAAAATGGGCAACACTTTATACAATAAAAATATTTACAAAACTTAATGCAATTAAAGTTCGTATATATTAATAAAATATTTACAATTAATGCAATTAATTCACAACACTTTATGCACAATTAAACTTAGCCACACTTTATGCACAATTAAAATTAGTAACACTTTATGTAATTAAAATTTATTCGAAACACTTTAGATAATTAAAATCCATAACACTTTCGGTAATTATAACCCACAACACTTTCGGTAATTATAACCCACAACACTTTCGGTAATTATAACCCACAACACTTTCGGTAATTATAACCCACAACACTTTCGGTAATTATAACCCACAACACTTTCGGTAATTATAACCCACAACACTTTCGGTAATTATAACCCACAACACTTTAGGTAATTATAACCCACAACACTTTCGGTAATTATAACCCACAACACTTTAGGTAATTAGAACCCACAACACTTTAGGTAATTATAACCCACAACACTTTAGGTAATTATAACCCACAACACTTTAGGTAATTAGAATACGCAACACTTTAGGTAATTTGAATACGCAACACTTTAGGTAATTAGAATACGCAACACTTTAGGTAATTAGAATACGCAACACTTTAGGTAATTAGAATACGCAACACTTTAGGTAATTAGAATACGCAACACTTTAGGTAATTAGAATCCGCAATACTTTAGGTAATTAAAATCCGCAACTCTTTTTGAAATGAAAATTCGCAACACTTTATGGGAAAAAAAATTCGCAACACATTTCACGAAAAAAAAAATCGTAACATCTTATGAAATTAAAATAAGTAACAGTTTATATAGTTTTGAAACAATTAATATTTATATAATTAAACTAAACAAAATTTTAAACGTCCAAAAAATTAAACGTAAATAATTAAATGAAAGAAAATATCTAATAGGTAAAACAAATAAAATTTTATATCATTTTAATAAAATAAAGTTTTACACAGTACACAATTTTACGAAGTAGTAAATAAGTATAATTTTATAAAATTTAAACAAGATTTTTTATAAATATGAAATAGGTAAAAGGAGTAACGACTTTAACAAGAAAAATAATATAAGATAAAAACCTAGAAATAGAGCACTATAAGAACAAGTAACAAACATGCGATAAAACTAAGTACAATAATAATATATCAAATAAAAAGTCTTTTGCCTAGGGAAATAAAAATAACTTTGAGCACACAAATATGTATCAAAATCTGATTAAGAGCGAATAAGATTTAAAATCACCGTGGCAAGTTTAAGTTTTTGAGCGAATGAGCAAGTTAGTAAAATATGTGTGTAATATTTTCTCATTTAAAGTTTCCTATTGTGAATTATTAAGTAACTGACACTATTTACAGAGCTTATTTACTACTTATGAGAGCGAGAGAGACGAATCAAACGAGTAAATTTCCCTTGAGATTCCACTGCCAACGGATTGTGTACTGGCAGGAAAGAGGCAAATGCCATTTGTGTGAGACGTGCTTCATTATATTAGTTTCGCTGAATAACCATGTTCAAAATAGAATTCATTTCAAGGGAAAGTATGGTTAAGGATTATTTATCAACTGATTTTTTTAGTCAGGTAATTCAGAAAATGCGATTAGAAAAACCACAAAAAGGAACTTCAAGTAGGGTTTAATATTGGAGGATTCATTATTATGTATTGATTAATTAAGGGATTTAAAAATTACTATATTATAAGGGAATGCAATTTTTATGGAATCAATATTAAAAGTAAATCCCGATTTTAAGATAATTGGTATTGTCATGAAATAATATATTAAGGATATTAAAGTAATCAGTATTTTAAGGAAATCAATACTATAAAATAATACAGTTCATATAGAATTTCGAAAAAGTATTTCTATGATGATTATTCAAGTGGTTTATTTTTACAAGAAAATTATTCAAGATTTAAAAAAAAAAAAAAAATTTAAAAACTATTATTGGCAATTTTGAAGATTTCTAATTAATGATAATGAATGAAGAGGATAATGATAATTACCAAAGATTTATGTTATAATTCATGCAAGCAAACTTTCATGATTTGTAAATTAATTTCAATTAGAGAAAATTTTAATTAAAAATAAGTACATATAACTTTTTCGACAAATAAAAAAAAAACCACTCGATTACATATGGGATCAACCAAGGTCTGCGTTTAGCGTACATTTAATACGCTTTCGTGTTATAAGCCAAGAAAAAAAATCCGTTTAGACACGCTAGAAACGATTATGAATGTAAATAATTTAAAAGTGTAATTATTGCAGTTCATAATTACCAATGGTGAAAGGCTCTGATATTAACTATCTATTTTAAGATAAAATTACTTTTATTTTAGTCACAAAGAGAAAATATTAAGAAATTTTGAAGTTAAGAGAGTATAATATTTAAAATAGTCACCTTTAAAATTCAGAATGTATGCTATGGAAGAACAAAATGTTTATGTTAAAAATAGCGTCTTTTAAATCTTTTATATTAACTTCAATATTGTTTATGTGTTTTTGGAGGGCAAATCTGCGAAAGGCAGATTAATCCACTTGTCGTTATCCAATTGAGCTGGAATTTGGCATATAGATTCGTTGACGATGAAAATACATTCAATCAGGTTTGGGGGTCTGTCACTAAAAGAAAACTTTTACACGTGCTACTGTTATTGCATTGGATCATAAACTCCCCTTCTTTCCATCATCTAATCGAGCTGAAACTAGACAGATTTACTCGATGGCAGTTTCAATATATTCTTCAAGTTTTAGGGCCGAAAAAAAAAGTTAGTTCATTGTATGGAAATTATGTTTTTTTCGTAGTGATCAAACATGAAAAGTTGATCTGAGCTTAAATAACTTAAAGAAGTGGAAATTGCATATAAAAGTTGGGAATGCAAATAATTAAATTATATCAAATAATTAAATTATATTAAATAATAAATAATACATAAATAATAATAATAAATAATGAATAATTAATTTAATAATTTATATTAAAAACTTTGTGCTATGGGTAAATTTTTTTATTTGTTAGAAGTAACTTCCAAAAAGATTTATAACCAATGTAAGTTGATTATCAAGTAGCTTTTAACTTTTTAATGAAATATATTTACTCGGGTAAATGTCATTAAAAATTTTGTAGTATTCTTAATATTAAATATGCAATATGTATATGCAATAATACATATACATACATATAACATATTTTACGGTTTCGGTATGAAATGGTTCTGGATTCAAGGCTGATTCCAGATAGAAATCTATCAATGCTGACAACTCCTTCACGCGTGGAACTTACCGAATTGCAAAATCCGTTCCCCAACACGCAAATTCCCAAATTTGAATGCCAAAGTCTAAACACGACGTTTTCCAGCCTACCTACCTCAAACCAATTTATTGAAGTGGTGACTGTTAACAAATCTGTAACCACCTCCCGGATCGTTTCCGAAATGGAACGCCGTCCGAGCTTAATGTAATTTTGCAATTATATATCACCTGAGGAATTTTAGGAGAGATGTTCCAGTATGTGCACATTTAGAACAAGAGGGAGAACTATAGCTTGTATTCAATAAATTAGTTATACAGCTGCGAATTCCAAGCATTGAGATTGGATTACGATGGGCGTGGTTATTGGTAGTCGACAGTGTTGGTAGTTGACTGCGAGTTTGATTAGTGCTGAGAAGCAATTCCATGCGCATAGGCTAACATTTTAGGCATTTTTATTGGATAGGCTTGGGATTAAATACGACTACTTTAATAAAATTAGGTTTTAGATGTTTATTACTAATAAAATATATATTTTTTTTGTTGGATAAAACTTTTTTTTTTCAGTGAAACTATTAGACTTTTTATTACGGTCGTCACAGACTACTAGTGTAAAAGTTTGTGATCGTAGATAAAATGTGCTGTTTTATATTTTAATAGAATAGCTTTTTACTTTTTTAACAAATAATTTTTTAATAGAAATGCTCATCTAAATGCTAATTTCATGGAATAGGATTTTATTAAAATTAAGTCTTATTCGATCACAAGTCTATCCAATATAAATTTTTAAAATGGTATTTTGTGTTAGTGGATTTTACGGAGAAGAATATATGTTTGGATTATCAGTTTTCATACTTATTTTTTATCTCAAAAGTGATTGTTTTGTTTCGTTTTAACTGAACAATCTTTTATGGAATACAATTTTAATTTTGAGCAATTCTGACACTAACATACGAATTATAGTATTTTTATTTGGTTTTATGATAAATAAATATACTATAAGAATATTTAGCAAGTAATTTTTGAATAATTTCAACATTTTAAAATCTTTTCAAAATGCTACTCTATTGCCAATTTTAAATATTTCTCCATGTAGTTTTTTAAAATATGTTCTCACAATACTCTTATAAAACTGTAAATATATTTTAAAGTGTAAAATTTATGTTTTTATGTTGAAAACAGAAATGATTTGTTTTTCATTTGTAACAATGCAGTATAATACAGGGTGGTCATAAAGTAACTTTGCCGATTAATGGATCTCTAGCAGCCGTTCCATTCAACAGATCGAGATGAGATTTCAGGTATAGTTATTCAGATGTATGAGCTCGAGATTCTGTGAATGGAAACAAAATGGCACTCACGGTTACGGTTATTGTTACAGAAATTCGAAATTTTCGAATGGCAACACATACTTTTTCCGGTCGTAAAATGCTCAGCGCATGCAAAAACCTTAAGGATCTTTGGAACGGTACGTTTATAACCAAAAACGGACGCGTTATGCAAGCACAAAAAACAACTCCGCTAACGGCCTACAGAAACACGATAGGGGTACACGAAGGAAATTTGTACATAGAAAACCGATTAAATTGCCTATGATGGTATCTATGTGAACTTTGGCCTCTGTTATATACAAATTTCCTCACTGCGCCCCAATCGCTTTTTTGTTTTCCGTTCGCAGAGCTGTTTTTTGTGCATGCATAAAGCTTCCGCTTTTTGTGATACACGTACCGTTTCAATGCTCTTTGGGGTTTTCGCATGCACTGAGCATTTTGCGATAGGAAAAAGTAGGTGTTACCATTTGAAATTTTTTAGTTTCTGTAACTATAACCGTGAGTGTCATTTTGTTGCCATTCACAAAATCCCGAGCAGACCTCTGAACCTCTCCAAACCTCTGAATAACTAACTATACCTGAAATCTCATCTCGATCTGTTGAACGCAACGGAAGCTAGAAGTCTATATATCGGCGAAGTTATTTTATGACCACCCTGTAGTATCAGAATTCTAATCTATTAAAAAAAAAAGCTTTGGGGTTTTAAAAAACATAAACTGAAAGGGAAAAAAATTAAAATGAGAAAAACGGGGCTTGAAAAAGGTTTTAAATTGTTCAGAATCTACTTGTTAATAACATTTTCTGTACTTTAATAAACAAAGTAAGAAAATAGTTTACATGTTAGTGTCACAATTTCTCATAATAATATTGAGTGTCGCATCCACTTAAAATATATTAGTTTATTTCTTCAAGTTGAAACAAGTTCAACTAATGGTAATGTACAAAGTTTTGAGAAATTGTTCGTAGAAAGAGTTAGATATCAATTAGAAAACTGTAAGTAGATTCTAAACTATTCAAAGATTTACTCTTTTAAAAAATAGATGATTCAGTTTAAAAGTAGAACTTCTGAACCTTCAATTTCTGACCTTGATTTTTCTTGTTTCTATATTTTATAATATAATATTCTACTAATTTTATGTTTTAGCTGTTCACATTCAAAAGGGTGGTTATCCAATTCAAGTGGTTTTGAAAGATACACGGAAAACATTCTTTCACAGGCTATTAACTGATTTTGACTTTTATTTTTCTGCAGGTAATTAGCTTTTTATTAAACTAGTAATTAAACTAGTTTTATCGTAATATTTTGATGATCAGTTCATAGAAAAAAATACTCAACACAACATCATCATCAAAATTTTTACTACGAGAGAATGACAAATAATACCATAAATACTCAATACAACAGTGGTCTTTATTTAGATTCTTTTTTTTTGTGGAATTTTAATTTCTTTGTAAACTGTACATCTCAAAATCAACAAAAGTTCAACAAAAACACATAATCATTAAATTATTTTTACACAAAAAACTCGTTTAATATTAATGTTCATTTCATAAATTGAATTTAACCATTTCTTCTACTTATTATCAATTCATTAAAACTAATTTACCACTATACTGACATCATTACCATAAAATACTACTTGAAAACCTTCCACTCAAATCAGCATTTAAAGCGAAATAAAACGGTCGTCAAAAACATTCATTTAAAAATTCTTCCAAAAGTATTTTAAAAGTCGGAAACTTTTCAGTGGCTCCTAAAAATGCTGAATTGCCTCTAAAAGCAATGGCGTGCTTCTTTTAAAATGACATTGGGAAATCCAAAATTCCTTTTGCTAAAAACTGTTCTTTCGTCCATTCCATTCTTTGTAAAAGTCCAAGTCGTTTTAAATAAGTTCTGCGGAGTTGATGACGGAATGCATCATAAAAGAAAACTACTATAGTACGGAAACACTTCAGGAAAAGCATTTTAGCATTTCGTTTGGTGATTAGAGATTCAAACCCATAGACACGAATGTATTCGAAAAAGGGGGAGGGGAGGTGTAAATATCCCATTGCCCCACTAAACTAACTATATAGATTACTTATTAATTAATTAATGCTGACTAATTTTATTTAAAAAAATCAATTAGTTTATCTGGCTATTAGGTCATTAAACTTATTTATAAATTAGTCCATTAATTTAAGTAATTACATAAATATTGCACCTTAAGAGTAATTTCGTATTAGTTTATAAAATTTTTTAATATCTATATAAGTATAGGCTAGGGTTTAAACTAATTTTAAAAAAATATTCCATCTAAAAAACCTTTAAAAAGAATTATGTTTCTATAAATATTTCATTTTTCATTTAAAGTTTTTAAAAATGCAAGAAAATCTATAAGAATAATTTAATCATGAAATAAAACTGATTAAACTATATATAACTATCTATGAATATTATTTAAATTGCAATGAAATATTAAGGGATTTAGATTTTCGCTTTTCTATGTTCAACTTTATTATTTACTGAATAATGATATTGTAATACTGCAAATACTTTAAATTTGCTATGAAAGAATTAGATCAACAGTTTCAATTATAGAGATACATTTAATTTAGGCTGGATTTTCAATTTAAGAAAGCTTTTTTTTATGTCTTCATTTTTTATAAATGCGTTAAACTTTACAAGAGATACGAATTCGTATTATGCGTAAATATTTAAGTTTTTTTTTTAAATATATATAACAGCTTTTACTTTATTAAATATTTCCATTTCGAAATCATAAGCATGCAACATTTTGTAAAAGTACATTGAGAATAATTTGTCTTAAATCGTTTTCCTTTAACACCTTTTGTATTAAAGTATATATTAAAGTCAAACTTATATTTAGAGACATCCTTTCTTTAACAAAGCCTTTTTAAAATAGTTTTGGCAATGTAAGATAAAGAACTCTTTAGTGTATGTTTGTATGATGGTAGTGCAAAGAAATTTAGTTATTAATTATAAAGATGAATGTTATTTTTATGTATCTGATGATGAATGCTATTTTTATGTATCTGATGATGAATGTAATTTTAATGTCATCTGAATTTCTCAAAATTTTGAAATGTTTAACATCGAAATTATTCAGAAATTATTTTCCAATCGTACTATTTTAATGTACAACTTTTAAAAACTATCATCTTAACTTTTAAAACACAACTTTGTAACTATTTTTACTACTTTTAACTTTTATGACAGTCGCTCTCTCTCTCTCTCTATATATATATTTGGCTTTAATATCTACTTTAATATAAAAGTAGTTAAAGGTTGCGTTTCAAAAAATATTGCATTGCAAAAACATATCACTTTTAGAAAATTACGGCAGAATCATTAGTCCAAAACTTCTTTCTAAAACTCATCAAAATACATCCAACAGCAAACACTACTTAAAAGGAAAGATCGTTCCATTGACAAAGCCATTTTAAAATTGTTTTGACACCGTAAGATAAGCTGCACTCCACCCAATCTTTACATTACGATAATGCAAAGAAAATTCGCTTCGTCCCTTGATGCGCGTCTCTGAAAAGTGCAAGTTTTCTTCGTGTAGCGGAATGAATATCTTAATGCTCTCCAGAGCATGACAGTCCTCAAACAACTTGGAGCTACGTGCAGAGCTTTCTGTGGCAAAGAAGTAACAAATAAAGAGTGAAAAGTAACACCACTCAAAGTCTGCTAACGTTTTTGGAAGCCGCCCAAAACACGGTAAATGATTTTACCCCCGATTTCTTGTTGCTTCTCCAAATGCATAAAGTACGTAATATCGGGGCTGACTTTGATGTGCCCTTAGGAATAGCTCATTCAAGAAAAGCATCATCAGAGCTATGCATCATTACAGTCGACCACCGACATGGAGCCAAGAGGTGTCACTTTTTAAAGAGCTTTACTTGATTTATAAAGCTCCAAAAGCCTCTTTTGTTCGACAGTTAAATAACTTATGGGTGCGAGTTAATATTTTTTTGTAATTGTGTAGAAATTTATCGTTTTGAAGGATCATGTGATAGTTGTTTGTTATTTACTTTATAACGTCATTTTATCATTTAGAAAGTCATGATATATTGAACATATCGAGGATATAAGTAAGGGGCGTTAGAACAAAAAACATCTAGTTATAAAACAGGTCAATATTTTTTAAACTAAAAAATTAACCTATAAAAATGAAGTAATTTGCAATGCCGATTTTTGTGCACAATTGCAACTTATTTAATGTATTTTGAGCTCAGATCACCTTTTCATAGTGTTCGATCATTACAAAAATACCATAAATTCCAGGTCACGAACAAATGACTTTTTTTTTACCTCCAAAACTTGATAGAATTCACTGTCATCGGCAACGAGTCTATCCGCCAAGTTTCAGGTTGATTGGATGACGATAAGTGGGTTAATTAACCCTCCGCAAATTTACAAACAAAGGATTTAAAAAGTAACATATCTGAGACGTACTATGATATATCAATGTATTTCTGTATAAATAAAGTTAGTGTGTTTGGTGCGGATTTGAATAAACTGATTTGTAAATTGACGGTCAAAACTATGCATTGTCATAAAGAAACATTAAATAAAAGGGATTTATCGGGCTTTGCTCAAAAGCTACTCAAATTGTCCTTCATGTTTAAAGGAGCCTAATTCAGAAGTTTCAGAAAGAGCAGTGGATTCAAGAAAAAAAAAAGGGAAAAAAACCTGAATTCACTGAACTTTTATACAATGCTCTGTTATTACTTTCTCCACATGATAAAAGACATTATCTGCAATAAAACAAAAATTACCAAATTGAGTAGTATGTACTTTACTTTTCATATTTTAGTATAATTCATTTCACCCCAAAAAATTTAAAAGTATGGTATAATACATAGCAACTCAGAATTTTTATGGAATTTTCTAGATATTTTGTGGTAATAAGTTCTTAGTAATTCAGAATCCTGATACATCGTAGTACATGTATACTTTGGAATTTGATTCAATATTTTTCTCCTAATGTGTTAGTTGAGATTTCATTTATTATACATAGGATAAAATTATATTGAAACAACCAATGGTTTTGAATATTTTGTTATCATTAAAACTTAAAATTGTTAAAAAATTAAACTATTGCAACAAAATCATATTTTTTTTAAAGTAACTTACCTGAAGTTTTAATAAGTAGTGTTTATTCGGTTGAGGGTTTGGATATCTAGAGACATTGTTTGAGTTAATTTTGGCTATAGAACGGAGAGTAACATCTTTACATTAGATCATTCGAATTTGTAACCAATTATTTACATTTAAATTACCCAACTGATTTTGTAGACTGAAGTGTACTGCCCATGATATGTGCAGCAGTTTTTTGGAACACGAATTATTTTGAAATAAAAATATAAATAAACAAAATTACCATTGAAATTCATTATGCGAATGGTTTTACAAAGTATTTTCTTCAAACTAAAAAATAAATTTAAAAAAATTAGTCCATAAAAACTTAGTTTTTGGGAATAATTAAGAAGTATACTCTAGGGATGTAACATTATTACCATACTCTTTGCCACATATTGTTTTCATTGAATATTAATATTTTTAGGACACATTTCTGTATTTTTTTTTAATTACAATTATTACATAAATAAACGCGTCATTGCTTTATATTGCGTTATACGGTTTTAGGAAAAATCCGTATGTATACATTTCTATAATTATTTGTTTGATTACAATTATTAGATAAATAATACGTTATTTCTTTATATGGTCGTAGAGGAAACCCGTAAGTTATAAAAAAATTCCTATCGGTACTAATAAAAGCATAACTAATAATCTTGAACATAAAAATCAAGAAAAACAGTAAAATGTATCGCACCTTTTTTGCAAGAAATCGTTTTAGAATTTTTCAATGCTATAAAGTTCGGATGTAGATAGATCTCATTTTAATAAGTAATAAAATTTCGCCAAGATCGGTACCATGTTAACAACCTTCTCCTAAAATTGAGAAATACATAGTTACGGAATTTTTCGAGAAGGAATTTACCGTCAAGAGCCAATTCAACGCTAGTAAAAGCTCAGAGGACAGGCTTAGATGACATTGTTTTCGTCAAGAGTTCAATCAATAATGCCATATAGAAGCAAGAAGCTGCGAAAAAAGTGCTCTTACTGAGAAATTCCCCAAAATTAATGAGCTTATTAACGAGTTATAAGACAATGGCGGGACATTTTAGAAATAGTTCCGGAAGTGTTTTACTACTACATCATGAGCTTTTACTGCTAATGAAGGAAATGACAGCGTATTTATAGGATGATATCTCACACATTTGAATATCTAACATGCAATGCAAATTTTGAGGAAGTACGAAGCAGTTTAAAGACAATTATCTTCGCCTGATATTTAAAGCATACAGTAACACGATTACAAATCAAGTGATATCAAATCTTGCATATATTCTTAACTAAATAGGAAAAAAAAATAGTAACCATTACACAGATTTTTTTTTTAATATTTCTTAGAGTAAATGGGTAAATTGTGAAGTTTACCTTTCACTTGTGTTGTAGTTTTACATGAAAACTTACACTTACAGGAATTATATGATAAGTTTCCATAACTTGACGGAATTCTCAGCATGCCAAATGAAAGGTCTAATAGAGACGAGTGACTATACCAAAATTTAACCGGATGCTAAGTCCAAAAGTACTAGAAAAATTCATTAAACTTAAACTATAAATTCTACATATATGTGTTCTCCCCTAATTTGAAGGTCTAAAAAAAAAAAAAAAAAAAAATTACAGTATAACATAAAATGCAACCGTAAATGCTTTAGATCGGAAAAGTACTTCCATAGTAACTCAATGGGAAGTTCCCTATGGTAATTTTACCTTTAAATAGATATATAGGATTGTAAAGTGAACATACAAGGAAAAGTTTCTTACCAACTTGCGACATTTTGTTTACCCCTTTTGCAAATTGCAAGAGTTGTTAATGTTAAGCCATAAAATATAAAATTTGATGTTGTAGTTCCAAAGTTGTTGCAAATTTTACATGTACCTTCATGAAATAACTACTTATGTGTGTGGTTAAGAAATATTATTACTTTATCCATTTGATTCATAAGACGTCAAAGTCGAAATTCAACTTCGTAAATACCTGTTGTGAGTTGTTAACCAAAATGTAATTGTGAACGAGGTTTTGAACTATAATTCCTGCACTTTTATTATTTCATGTTTGAAACACTAAACCTGTATTCCTGTGATACGAGTGTGTGGGGGGGGGGGGGGGGCGGAGGAATAAAATCGCCCTTGGTGAAATTATTGTGGAAGACAATTGACGAGTCTGTACCGTATATTTAAATTTAACTGAATTTACTCGTCTTTATCGTTATAACCAGAGTGGGTTTTGCCGAGAGAGAATATAAAGTTAATTTGTCATCATTTTCCGGGGTTTTTTTTTTGTAGTTTTTTTGACAAGGTTACATATTGTATAGCCAATAATTTAATTATCTTTTGGGACAAGGTTTTGGAAGGGCAAGGGGTCACCAAACTTCAAAAAAGTATCATCTAGTGAAAAATCTATTTCACCAACTGGGATGGCTTCATGAAGAGTACACATTTAGCCAAACTAAGGTATTATAATAATTAAGTTTCATGACTGTGTATGGGTAATCAATGTCATGAATATATAGCCAAACATCCCTCCGTTTTCCTGGATAACCCAGTAACTCAACCGATATTAATTGGTTGCATCTTTGGATAGCATATTCATTCATGTAGATTTATTCTACCATTCCACACACTGGAACAAAATCTCATATGCATTTTACCTCAATGTGGAGAGTAAGACTGTGTGCTAAACGATTATGGTATCTATCCCTTTGGAAGTATTAGCTCTTACTATTCAAAGGATTTAGGACAATAACCTTTTGAGTGACATCTTTACAAAAAGAAAATAAGTTGATTTTGTTGGGAATAGGAGGACAGGGAATGCTTATTTATCAGGACTGGGGCCTTTCAGATGACAAAATTGGTGTTTATGGTGCTGTATGGCGGGGATAAATTTGCGTGCTGAGAGAAGTATAATTCACATTATTGTACGTTATAGATATAAAATAATTTCTAATTTATACATTCTTCAATACTTTGAACAACGCCAGGCCTTGCAGATAATTTCTTTCAGAAATTGATAAGCTATAGAAGTAAGAAACTCTATTGATTTGTAATTGTATACTATAAAAAATTTACAATGAAAAGCTTTGAAACTTTTTCTGAAAATAAGTTTGCAAAGAATCTCAATGCGCTTGTTAGGTAATGCTTAAAGTATCTATCAGGTCTGCATAATACATATTTTGTTTTCTCGAAAGTATCGCCCTCACAGCAACGCATGTAAGTTTACTGAAACATATAAATGTCTCTTTACTTGTGATAAACAACAATAACCTAGGTAAAGAACGTGATTTTCCTGCTACCAAGGAAAATTTCAATTTTATAATAAGAAGGCGAAAGTTTAAAAACGTCTGTGTTCACACTATTTATGACTACGTTTTTGCGTATAATATACAATATCTTTAAAAAGAAACATCATATTTTGAAATAAATGAGTATATAAGTAGACCAAGTCTTTTCATTTTTAAGTTATTTTTTAAGGGGTTCGGTAGGCCCTATATCACTAATGTTAAAAGGCCCATTTTCTATGTACCTTTTCTAGCAAACGGATACTTTAGAAATTTTTCCAGCATATTATTTCAACCTTCTTTTTTTTATCTGAGGTTAACATTAAGAGAATATGTTTACTTGTTTTTTTAAAAAAAACGTTCTCAAATGATAAAACATCAAAAATCTCTGATAATTGCCTTTTTTTTAAGACAAAATAATTTTAAAAAAATAAATAATCAACATTTTTATGAAACGTTCACTTCAGATTGAAATTTGATAGATGGCAAAAATAGAGGGTAAAAATTTCATAAAGAAGCAAGTAGCTGTTTTTTCAAAAAGGTACATAGAAATTTGAAAATTGGCATTTTAAGATAAATGCATTTTTATGCGAAATTGTAGCATGGCAAACGTGGGTTTAAGTATTTTAAAACTAACTTTTCCCCGGAAGTAGAAAGAGTTCAGGCCAAAACTATATCTAAAAAAAAAGCAGAATAGTTTGAACTTTAAAGGTATGCAAAAATCACGAAATCCAAAATTTTGAAATTTTAAGCCTTCTGAAACCCCTTATGAAAAATACGTAGTAATGATGTTCATTTAAATTGAAAATTGGCCATTCAAAATGTATGAAATTGGCCAACTATTTTTTTTTACAAATAAAATTGATGATTTCTCGCAATTTAACTCGGCGCTTCATTAAATATTTGGTACATTATTATTTTTTAAGAAACCAATCATTTACTAATCTACAATAACAGATAAACGTGTTTCTACCTCATCTTTAATTCAGATGTCGAATAAGGAATTGATTTAAAAATTCGAACAGGGCTCATCAATTAAATATAACCACGAATATAAAATAATGAAAAGTGTAATTATACTAACAATATTTGACTCGTACTGAAAATAGTAAGAAACGAGACTGCTCTAATTTTGAAAGTCACCTCATATACTCTTCAGGGTACTAAAATAATAAAGACATTGAATGAGCAGGCGTGTACCCTGAGAGAAAGGGAACGAACGCAAGAAGTTTCTTAAAGTATTAAAAATAAGTAAAAAGATGGAAAATTTAAAAGGAAGGAGAAAGGTATATAACCCATAAAAAAAAGTTTTTAATATACATTTTTTACATGCAGTGCCAATTTTTATATTCATTAACACAGGGCCGAATCTATAAACAATGCGTGCTTGGTGTTTGCAACTAATTTTAAATATCAAAAACATTTCTATCAGCAAAATGTGCTGCAAACTACGTTTTAAAATTTATTCATTAAAAATGAACTTGAATTTATACACTCACATCCAAATATCATTTATTTATATGTATAAAACAATTTTATTATTTATAAAAAAAAATTGGCAGCAGGAAAGAGTTTCTTCAATGGTTGGTTGAATGCTATTTTAGCGCGATTGAATGACGGCAAGTTGGTTTATTAGTATTCCGTAAAAGCGCCCTTTTAGAGACAGTTACAGCCCCGAAATTTGGTAAAATGCCTTGTCCTCAACATCGAATCTATCTGCCAAGTTTCAGACCGATTGGATGATGACAAGGAGCTTAATTAGGCCTCCGCAGATTCTGCCGCCATCGACACACAAAATTGAACTTAATATAAAGGATTTAAAAAAGGTAACTTAATAATGAAACACCAAAAGGCTCAAAAACATAGACACTTTAAATTTGTTTATACACTTTTAACATTAAAACTAGCAATAACAAAATGTTTAAAACACCTTGTCATTGCTGGTTTTAAAGTTAAAAGTGTATAAACAAATAGTATATTAAGGTTAAAAGTGTATAAACAAATCGTACATTAAGGTTAAAAGTTTATAAACAAATAGTATATTAAGGTTAAAAGTGTATAAACAAATCGTACATTGAGGTTAAAAGTTTATAAACAAATAGTATATTAAGGTTAAAAGTGTATAAAAAAATTGTATTATTAAGGTTAAAAGTGTATAAACAAACATTTGAAAGTAGGTTTATTTATAGTAAAAACACTGAATTGTGTACGAATTTTTTATTACCAAAAAATCTAGAATAGTACAATCTCAATCCGATTCAATAATTATTTACACAGAAATCATCGAAATATGTTGAGCAAAAGAAACTCGAAAGTTTTGCAAGTTTGTCTGCAACATGATTGAAATGGTAAGTATGAAAAAGGATGACAAGACAACTTCTTGTGTGCACAAGTGCTACCACCTCATTATTGAGCATGTTTAGTACCTGGGTATAATATTCTATTTACTCAAATGCTACAGTTTAATGTGTGGAATTTGCGTACACATTCTGCTATTGAGTAGGTACACATTGTGCAATTGTGTTGGTACACATTAGGCACAAACACGCGCAGTGTCAGTAAACATCTGGGTGAACAATATGTAAGTAAAATGTACACCTTCGTGCTTCTAAACTGACCTCCTCCCCATATATAACTTCATGGATTCGTGTCTGGCAGTGTACTGCTGTCATAAGTAAAACGGCACTAAATCCAAGAAAATATAAATGCACATTTTAAAATTTTCTGATTAGCTCGAAGAAAATGCATATTTTAATACTATTGCGTAGATTTGTATTATGTAGGAACTTGAAGCATTCAATGAAATTAAACGATCATTTTCTAAAAGCTTTTTACTAGTGATGATAGTGTAGGCATAATACAAAGGATATTAGACATTAGAAAATACATATTATAATACTATTGAATAGATTTGCATGACATAGGAACTTGAACCATTCAATGAATTATACGATTGTTAAGGCTATTTAGAAAATGTCGAATTATACATTTGAATTTTTTTGGATTTAGGGCCTTTAAGCATGTAATGGCAGTGTAGCCATATGCACACTATAAAGAATATTTGTAGTTGTGGCAGACAACGACGAAACGATGTGAAGTTGATTACATATTTGAGATAAACGTAAAGCTTGCTATCCGGATAAGAGTCGAGTGGATAATGCGCAGGGATTAGCAACCTTTCAAGGAGCAAATATGACGTCATAACTCTGGGGATTTTATTATTAATGAAGGGATGGGTTATTTTCCCTTTGTTGTGAAATACAGAGGGAAGTTTACAGTGGAGCAGGATTCATGGGAAAATGATTGAGTCAGCATATGGTTGTAAAATAATTACTTTAATGAGACGAGAATTATGTGGAAGCGGGTTGGAGGATTAAATTTAAAAGGGGCTTTAAATTTTCAATAAATTGAATTTGCATTACATTAAGACTTTGTGACATTTATAATTCAAGATCAGAAAGGGAAGCGGTTAAAACCATTTATTGAAAGTAGAGCTAAGAGTGCTATTACATTAAGAGTACATTAGCGATACTAAACGATGGTAAGTCAATGATTCACATAAAAGGCTAAACGTATTAACGTGATTATACACTTTTTCGAACGGACAAATTGCGTTTTCTCGACATCACTTCTAATTGACTTAAATAGTTTTTAGCCCTTGGTTTTCAGTTATTTTATTCGATTTAAAATGTTTCTTGCACGATCAGTAAATGAGGCCTCGTTGTATTGTGTGAAAAAAATGTAAGAAAATATAGCAAAAGCAGGGATTATTTACGAGCTTAAGAAAAAATGTCCATGTATTCTTGTGGTAATTTGTCTATAACAAAGCACAAAAACATTTTACCCAGAGATGTCAAATTTTTACAGATTTTTCGTAGCCTTTACGGATTTTTACGATTTAATGGACGTTCTTTGAAACCTACGGAAAAATCTCGAAATATCTTTTTCAATCTCTTGCCAATACTCTTCAAATTCATCAATACTTTCGTTATTGTCGATATTTACATTATATTCACTGAATGTTATGCTGGTGTAATAGTCGTTATTGTATATCACATTCATTCAATCGTAATGTAAGAGTAAACCGTAAAAAGAAGCAAAAATCCGTAAAATGTACGGAAAATCCGTAGAAATTAACATTTCTGGTTTTAGCTATTAATTTTAGAATTAATAATCTTTCGGGTAGGTTTTTCTTACGCATATGAAGCCATGACATTAACAATATATTGAACTTAATGTGAAATTATAATGAAGGAGTAAAATTTTCAAGTTCCAATTTACACATAAAAGCTTCGGGTGTATAAACTTTCCGGGGACCTGAAGTATTTTAATTACGACCCTGGGTATCAAAAGTATCATAATATGTATAAATAATATGTTTAAATATTTGGTAGTAATAATATATCACAGCCCTATCGATAGGGGAATAGTATGTCAATTTTAAGTACTTTTTGTTTGTCTTAAGAAAGAATATCCGATATAAGAAGGAAATATTTTTTTATCGAACGAAAAACTGCAAAAGTTGACAGGTAAAAATGGGACATCTCATTTTATTTCAGAAAAGATTTTATGTCACTGACATCTTACATTATTTCTATCCTTAAACGTTTTTTTCCGCAAAAAGAAATAAAAAGAGATCATTATATTTCAAGTAAAGTTCATGACAAACAGTTTTTGACTTTAGTTTAGCTTGAGCAATTTCCTTTAAATAATTTCTCAGAAAATCAAATGACAGAAGAAGGATGCTTTCGCTGACTTTTTCGGAATTCATTTTTTTTTTTTTTTTTTTTTTTTGTACATAAAAGAATCCTGTAACTTTCAAAACTCGTTTTATGCAAGGAAATAAGAAGTTCTAACTGAATTTAATTTGCAAATCAGATGGAATTTATGGTTGACTGCAGAACTTTAGTTTCATTTTGATGCTATAACATTTTTCCTTCCCATTCTTTTCACTTGTCAGAATAACACATTTCTTTTAATAATATTAATCTAAGATGACTGTAATGATGCATTTTAGAATTTTAAAGGTAGTAATATTATTTAGAAGAGGCAATAAAAACAAGATTATCAGATTTAATGTTTTTTTTTCTCTTTAGAGATTGTATGTAGTATCAAATGAACGCTTCAGAAAAGAAGATAGCTAAAATGTGCTGTGTGATGATTTTATTCATTTTATCAATAAACTTTTCACTAAATGTCAAAAAATGTATTTCTCTTCCCTTCCCCATTAAATTTGAAGGATACCGGGAGAATTTTTCTTTAAAAATCAGAAGATTATGAATTATTTCTAGAAACATTTTTTGGGGTTATGAAAATATAGAAGAGTTAACAAAATTATAAGATTTAATGTTTTTTTTCTCTAGAGATTGTGTGTAGTATCAAATGAACGCTTCAGAAAAGAAGATAGTTAAAATGTGTTGTGGGAGGATTTTATCAATAAACTTTTCATTAAATGTAAAAAAATGTATTTCTCTTCCCTTCCCTATTAAATTTGAAGCACACAGGGATAATTTTTCTTTAAAAATCAGAAAAACAGAAGATTATGAATTATTTCTAGAAAAAAATTTTGGGGTTATCAAAATATAGAAGAGTTTAAAAAATTAATTGAAAAGTTTAATATTCGAGTTAGTCTAAAGTAGCTATGGTCTAAAGTTAAGCGGTATATTAACTCCCTAGTGGGATATATTAATTCTAGTGGGACCATGGCTTAGTGGGTATTGTGCATTTTGCTAACCAATAAAATGAAGCAGATTTGAATACCGTCAAGTTTAGTGATACAAATTAGTTGCCTATGTACTGTCAACCAATCAGAGATGTTCACAGACAAGTGATTAAGTGCAAATATTCGCACGCCCAGTGTCCACGTACGAGAACTCAGTGAGTGACGATTCGTACTTGATTGCGTTTAGTTCCTGATAATCTAAATTAAAAACGTAAAAGTCCTTTTAGTGGGGTAGCAAGCAGTATTGGACAATATTCTATTAGTTTGGCTACATCTGGTCGTAACTCGAGCACCGTTCACAATACAGTTTTTTTTAATAAAATTAACAACATAAAACTCCTTTTAGTGGGGTAGCAAGCAGTATTGGACAATGTTCTAAAAGATTGGCTATATATGGTCGTAACTTGAGCACCGTTCGCAATACAGTTTTTTTTTTTTAAATAAACATATCAAAAACATATTTTTTGCTCCACTCTTTCTTAAAAAATATTTCAATTTTAAAACTGAGAATCAACAATTCGAAACTTCCAGTATGTTTCATCAAGGATTGGATAAGATTGGCCAATATATCGTTAACTACGGTTTACAACGGTCCACATAGGGATTAGCCAATATCGAGGGTGGTTATTAGCCAGTCTTGATATGCTACTGTGGTCTTTGTTAATTAATCTTTGACATATAACTTAGTCTAATCAGTAACGATACAATTGCTGACAGCACGAGAAAGGGATCACCAAAAAGAATTATTCGTAAAATAAAAATTTAAAATTGCACTTCTTAAGTATAATAATCTTAATTAAATCACAAGTTTGTAAAATCTATGCAAGATTTCAAAATGGTTTAGCACTGTCAAACTCAGCTTCTCAATATTGGACTAACAGCAAGGTTGTGAACTTTAAAGACATTAAATATGTATGGTTCACTTGATCTAAGCTGCAACCTCTTTTACTTTGTCGTCTTTAGAATAGGGAGTAATCTATATTACATATCAATAGAAAATCTGTTTCCAGCAAGCGGAATAAGAATCATTAACTTGATGATTGATCTTTTCCGTCATTTTAACGACGTGAATACAACATTGAAAAGAAGGCAATTCTTAAAATTGATGTGCATTTCAAAGAATTCATTGATATATTCATGCCAGACGTAGCCATTGTCAAAATGATTTAAAGAATCAAGATTAGGATACTTAGCTTCAGGAAACATGTTTTTTGTCAATTTAAAGTTACAATTTAGATATTATTTTTTTAATATATATATTTTTGTTCAATAAATAATAATTTAAATATCGTGGAAAATAATTTAATACACAGTGAGTTAATGGTCATTATTTTCATTTCTCCTTAAATACATTTTTACATTGGAGTGGCTAAAAATCTGAAATTAAAGTTTATTTGTGCTTTACAGCAAAAATAGTATCTCTACCATTGTCATTTCGATATATATCTTCAAGTTTTCTTATGTTTTTATAACATATATTAGTTGATATTAAAAACATTCTATTAAGCTGTCTGTGAAAAACTTGAGCCAAAAGCAGTAATAGAGAATTATTGAAGTGAAAGAGAATTCTTCAAAATTAAGTTTTTGGAAATTTTTTTATCAGGCAAACCTGAGATATCTCGAGCAAAAACGTTTCACTCACAGACTTTCAATAAGGTTAAGAAACAATTTCCAAAATAGCATGCCTTAGAATTTTATTTAATATGAGCTCATTCGCGAAATCAAATGCGAGTGAAATTTTAAATATTAAAACCTTTATATAAAATAATATATAAATAATTCAGAAGTGTTACTTCTAAAGTCCGTTTTTTTTAATTTCAATGAAAATTAATGGATCACTTCAATTTCAGTGCTAAACGAAACAGTTTTCGTTTAGCTTTACTTGGTCGTAAACATGCAATGTAACTCAATCTTAGGAAAATAGTTGCTATTATGATCACTAATTATGTTAGAGAGAATGTTATTTAAGAGAGATTGTTATTACGTTTATGCCTCATTAACTAATTCTTTATTTTTAGGCCGATATATCTGACTAAGTATTGTTTGAAAACATTCATTTTTACATCAAGTGCATCAAGAATTCATTAATGAAATTTGATGGAACATATAACCTTGGTAGTTCCTTTATTTTTCATTTTGGTGGTCCTGTTATTATTACAATTTTTTATAAGTTAACTTTAACCCTTTGCACTCGAGACCTTTTTTGCGCGGAGCGACTAGCAACTCGAGAAATTTTTGGTTGAGTTCGCGGTTACGGATTTGCTTCATAGAAACTAAACACAGTCATCGGCCTTGAATCGAATATCCGCATTCCCTCGTGTTGCGACATACAATCATGTGGCACCTGAGAGGCGCCGCTCGAGCACAAAGGATTAAAAGAATATAACAAGTTGTTCTTTTATTATTACATTATTTTATAAAGTAGCTTATAAAAACTTTTTTAAGTGCAATAAAAACTTTGTAATTAGGATTCCAGTGATCCGGTGGTTAAAGGCATCAAGTTCATGAATCGTGGGTTTGGTTAATGCCTCACCGAATATTGGTGTGTAAGGTACTGGAGGCTGGTGTACATTAAATTGGATGTGGCCTCAATGTTCTTTCGTTGGTATGGTGAGGTTGGAGAGAGATATACGCGATAAGGTTTTGACCTCGTAGTTTTATCGTAGTTCAAATTACGAGGCAAATTAGGCTGTGGTAAGCACTTAATAGTGACAGAAATAGTCAACCGGAATCGTGTAAAAAAAAAACTAAAACAAGTTTTTTTCCCTTGAAATTTCGTTAATAATCTCTCCTATTTCTGTTGTTATGCCTGATTTAAAAATTAAAATCTTGAAGGCGGTATTTATTGTGACTAAAAAATGAGGCATTTGGTATATGGAATAGGATAATCAGATGATCTCACTTACAGATACCAAAATAATTTATTATTTTTAACTCAAAAATAGCATTTCACGGTCACAGCTTCTACTGCTAACTGTAAAATAAAATGAGAAAACATCTTCGAAACATCGAAATTAAAGAGAATGCTTTCCGGAAGGTCTTTCAATGCGTTGGTTGATTTAGACATTGTGCAAGAGATATCTAAGGGAAATACTAATAAATCACCTTTGCAAGAGTAATTCAGGAAATAACAGTTTTCGTGAGGTCTTTAGAGATTATTTGTCTCATATTCGCGTCTCAAATTGGAGGAATCAGAACGATACTTTTTTGCTTCAATTACCGTCGGGTATACTCCTTTTTTGAAAGTAGAGCTTTCAGAGCAACGACATCAATTGGTATTTAATCCCAGTATTCTTTTATGTCAAAAGTGCCAAAGGCAACAAAAAGTTTTAGCATAAAATAAAATGCGAGTGAAATTTAAATATTTCATAAAATAGTATAAAACAATACAAATTACTTGGATTGGAAAAGTTTAAAGGTTAAAAATAAACATTTTAAAATTAATTTATGTTCTAGTATTTTAACAACTCCGAATTACAATTAAATAAATTTGATATTGATATATAATTAAAAATAGTACTGTGAAATTTTAATGAATAAATATAAATATTAGCAATATTGAATAATGCATCCACATAACAGTATATTGAATTCTCCAGCGTACACACGTATCTTGTATCCTCTTGTCTCAACTATACTAATAGAAACAACGACAATTTAGATAAGAGGCATTGTTAAGATTACTAAACATGAAGTCAGCACGCACGATAACTTGAACTAATCCTTTACAAATCAATCGTTACATGTCTGTGCTTATTGTCATAGTTAATACAAAATATTCAACATGTTAATATTTTTAAAACTGAGTTTATGAAGTAATTGTTATACTGTCACAAATTTACAGTATGTAAATTAGTAACTAATTGCAAGAGAGTTACGTACTTTTTGTAAGAGTGCTATTAACTTATTTTAGATTCTATGATTGTTACTAATTTACTTTATATTGCGAAATTATTTTAGTTTCATGGACTCGTTTTAGATTGTTACGAACTAAAAATATCAGCAACTTTTTATGAAATAGTCGAGCTCTTATTTTAAGATTGCTATAAAAGTGTTGCGAGCTTATAATAATTCACTGAGGTTTAAAAATTCAGATACAAGTAGTTTTACGGGAAAACATTGTGGTTTGGGACTAAATCTCCAATTTCAGTTATGTTTTTAAAAATGTGAGGAAACTCCGTTTTGAAAGTAATTATTAAGATTATCGATAATTATACAAATTTATGCATTGGCGTAACATATTAATTACACATTACACTTTAAAAAGAGGTTAGTTACATTTATCATACTTTTCAGAATAATCCAATAATGCCAAGCTAAATTAAATTGCCCTTATTTAAAGTATTTTCTTTATTTATATCGGTAGCAATGTCCTTTTTACCATATGATGCATTGCTCTTATGTTGATATTACTAATATAATCGCAAAAGTATACACTTTAAGGGGATCCAGCATCTAAATTCTAAAATCTTTATTTTTGGAATTATTGTTCTGAATTTTTTTTTATACAATAATGTATTATACTTTGAAACTCAAAAAACTATTTTAAATTTTCAAATTCTTATTTTTTTTTTAAATTAAAAAACTACAAAATGTTGATGTTTTCTAAATTTGATATATTCAAAAAACTTTTTTTAATTTCACTTCAATTTTGCATTAAATTATTTCTTATTATCCATATCATAAATTTTTTACTTAATTTTTCTATAAAATATTTAGAAAAAATTAAAAGAAAATATTTTGTTCAAAATTATATAAAATCCATAGTAAGCCAAGTTCCAAAAAAAAAAAGAAAAAAAAAAAAAAAAAAGTTAAAACAAAATACACAATTCCTGAAGAAAATTTAAAGAAATATATATGAAAAATAATTGTGGAAAGTTTCATACATTTATAGCAAATAGTTTTTTAGTTTTATCCATTTAAACTAAAAAAAGGGACGAAAAGTCCTCACCGAGAAAAACAGTTTTAAAGTTTCAAAATTGAATGTCCGAGATACAGTTGTCATGAAACAAAAACTTTAATATTTCAAATTTTACTTATGATAGAAACAAAGATTTTATGTCATTTTATTCGGAAATATATTTTTTATTTTTTACAATAATAAAAAAAATTGAGAGTTTTTCAAATTTTGAGTCCAAGACTCCCTTAAATTTTTTTTAATCTTGTATATAACTTCTAAACTTTTTTTTTTTGACCATATCTTTTTTCCCTTGATAAAAAAACCCCCAAAAATTATATTCAAATGTAAAGGATAAGACCTTAACATCTGGAGAATAGTTTTTCATAACTGTAGATTGTGTTATTTGTTTGAAAATCGAAGTTAATTATTGCTTTCAATACCCATATGAGAAGAGTGTTTGATTTCCAAACCAGCGGCGGAGCAACTGGGTTAGTTTCGGTTTCATTCGGTTTCCAAAATGGTGATGGAGCAAGCGGGTTAGTTTCGGTTTCGTTTTTTTATTTGGTTTCGTAATCGATCTGGCGGTGGAGCAAGAATAAGACCATGATTTCAACCTTTTTTAACATGTTTCAACATGCTACAGCCAATCATACGTCGAGAAAGAATGACGTCATTGCTAAATTAGTTTCGGAATCGATCTAGCGATGGAGCAGAGCTTGAAATTAGTTTCGTTTTGCACGTTTTAGCATGTTTAGTTTTGGTTTCGGAATCAATTCGGCTGTGAAGCAGTGTTTGAAATCAGCACGTTTTAGCATGTTTAGTTTTGGTTTTCAGTTTGGCATTGGAGCAGAGCACATTAGTTTCGGAATCAGTTCGGCGGTAGAGCAGTAGGGAAATTAGTTTAGTTTTGGTTTCGGAATCAGTTCGGCGGTGGAACAAAAATTGTAGTGTCTTGTTTTTTTCTTGCTCGAAAATGTTGCAGCCAATCAGAAAACGAGGCAGAGTAACGTCACAGCTTTTTTGCTTATTCTAACGTGTTTCAACCAATAGAATTAATCTGTAGAATATTAAAATGATACTGTTATTTGTGGAGCCATCTACTTGAGAAAATATAAATGAAAAATATATTTATTGAATGTTTTATAAAATCAAAATTGAGGATTCAAACCACCGACTTAGGGTTTACCTAAAGAATTCATGGCTGAGAAATTTGTTAGCGTTAACACTCTCAGCCACGGATCCCTATCTTCCTTGACCTTTTAAATACATTTATACAATCGCTGACTAATTATTAATGCTTAGCTATTTTAGAAGATATTGAAAAAATAAAGTTCGATCACTTCATTGTTATTTTATAAGCTATATGATTGTTGCATTAAATAAAGATTGAGTTTGTGTGATTTTTTTTACATGAAATAAAGAATCAGGGTAAAGATAGTTAAGGGTAATCAGGGTAAATGATACTGTTATTTGTGGAGCCATCTACTTGAGAAAATATAAATGAAAAATATATTTATTGAATGTTTTATAAAATCAAAATTGAGGATTCAAACCACCGACTTAGGGTTTACCTAAAGAATTCATGGCTGAGAAATTTGTTAGCGTTAACACTCTCAGCCACGGATCCCTATCTTCCTTGACCTTTTAAATACATTTATACAATCGCTGACTAATTATTAATGCTTAGCTATTTTAGAAGATATTGAAAAAATAAAGTTCGATCACTTCATTGTTATTTTATAAGCTATATGATTGTTGCATTAAATAAAGATTGAGTTTGTGTGATTTTTTTTACATGAAATAAAGAATCAGGGTAAAGAACATCAATTTATTGAATCAATAGGCTTCCCACTTAGGGATATGTTTTACATTTCATTTTACACTTCTTAACTTACGTGGAATAAATTTTACAGGTGAGTTCAACAAGTTTTTGTTTCCTATAAACTGATTTAGCACATTCAAATCTTTCAATGCTGTATCATACGCACTTTTGTGCATTGTACTTTTTATGGAATTATACATGTAATTGAAGAAATCAATAATATTGGAATTGTGTACTTTTTTTCCCATGTATTGAAATTTGACCCATAGTAATCTATGAAAAAGCCTCTGGATGAGACCTGATCAGAAACAATTTTTCTGCTTTTCGTCGCATGGGCTTAGATACCGAAGATATTATTAGATCATGATAATTATTTAGTGTTTTCAGTTTCTTATCATCTTCATATTTCTTATCGTCTTCTACATTTCTATCGATTTCAACTTTCTTTTCATCTATCACTATGCTTTCTTGATCATGCTTCTTTTCATTCATTGGTCGTGAATTGTTGAATTATTGAAGATTTTAACTCTTCCGCAGCAGTTCATGATAACGAAGCAATTTTTCATGATCATATAAGTCAATATTTAAAATTCAAACCATAGATTTATCGAATTCACTTAATCTCTTATTTGAGACAGTATGTTTTGTCACCAATTCTTTTTGTATAAGAGCGAACTTCTTAATTTGAGCCATGGAATAACGTTGTCAAAATACTCAAGGCAGCGAGAATTAGTACGTTGGGAAAATCCCCCTTCTGCAAAATAAGTCGACGCTTTTTCGGTAAAGACATTTCACGTGAAGAATGGACGCAAAGTCTTCTTGTGTTTGGAGAGCGCTTTTTTTCTGATGTACAGTCAATGGAATATTGCCATTTAATGTGTTCATACAACATTCGCAAATGGCATTTATACATTCCTTATTTAGTTTGCTCAATAAAGTTTTTCGTAACCTTAACGGACAAATTTGTAGTAGTTGCAATTGATTGAGTTGTTCTTTTTTAAGTGTCATCTCACTAAATGATATTTTTTTCAAAGTCATTCAATTTTATATCATTTAAATTGATACACGAGCTGTGTTTGATTAGGTAAAATTTTGCTACTTAGACGTAACTCTTCAGGTGTTTCAGCACGTAAATCTAAAAATAGATAAGAATAAGGAGTTTTCGTTGCATCTCCAAAGACTTCTATATCTAAAGATAATACCAATATGTTTTCTTTGCAACCAGGAGGAATACACTTAATGGGAGTCAATGGTAAATCCGAATGTCTATCGTGAAGATCATCCGAATGCTGCAAATCCAGTTCAAAATGTATCCGTTTGAAGAATGGTAAGATAAAGATGAAATATCTTCAATATCACACCACTCGTAGTTCTTTAGAGGAAGTTTCTGCGACAAGGATAATTCTAGCAGAGTGCTTAACATTTTTGAACTTTATCCACTTCTCTTCTTCAGTAGGCATTATAACTCGGCAGGGTGTGTTGCTTCTACATATTTCATCGTGATAGAGAAAATCCCGTTCTGTGGGATAAAACAGTAAACATCTTCGACAAATGTATTTTTTCATTTTATCTTTGGCCAATTGCGATGACACTAATCTTGATAGATTTTTAATCCAGCAATAGTGGCTTCTACCTTCTTGTTTGATGAGAAGCAAATTCAAGTGATAACTTTCTTTGGTGTTGTCGAGATTACAATCGGAAAAATCACATACTTTTAGGCGTAAGAGTACACATTTATAAAAACGTCATTGTGGTTTTCAAACACAGACACTTCTTCAGGCAATGTTGGGAAATTTATTCCTGTAAAGTCGTAATCATCTTTGAATGAAGAATAATGAGCCAATCTTGAGAGGTTTTCATTAACTGGGTGTAATGCCGAAAGTATAGCCCAACGAAAGCACTCTAAGTCAGAATTCTTCACGTTGATTACAGCATTCTTAACACGAATGCAATCGGGTAACTTTAAGTAACTGGATCCTCTCAATGGCTTATAATCATTTAGTCGTATTTCTAATTTAGTTATCTCTTCCAACATCCAACCAGAATTTTTCGTTTCAAAGTCTTCGCTTTCTTTCATAATTTTTTCAATAGCATTTTCATATACGGTACTCACATTTGATGATAACATTAGAATTTCATTTTTTGTTTTAAAAGAAATATTTTTTTATTAACTCTTCATCTTCTTTTATATATACACAATGAAGCCAGAAATGGACTTTTAAGCTGCTATTTGAATGTTTAAATGTGAGAAAACTTCCCACTACTTTTTTCATGCTCTGAAGAAACTCGTGTATATCTATTTCTCCAGCTATATTTGAAATTACCCATGCAGTTAAATGGTCTTCAAATGCATATTCTTTCTTTTTAAATTTACAATAACTATTTGGATTTGACTTTTTTTTTCCTTTTTATTATTCTGATTATGGGGTTGAAAAGAAATTTTATCTCTTGTACTGATAGATGGACAGGAAATGGAGTGGGAATATTAACTGCTGTACTGGTAGATGGACCTGGAAATGGAGTGGGATGATGAACTGCTGTCCTGGTAGATGAACCTGGAAATGGAGTGGGAAGTTGCTCTGCTTAACTGGTCGAGGGTCCTGGAAATGAATGAAGTAGATGATGGCTCTGGAAGTGGGGAGTGAAGATGTTCTGATGAAGTACTACAAGGTCCAGGAACTGAATTACGAAATGATGATTCACACGTCTGATGTTTTGTTATTTTTAAACGTTTCGATGAGGGCAATCCATTTGGTTGCTTATCCTAACGAATGAAATAGTGATCGCGTTCACCACTGCTGGAAAATGAGATTTCGTGAACATTCTTCAAATGATGACGAAGAGCTGACTTCCGAATAAAAGGCTTCTCACAGTAGACGCATATAAAAGTCTCCTTCTTGTGAAAGGGAGTTATTCGTCTTTCAATTGGAACTGAACCAATAAGTTGATGAGCTGTACTGATAAAGAGTTCTGGAACTGGAGTGGAAATGAATGAAGTAGATGATGGCCATGGAAATGGTGTACGAAAATGAGCTGCTGTACTGGTAGATGTACCTGGAAATGGAGTGGGAAGTTGCTCTGCTGAACTGGTAGAGGGTCCTGGAACTGGAGTGGAAATGAATGAAGTAGATGATGGCCCTGCTGTACTGGTAGATGGACCTGGAAATGGTGTGGGAAGATAAACTGCTGTACTGGTAGATGAACCTGGAAATGGAGTGGGATGTTGCTTTGCCGAACTGGTAGAGGGTCCTGGAACTGGAGTGGAAATGAATGAAGTAGATGATGGCCCTGGAAGTGGTGTACGAATATTTTCTGATGAAGTTCTACAAGGTTCAAGAACTGCACTACGAAATGATAATCCACCCTTACATTGTTTCACACAATTGGATAAAGGTAATCCAACCATCCTCTTCCTGAGCAGATTGTGCAATCTCTTATGCCTCGTTAAACTATCTCGATGCGTGAAAGTCTTATCACATTCATCGCAGTTGAATGTTGATTTTTCATGAATACTCTTCACATGGCGATCCAGTGTTGACTTACTACTGAAGAATTTTTCACAAAAATTGCATACAAAACTCTCCTTCTTGCGAAAGGAAGCTATTTGTTTTTCAGGTGGAACTGAACCAAGAAGTTTCTGTGTTATACTGGTAAAGGATCCTGGAACAGGAGTGGAAATGAATGAAGCAGATGATGGCCCTGGAAGGGGTGTGCGAAGATGAACTGCTGTACTGGTAGATGTACCTGGAAATGGAGATTGAAGTTGCTCTTCTGAACTGGTAGAGGGCCCTGGAACTGGAGTGGAAAGGAATGAAGTAGATGATGGCCCTGCTGTACCGGTAGATGGACCTGGAAATGGAGTGGGAAGAGGAACTGCTGAACTGGTAGAGGGTCCTGAAACTGGAGTGGAAATGAATGAAGTAGATGATGGCCCTGGAAGTGGTGTACGAATATTTTCTGATGAAGTACATGTAGATCGATTCCGAAACTAATTTAACAATGACGTCATTCTTTTTCGACGAATGATTGGCTGTAACATGTTGAAACATATTAAAAAAGGTTGAAATCACGGTCTGATTCTTGCTCCACTGCCAGATCGATTCCGAAACCAAATAAAAAAACGAAACCTAAAATAACCCATTTGCTCCACCACCATTTTGGAAACCAAAACTAATGAAACCGAAACTAGCCCCGTTGCTCCGCCACTGTATTGGAAACCGTAAAAATACTCTACTCATATGTTTACATAGGGTAATGAGTATTGTTTTCGACAAAAAAAATCATCGATCCCCCCCCCCTCCCCCTTCTCCCCGTTTGGGAACAACCCGACTTCAAAAAAGTGGTCTAGAAAAATGTCTATCTGTACGTGGTCAACATAACTCTCAAACAAACTGACCTACGATATTCAAATTTGGTGAATGGATTAGTGGTAGCTATGGGACATAGTATTAAGATTTTCGTCAAAATTGCGCATAAGGTAGCTAGCTGTCTTTGAAAAATTCATGTTTTTCAGTAACTGCTAAAAAACGGTTTCAACGATTGTGATCAAAATCGCTGTGGTAATGCTTCTAAATGTGTTCCAAACATTCCCACCTCCAAAATTCCCTTAAAATTTTTATAAAGACGTAAAAAGTTGGAAAAAGAATGTCTTCTATACATAGTTCTCTTCCCTTGAGCATGGCTCATCAACGATCGTTTTTGTTATATCACCTGTTTCACTATCAATAAAGTATAATATAAGAATTACCGAAAAGCATATCGCCAAAATCGCTACTTTGATGGGTTTTTTTTTTTTTTAAGTGTAAGATTTAACGATGAAAATATCGCCAAATTGGTCATTTTTTTTCTAAACAAATCATGAAAATATAAAAAAGTTAAAAACATCAATCTACGTCAATATAATAGTGCAATTGAAAGTCGTGCCATGTTCCACACACTTAGGTTTTATACTGGTACTCTACGAGCGAGGACTTTATATAGGGGGTGCGTCAACTCGTTTCGGTAACAATCCACTCGACATCTGTCATACTTTAAACTGCAATAAATATATTATTGTTTTACAAATATACTACCCCGCTTGAAATAATTCCTATCGTTTTTCTTTTTGTCAATCAAACTTAATTGATAAAAAAAAAGTTGCTTTGATTACTCTATGATGATGTACTGGACACGATTAATCATCAGACTGACCACTTATTTGAGTCATGCCGAGTTCTGCTTTCCAAAAAAATTTCATGTATCGCTCAACAATATAATATAACTTTAATGAACGTCCAAAAAAGTTATTCCTTTAAGCAACCTTAAACTCGGAAGCTGCATAAGGGTCCATTAGTTTAACTAAATTCATTGATTCCCCACAGATTAAACTCAACACGCTGTTGAAAATAACATTCTTTAACTTAAAAATAAAAATAACATTCTTTAAAACAACTTTCTTTAATTTTTATCATTTTAAATATTAAACGTGAAGTTTAATTTATCTAAGAATGCGAAGTAAATTGATATCTTCAGGAAGAAATGGTAATTTAGTTTTAAAATAGTTGAGGAAATATAAGTAGATTCGGTGTTATTTGTGGTACACTTTTATTGTCTTTGCTATAAGAAAAAAATATATTTTCTTTAAGTGGAAATTAATTCTTTTGTTCAAACAAACTATTAATTGCAATTTTAATCAGATTTCAAAGAGCTGCTGTTTCAAAGAGGTAGATAAATATACATTTAAAAAAGTTTTATTAATAAAAGAATTGTGAAAACACTTTTCAAAAGCCCTGGAGAAATTACAACATCTAAAGAAAATTTTCAGAAGAAAATATTTCTTAAGGTTAATGAAGGATTACCATACCTTGTCACTAGAAAAATTGAAACATTGAAAAGGAACTAAACATAATTCATCTAAGATTTATGTGTTTCTAATAGGACATTTTTTATTTTTAAATATCAATTTGAAAAATTTGTTTACTTGTCATTTACCTTCTCCGAAAAAAATCACCAATTAATTGCTGCGAAACTAAGAACGAATAATTAAAAACCATCTCAAATAACCAAGTTTTTAATCTTTGCAAGAGCTGAAGGAGAATATAAAGAAAGTTAATTATTAGTCAACATTTAGTTTAAATATTGACATATTTGAATTTAAGAAGTAATTAACGTAAAAGAGCACTTTTGAATTTTCCACTTCTGTAGAAATAAATTTATGCTTTTCAAAGTAATTATCAGACATGTTTATTAGAAATACTTTTAATATTCTTGTTACATGAATTAAAATAAGAATTCCCATCAGAGAACAAACTTATATGGAATATTTTTCTTTCAGCTTGTTTCTTTAAAATACGGAAATAAATTTCCTTTCAATTTTTTTTTTATTCACAGAGGAATTCAAACATGAACATTGCTTAATTATAATAATGTGAACCTGTTTTAATGTGAACCTGTTTTATAATGTTTGTACGTGTTTTAGTGTGTACTCCTTCTAACATTCTACAATATACAGTGAAAACTAAGTACTAATTTCTTCTTGTTACCCACTACAGTGTAATGTAAAAACTAAAATTCCTCATTTCTTCTTGTTACCCACTACAGTGTAATGTAAAAACTAACATTCCTAATTTCTTCTTGTTACCCACTACAGTGTAATGTAAAAACTAAAATTCCTAATTTCTCCTTGTCAACACAATCTTATTAACCCTTTTAGTGCTGCGCAAAAATGGATGCCTGTGCGAAGATAATGGGAGGAATTTGTCGAATTTACAAGGGATTGGGAAAATGCTCATAAAAAACAAACTAAAAATGATATTTAAGAAATTCAAAATGCAGCGTATTGTGGGAGAAAGGTTCCAAGAATCTATCCCGTGTCGAGATTCTACCTTATCGCTCTAGAGCAGCGTTCGTCACTAACTTTTAGAGGCAGGCCGTATAACATATGTTAAAGTTTTTTAAGGGTAGGATATACCAAAATATGTATCTTTAATTATTATTAAACTGAAACAAATATTTTTTTTTCTTAGTAAAATTTCAATTGTTATTTGATTTTTGTTATCAAATAACAAAAATTTGTTATCAAAAGTAATAATTTTCATTATTAGTAAAAATAAGTGATTTTTTTGTTTCAACTTGCCAATGCGACTTGACCTAACTTTTAATAAAAGTACTCAAACTGTATTCCCATATTACCTTTGTTTTAGTTGATTGATATCATTTGTGAGACGATGACTGTTAAAATTGTTCAGTTCATTTTATGACAGAGTCGTTGTCTGTCGCAGTATTTATTGCAGCCAATTTTTATAAATTGTCCAAATGGGATTCAGTTAAATTTTTCCTGTATTTATTCTTGATTAAAACCACCTTGCTTGAAAGCTTCTTCGTATAGTTTCTTCGAACACGTAGTGAAGAACTTTATTCTACAGAGTTAACACTTACTATTTCGGATAAATTGCAATAATGTAAAAAAAAATATGTACCGTAAAATTTGACTTTTTTTTTATCTTCTGTGGTGGCGGTGGGCCGCAGAAAAACATGTCGTGGGCCAAATCTGGCCCGCGGGCCGCGTAGTGGCTAACGCTGCTCTAGAGTATACAGTGCTTCGGCACCGACCAGGAGAAAACATAACAAAAAGTTATAATTTTTTTTTTAATTGCAATGCAAAGAATTTGAACCATTTATAACGTTTTATAGAGCTATTTCGAAATACAGAACTTTTGAGATTAGAGGTCGGCGATATATCGATACGACAATATTTTTAAAAATGTATCGATATTAAAAATATCGATAAAAGTTACCGATGTATTGATGATCGCTTTGTAGTTCCATGTGTTTCTTCGATTTTATTAATGGTTATGTCCAAGTATCATTTTTTTTTTGTTTTTTTTTTTGGTATAATCATTTATATGTTCTCTCAATTCCTGGAAACCTTAGATATTAGACCTTGAAATATATTTTCAAATGAGCATTTCCTATATTACTTCCGCGTTCCATTTTTGATTTTTTTTTTTTTTTTTTTCATAATTGCTCTAACTTTGAAGAAGTAACGGAGGGCTAATTAATGCAATTACCGCCATCCAAATGAGCAGAAACTTGGCATATTGCAAGTCGATGACGATGCAGTTTATCACGTGTTCGGGGCTGTCAACCAGGGTTGTAGGGCTAAAAAATATTTACCGGTACACAAACTGTTAGATCATGATTTTAGTTTAAAGCTATTGAAAATTATCTAAATTTTCCTTAAAATCACTGCACCAACTAAGCGAAAATGTATTTTTTTTTAATAGATTCATTTCAGTTGGAAAAGTAGTAACTTTACAAAAAGCAATCATGAAAAGTAGAAATTTGCCCCGAAAAACTTCGTTTTTGGCATAGTTGAAATTCAAATTAAAAAAAAAAAAATCATGTATCGATACATCGATATTTTATCGATGATTTTTTTCTATGCAACGATATAGTATCGATATTTATTTTGATCGATATTTTCGACCTTTACTTGAGATGCGAAATAGGCGCCAACGCTTGCACAACGATATATCGTCGTTCGCACTAAAAGGGTTAAAAAAGGACAATCGGAGAATTTGATCTACTTTCTCTTATAACACTTCTTTTTTATTATTTGACGACGAATATTATATTCGTTTTTCAGAAATAAACTCTTTCTTCAGTTTCTTAATAATTACTAAGCAATACAAATAACTGATCAACTACAAAGATGACAGCATCGAAATATTTTCTCCGTCGTTTTAAGAAAAAAAATCTCTATAACTTTACAAAATAATTCATCTCAACCAAAACATTTTTTTAAATACACTTATTTAAAAAAAAATCATAGTTTTATTAGCACAGAAAACTCTTAGAATTTAATTCTAAACTTGCCATCTACAGCGAAAAATAAGGGTTATAACATGAAAAATCAACCATCTAAACAATGAATATTTTGTGTTAAGCATAATTGCCAAACATGTGGGCATAATCATGACAGACTCGGGGTGATTTATTACTTGGCCTTTATATTCAGAGCTTGTCAGAGCTCAAAACAAAGTTAGCTCGAAAATATTTTGGATTGAGAGTACAGAATAAACGACGTATCGGTTTGTGTTATTTTCCTGGAAATAAATTTTCTATGGAAATTTTAAGGTTCGTAGCTATCGATTCGCTGAAATTTTTTATAATGAAACAAGATTAAATCAAGTTTAATTCTATTTATGTTTCAATAACGTAATAAAGTTTATTAAATTTTTTTTATATAAAAAGGGTCGGGGATTAATGTAACGTTATAAGGTATGCATCAAACATTAATTATTGAAGTTTCATAAGACTTTTAATCATACTTTCAAACACTATGATTTCGATTCTTAAATCTTATATATTATTTCTAAGCGGTGTTTTTTGTGACAATCCCTTTTTCTCCCTTTATTTGAAACCAAAATTGATTCATAATGTTTTAATTTATAGACTAAGACCTCCTCTTCTGACAAATAGTTTAGTTTCAATTGCACACTGTGTTATTTGTATGAAAATCGAAGTTAATTATTTTTATTATGGTAATCCATGAGAGGAATCTATGAGAGGAGATAATGAGAGGGGACTGACTCTACGAGAGGAGACTCTACGAGAAGAGAATATGAGAGGAGATTCTACGAGAGGAGAATATGGTTGGTTGGTTGTTTTCAGATTATCTGGCACCGTCAGCAACAAGAGGGCTGTAATGCGCCGAAACATTCGTCATTAGACAAGCCAACATACATTTACAAACACCCATGCCTAACATGGGACTCGAACCCGCAACCTCGCGGTCTAGAAGCCAGCACGCTAACCACTATACCGTTTGAGAGGAGAATATGAGTGGGGACTCTATGACAGAGGACTCAACGGGAGGGACTCTATTAGAGCCGATAATGGGACGGGACTCTACTAGGGTCGATAATGAGAGGGAACTCTACTAGGGTCGATAATGAGATGGGACTCTTCCAGGGTCGATAATGAGATGGGACTCTTCCAGGGAAGATAATGAGAGGGGACTCTACTAGAGGAGATATTGAGAGAGGAATCGACAAGATGAGATAATAAGAAGAGACTCTACAAGAGGAGAATATGAGTGGGGACTCTACGACAGAAGACTCAACGGGAGGGACTCTATTAGAGCCGATAATGGGACGGGACTCTACTAGGGGCGATAATGAGAGGGAACTCTACTAGGTTCGATAGTGAGATGGGACTCTTCCAGTTAAGATAATGAGAGGGGACTCTTCCAGTTAAGATAATGAGATGGGACTCTTCCAGTTAAGATAATGAGAGGGGACTCGACAAGATGAGATAATAAGAAGGGACTCTACAAGAGGAGAATATGAGAAGAGACTCTACTAGAGACGATAATGAGATGTAGCACTACGAGAGGAGACTATGAGAAGGAACTCTACGTAGAGAATATTTCAGCATTCCATGAGAGAGACTATGTAAGGTATAAGTCGAATCGGATCGTCTATTATCCCCTCTTCTCCTGTTATATTTTAAAGAACTATAAATAAATGTATTATTGTGTTCTCCGATTTAAACAATTTCTTTCATAATTTGTTGATGAATCGAAATTAAGTGTTAAAAATGTTCTAATGGATTTTCTATGATAAATGTACGGGATATGATTTAGTACAAGACCGGTCAGCTACGAGACCATGCGAATTCATTGCAAAGATTATATACTTTAAGTATGCATATAATAGAAGCTTAATCTTAATCCACTAACTAGAATCTGTTTATTTTATGTGGAAAACAGTCAATGTATACCATATACAAGCTGTTGTTTCAATCTACATTCTCTGTTATTTTTCAGACGAAACGACAATTTTTAAATTTTAATATTTCTTATAAATAATATTTCAAATGGAGATAAAATTATCCAATTGCTAAATTGCAAGCAAAATTTATATATTTATTTAATTAAAAATATTTATATATTATGAAAACACCAGAGTTAACAATGTAAATCAAGAAATATAGATATAGTTAAGTTTTGGGTACTGACATCCTTTTCTAGTTTTTAAATATGTTTTTTCTGCAAAGTAATGTATATTTAATTATTTCAGAATAAACTCGATTTTTCTAGTGTTTTCAATGCTCGAAGATGTTCTAACAGTTGGTAAAAGTTAACTACATGACACCATTCGTAATTTGAAGGAATGTTATGCAATTTACTTTTTATTGAAATTATACAAAAATGTACTTAAAACATTTAACGTACCATTTGAATATACCTAAAACATTTAACGTACCATTTCAATGTACCTAAAACAATTAACTCTTAAATGGACATCAGACCAGAATCCAACTCCCATTAAGTATTTTTCTAATTTTATCTCTGATACAGACGGAAATGTAAAGTAAAATATAAAGAGTATGCCTAATTTTACCTTCACAAGTTTTGCCATCCCTGCCAAGCTGAAATCCTGGAAGACAACTGCAGACTGCTCTACTGTTAATGCTTCGGCAATGGTGAGAACAACCTCCTCTGTCACTAGCACATGCATCAATTTCTGTTAAGGAAACCATGATTTTATCAGGGATAATTCCATAAGTGCTTGGTAATTTACGCATAATTTTTAAGAACTATTTTCCAGAAAGTTATACTATAACTTTTTTTTTTACAAGTGATATTTTCTGGTAATATTACAAGAAAAGTTAATGAAAATATACCAAGCTCAGAAATCACGATGATAAAGCATTACTCATACTATTAGAGTGGTAAAATCACGATAAAGCTATTTCCAGAAAAGTACTGAAATCTAGTAATGACATCAGGAGAGATTTTATTTGGAAATATATCGTGGCTTGAATAGTTTTTGCATTGAATTAATTTCTTTAAAATAGAATAATTACTAACTAAACACAGTTAAATTTTTCCACACTGGTAGGCATATTGTTTTTCTAGAAAACGTTATTTTTGTGCATACAATCTAAGTTGCCATGATAACTTCTACAAAACATCCTTTCTACGTTACCAAATACGTGAATGAATACATAAACTTATTTACTTTATTTGAATTCGAAACGGTTCTGTTTACTATTCGTATGAGAATTTGTTTAAAATTTTCCTAACCCTATCAATCTCCTATTCTATTTTCAACCAACTTTACTTTACCAACTTTTTTTTTTTTTACTTTAATTCAGCGTGGTGTAACGCACTTGAACTAGAATTGAGTTAACATATTTATCGTTAAATATTAATTGTTAAATTTTAAATAGCATTAAAAATATAACAATGAATATTTAATCAATCAACTTAGGTTATTTTATTCCAAAAAGTTTGATAAAATCATCAAAACTAAAATAACTAAATTTTAAAAGAAACTTTTTTCATTGGAAGATAAGAAGATTCAAAATCAAAACCCCGATTGGTTGAAATTATTTCTATTAATTGTTGAAATCTGACTTTATTGGGTTATTTTAAGTGAAATATAAATAATAACCAAGTAAAAACAACATATTTTATAATAAGTTAAAAAAATTTGGAAAACTGATTTACCTTCACACGTTTTCTCATCTCTTCCCAGTTGGTAATTAGGCAAACAACTACAAACAGCTTTTCCCCTGACACTTTGACACAAGTGTGAACAGCCTCCTTTGTCTCGAGCACATGCATTCATCTCTAAAAATTAAACATAAATACTTTACTTTATACAGGTATTGTATAGTTACATATAGATATATATTTCCATACTTTAATTTTTTTATTTACACTTTTCTAATTGAAACCAATTCTTACACAATAAACTCACAAAACGTGTTTTGATACCAGTATAACTTAGAAAGCTCAAAATTAAGTGAAAATATAAATTTGGAATTTTCAAATTCAAAATATTCTTCAAATTAGTAACTTTAAAACTACACCACATTCTTTTCTAGATTCGAATTATTTTTAAAAGTACTAGCATTTTGATAAGTTATACAGTGCTCAAAATTCAATATCGCAGTGTTAGAAGTTGTTTCACCATAGATTACTTCAGTTTGAATTAACCAATTTAAATTTTTTATTTTAATTTGAAGTGTACAATGAGGCCCCAGTAATCTTACTACAATAAAATATATCAGTGGAACAATTGGTTTTGAATGTAATTTATCCTCAAGAGCAAGTGTTTTTTAATATTATCAAAACTAAATTCTATGAAAATATGGTTAAGTTTACAATCCTATTGCATACTCTGAGCAAATTAGTGTTATTTCAAATTAAAATAAAAAAAAATACTTATGGCTGAATGATATTTTAATTGTCTGATTAAAAGTTAACTACACAAGATCGCAAGAAGGAAAAGTTTATGCAGATCTGTCAGTTATAAAAACTTGTAAAGTGGAAAACAAATTGTGTGTACAGTTCTAAAATGCAAGACAAATAATCTGAAGAAATAAAGGGTGATGTGAAAGATTTTTCTAAAAAGTACAATATACTTTCTGATATAACCCGGTGTTGTTCGGTCATCAATAGTGTACGAAGTATTGTTCTTATCGTATTTGAAGGACATGAAACTGTACTTTCGACATTTCATATCATGCAAGTTTCCTTTTCCCTACCTAAGGCCAGCTTCGATTAAATCACGAACAACGTAATAATTCTTATTGTATTTTCCCTAGCTATCCAAAACAGACCCTTCCTACCTTTATTCAACATTTTTACATCTCCTCTTTTCTATTTATTTCAACCTCTAGTTTTCAAGCAAATCACTCTTCCTTTTTATGGTATAATAATCATGACAGATGAAACAAGTCGGTAATTCATTTTTGTTTGGAATGAAAGCATACATATCAGTCCATTCTTTCTTAAATTCACGATTTTCCTCATCAATTTTGTCCTTCCTTCATTCCTACAAGTCGAGGACTTGTTTTCTAATTTAGTGAATTTAAAAAAAATAAAAAAAAAATAAAAAAATTGACAGCGCGTTTGACCAAGAAAAGTTGTCAGTGAATGGTGCTATCTACTTCAATTGGATTTAGAGAACAACGAAAGTCATCAAAAGCTTGATGCAACTGAAACTGTGAAGCATGGTGGGTGCACTCCTATTGCTTGCGCATTTTGATTGTTCCATATTACGACTGAGAAGATTCCATAGAGCACCGGTACCCAACCTTTAATTTGTGCGGATCACCTAATTTGCTAGAAAAACTTTGCGGCCCTCTAACTAATAAAATATATACGTGCATCAGTAATTAGTAAAATATACTTTACAAGAAGGCTTGAAATATATATTTCTTATAAAGAGAGGAACCTAATTGAATTCACTTCGCTTTCATAAGTATATAAGACAACCAAAAAAGTGGTCAAAGTTAAAAACAATGGGAATTCGATATTGTTTGTCCCCCACGAGAAAGTCAATATCTGGATTAAAATTGGATAGTTTTAGCCTCAAATAAATCTCCTATTAATGCAATTTTGGCAATTACTGGATATTCTTTCCAAACATTTATCCAAAAGGAACCAATATTGTCGATAATTCAATTACGAGTCTTCACTTGAAGATATTTTCTATATTTTAAGTAATCTTCTTTAAATGGAATTCAGTCGTTAAACCATCAAAGAAAAGAATCGAATAATTGGATTGTTACTAATCAGCCAGTGACTCGATTGTTCCCATCTCAACCCATGAAGATCCTATAGTATTTATCTTGGGTTAGACTCTTTGATTAACTTCCACAGCCCAGCACCACGCTACTCAAGGCTCATGGGTTGGAAACCGCTGCCATAGAGCACTGTGGACACCAATTTTAAGTTGGTATTTGATAGCAGTCCATTCTACTCATCTCTCTGTGTTTCGTGACGTTTTTTCTATATTTCGGGTTTGAGATAACGCAATAAGTTTAAAATGGCTTTAATATTTATTTATTGCTTTATCACTATATTCTTAGGTTGTTACTTATAACTTAAAAAAGCCACAAATATTCACGAAAAGAGCAAGATGTGGTTCCCGAGCCGTGGTCTTCCGACCCCAGCATTGGCCTAAAGTGAAAGTATGATAAAATATACCTTTAATCCGCTAAGTCACCAAGCTTATTGCTGCCCATGGGTTAGGAACCGCTGCCATAGAGCACTGTGGACACCAATTTTAAGTTGGTATTTGATAGTAGTCCATTCTACCCATCTCTCTGTGTTTCGTGACGTTTCCCTTATATTTCGGGTTTGAGATAACGCAATAAGTTTAAAATGGCTTTAATATTTATTTATTGCTTTATCACTATATTCTTAGGTTGTTACTTATAACTTAAAAAAGCCACAAATATTCACGAAAAGAGCAAGATGTGGTTCCCGAGCCGTGGTCTTCCGACCCCAGCATTGGCCTAAAGTGAAAGTATGATAAAATATACCTTTAATCCGCTAAGTCACCAAGCTTATTGCTGCCCATGGGTTAGGAACCGCTGCCATAGAGCACTGTGGACACCAATTTTAAGTTGGTATTTGATAGTAGTCCATTCTACCCATCTCTCTGTGTTTCGTGACGTTTCCCTTATATTTCGGGTTTGAGATAACGCAATAAGTTTAAAATGGCTTTAATATTTATTTATTGCTTTATCACTATATTCTTAGGTTGTTACTTATAACTTAAAAAAGCCACAAATATTCACGAAAAGAGCAAGATATGGTTCCCGAGCCGTGGTCTTCCGACCCCAGCATTGACCTAAAGTGAAAGTATGATAAAATATACCTTTAATCCGCTAAGTCACCAAGCTTATTGCTGCCCATGGGTTAGTAACCGCTGCCATAGAGCACTGTGGACACCAATTTTAAGTTGGTATTTGATAGTAGTCCATTCTACCCATCTCTCTGTGTTTCGTGACGTTTCCCTTATATTTCGGGTTTGAGATAACGCAATAAGTTTAAAATGGCTTTAATATTTATTTATTGCTTTATCACTATATTCTTAGGTTGTTACTTATAACTTAAAAAAGCCACAAATATTCACGAAAAGAGCAAGATATGGTTCCCGAGCCGTGGTCTTCCGACCCCAGCATTGGCCTAAAGTGAAAGTATGATAAAATATACCTTTAATCCGCTAAGTCACCAAGCTTATTGCTGCCCATGGGTTAGTAACCGCTGCCATAGAGCACTGTGGACACCAATTTTAAGTTGGTATTTGATAGTAGTCCATTCTACCCATCTCTCTGTGTTTCGTGACGTTTCCCTTATATTTCGGGTTTGAGATAACGCAATAAGTTTAAAATGGCTTTAATATTTATTTATTGCTTTATCACTATATTCTTAGGTTGTTACTTATAACTTAAAAAAGCCACAAATATTCACGAAAAGAGCAAGATGCGGTTCCCGAGCCCGTGGTCTTCCTAACCCTGCACAAGCGTAAAGTGAAAATATGATAAAATATATCTTAAACCCGCAAAGTCACTTAAGGTTGGCTGTCGTTATTTCACTACAACAATACCGAAGTGTTACTTTTCATTGTTTAGATTAGTTTAAGCTACAACCAATTTAACTCAACAATTTAAATGTATTCTCACTATTTGTAATTGAGATATCTCGGGGTATTCAAAAATATATTTAATAATATATTATTTAAAGTATAAACAATTTATAACATAACCAACTTTTATGATAGTAGAATTTAAAACTCATAAAAATTTAGAACAAGCCAGACTCGTTTTTCTAACGAAGTACGCTAAAACTTGAATAGTAATACCTATCAAATGAAAAATTTCTACAATTTTTATCACCATAAATGCATTTCTATAAGAAAAATCATACATAGAATTACATAAGTGTTTTTAAATTTTAAACTTTTTAAAGGTTTTTATAAAATTAATATACACTCGTAAACATCGAACGTTTTACTCACATTGATAAATTGGAAATTCATCTGCAATATTATTTCAAATTCTAAATATTTATAATTTTTAGTAGCAATTTTTTAAAAACTTTTTCCAGTTATACAATGTTTGATAGAGTTTGAAAATGATGCGATAATTTTAAATAAATAGAGCTTCCTTAATTTCAAAGTATACAAAAACATTTGAGTAAAAGACGGAAAATTTTTCAAAAAATTTATATTTCAGTTTTTCAAAATATCTTGGAAACATATAATAAACTTAAACGAGCATTTAATATTAAAGATAATCGTAAATGGTTAAAAAAAAAAAAAAAGGTTAAAAATTAGTGCAGAAAATAAGTGTTCATGAACTTCCCGTCAGAACGTTACATAAAAAATTTTCATGTGTGATTACTCACACGCGTCCAATGTTTGATTACACATTCTCGGCGTAGAAGTATTTGATTTGATAACCTTTTTTATTCTAAGCTTTAATTTTTGGTTAATGTTATATACATATTAATTGGTTATATAATGCAGTTTAGTTTCTTTAGATATTGAGATCCTTCTTAGTTTAATTTTAGTCTAACCATTAAATTAAAGTTTCAATGCAATGATTTGGCCAATTAACTATATAAAACTAAGCTTTATTCGTACGTAGAATTCTTGAGTTTTAATTACTTCAAATTTAAATGTCGACAAAGGAATTCCCGAGAGAAAACTTCAACAAACTCTAAGCTATTAAATGAAACATGATTAAAAGATTCGAATAAAAACCCATTGTAAGCACTACCATGAAATTCAGATGCAGACATCAAAAGTCCTAATTAATCCGCATTCCCGTCTCGCAATTAGAATTAATTAGAATGGAGCTAATTATCACGCAGCGGAACGTGAGAATTGCATGACAGAACTTTATTCGGTGTTAGGGAATTGATAGAAATGGAATAACCAGAATTGGTCATTCAGTGTAAAACTAGAACAGTGGTTTGCTAAGTGTTAATTAATACCTTGTTTGGATGAAAATGTTTTATTGTAAGGATGGATTTATGGAATTGAATTGACCCATGTATCTGTTCCAGAGTTGTTTTTGAAACTGCATTTGAATTAGAAGTCGGAAATATCGATCAAAATAAATATCGATACTATATCGTAGCAAAGAAAAAAATATCGATAAAATATCAATATATCGATACATGATTTTTTTTATTTGATTTTCAATTTTGCCAGAATCAAAGTTTTTCTGAGCAAATTTCTACTTTTCCTGATTGCTTTTTTGTAAGGTGACTACTTTTTCATCTGAAATGGTTGTATTACAAAAAAAGAGTTATATTTTTGTTTAATTGGTGCAGTGATTTAAAAAAAAAATTTAGATAATTTTCAATAGCTTTTAAGTGTATGGAAAATATTGAATATTGGTGCCATTTTAACTGTCACTCAGCCAAGTTCAAAATTTAGTTTTGAAGTTTTTGAAAAGGGAATAAAGAAAATCGAAAAAACACATGGAACTACAAAATGATCATCAAAAAACTAAAAATGTTTGAAAATATCGATATATGGGTGACTTTTATTGATACTTTTAATATCGATATTTTTTTAGAAATATCGATAAAAATATCGTCGTATCGATATATCGCCGACCTCTAATTTGAATTGCAAATTCAACAAATATAAAGTCAGCAATTTGAAAAATAATTTTAGGGCTACATATGGATTAATTAAGATGACTGTCGGCAGAAATAATTTAAGTTCTTTCGATAGAAAAGCGTAAAGTTACAAGAGTAAATGTAAAAAGGCATAAAAATCAGCGACTAGAAACCATGCCAGGTTTGATTTCTCAGATTTGTGCAGAATGATTTCTAATTAACAAGACAGTGAAAAATGTATAATTCAAGAATATTTTCCGAATTGGACTTCTCCATTTTCAGAGAAAATTAAGGTAAAATCGTCTGTTTAGTTCACAAATAAAATAATCCGCTTTCTTTTTTTAACCCTACAGATTAGCTTTACATCAAAATCTTAGTGATTAACATCCATCAGTCTACTTTAATAGCTCCGTAGTTTATCATACATTTACAATACCATCTGATGGTAAAAACTGTAATCAATGTTTCTTTGTGAATAAAAAAAATCGTTTCTTCTGACCATTTCTGTGTAATAATACACAACATTCTATTCTCAAACAAATGTCCATGAATAATCAATTTTTTAAATTTATTTTTACTTTTGTATAGCATAATATATAAAAAAATATATATAATTGTAATTATAGTTTTAATATACTGAAAGAAAAAACTGCTATGTACTCCTAACTAAAAGCAGGTTAGCTCATATTTTCGCTCAAATATTACCCTTAGTATATCACGATAAATATCCAAAATGATTTTGATATTTATTCCCACTACCCAAATAGTACTCACTTAAACAAACTCTTATGCAGAGTTATATGCACTCATAGCCATATATTTAGAATAATAGCTATTGTTTAAATATTTTTTAAAATATAGATTAGAAAGGAATGAAATTGGGTATACATGTGGTAATAAGTCGAAGAAGAAATAAACAATTCAAAGCAATGACAAAAATAAATTTTTCATTTAAATATTAGGGTTAACATAAAAATGTCCAGAAAACAATTTTCAGTTTCACTGAAAAACAATAATTTTAACAATGGCAATAAGAAAATTAAATTAAAAGGGTAAATTATGTAGGGAGTTAATAGGATATGTATAGGGAAATTAATAGGGGCCTGTGATACTCACGCATGCTGCAAAACGATTTTTCACGCATTCGATAAGGATTTTGATTAGTTCTGTGTGTTATAGGGAAATTAATAGGGACCTGTGGTACTTATGCATGCTGCAAAACGGTTTTTCACACATTTGATAAGGGTTTTGATTAGTTCTGTGCTCAGATTCAGAAGCCAGTAAGTGGTTTTTTATTCTGGAAAAGAACTTAGTGGGGGACAGAAGGCAGCAATACGTCTACAGAGCATGTCCCACTCCTCTACCGAATTGAGGTCAGGAGAGTTGGCAAGGCGTCTAATGTCTTCACTTTCAAGGAAGTCGTAGACCAGGATTCCACAGTGATGAATCGAGTTATCATCCATTCAAATAAAATCAGTAACAACAGCACCTCGAAAAAGGTGAACAGTAGGTTCAAGCACTTCGTTTATGCCCAACTTACAGGAAACAACCCCCTTGTCAAAAATGTGTGATGTCTGTGCGACCATCCAACATGATGCTAGCTTAGACCACAACTTTGTGAAACTATGCTTTTTAGGGAAATTAATGAGGGCCTGTGGTACTCACGCATGGTGCAAAACGATTTTTCACACATTTGATAAGGGTTTTGATTAGTTCTGTGCTCAGATTCAGAAGCCAGTAAGTGGTTTTTTATTCTAGAAAAGAGCTTAGTGGGTGGACAGAAGGCAGCAATACGTCTACAGAGCATGTCCCACTCCTCTACCGAATTGAGGTCAGGAGAGTTGGCAAGCCACAGCATGCGTCTAATGTCTTCACTTTCAAGGAAGTCGTCGACCAGGATTCCACAGTGATGAATCGAGTTATCATCCATTCAAATAAAATCAGTAACAACAGCACCTCAAAAAAGGTGAACAGTAGGTTCAAGCACTTCGTTTATGCACAACTTACCGGAAACAACTCCCTTGTCAAAAATGTGTGATGCATGGGCGACCATCCAACATGATGCTAGCTCAGACCACAACTTTGAGAAACGATGCTTTTCATGGTGTGTATTCCGCACAAATGAGTACCACTCTCTTTCTAGATTGCGATACGACGAGAATCAGTTTATAAACTGAATCTGGATAAGTCACTGACTGGATTAGTTCTCAAATGACATTTCTCCATTGTTGACGATTACATTGCTGGTTGTTCCAGTCCTTAAATATAGCCAAATTATACATGCTTTAATGTGGCTTGGTATCTGGATCTGGCGTAAGGCAATATTAACGTGTGTAAAAGCGATCTCTTAGTGACAGCCCTAAAACTTGATAAAATGCATCGCCATCGACAACGAGTCTACTGCTAAGTTTCATCTTGATAGGATGACGACAAAGTGGGTTGATTATCCATCCGAATATTTATCCACACAAGTACGCATTAGCAAAATAGAAATTTATATAAATGATTTAAAAGTAGATGTTTGTAATGAAGTTTTCAGAGTTTTGGTGATATTACCTAATAGGCTTATCCCTAGAAATAATAGGGCAATTCTCTGACTGACGGAAGGGACATTTCGGCTCTTTTTTACTACTCATAAACAAATAACAATTACAAAATTAAGATGAATGTAGTAGTTATATTTTCATTTTATATCATATTACTTGGTGACAAAGTTATAGGGAGAAATAATTATTTTAACTAAGTCAAATATGCATTTATATCGTCTGACGCACGGGACACGGCAAGTAGAGCTATATTAAACAAAAGTATAATTGCTAGATTGATAATAATTTTAGAATCTTAATTTGTTTGTGAGTAGAAAAAAGAGCTAAAATGTCTTGTGCTTACTGCAGAGAATTTCCCAATAGTTTATTAAAAGAATGGAAAATCGTAAACAGCACACATAGGCGAAATCAACTTTTTTTGAAGGGTTCTAGAACTGAAATTACAGTCATCATTCGGATTTTTCTTTTTTTACTGTAGGTACACGTGAGAAAATTTTACAGAACAAATTTTAGAGTGAAAGACCTAAAATTCTTGTTTAAAATTTAAAATTATCTTTACTGATTAAAATTGTATTTTTTTTAAATTTTGTCTCACAAAATATGTTTTAATTTTAAATGTGTAAGAATAAAGTAGACGAAAATCCTACACAGTTTAATATTTTTGAAAAATGTATTCGGAGGCGATTATGAAACATAGCACATTTGCTAAAGGTTATTTTTTAACTGCCGTGTAACTTGAAAAACTATGTATGCTCTCTAAAATTTTTAATGAAAACTTACCGATGCATGTTCTGCCATCTTGTGTCAACTGATACCCTGGTAAGCAACTACATGTAGTTCTTCCAGAAATCATTTCACAGCGATGTGAACACCCTCCATTGTCGAGGCTACAGGAATCGAGAGCTTAAATAAAAAAATAAAAATGTTTAATAATATAGGATACTTATTAAAAATATAAATATCATATTGTATTTTTCCTTCACTGCAATTTAAAATTTGTTTTTGAAACTGATGCCATTATTATGGTGTTTAAAAAAGTAATGTGGTTCAATTATATAATTAGAATTGTTTGTATCTGCAACATGCAGTATTTTTTAAGGGGACTTGGTACCCCTTGTTTTCACAAAAAATAATAAAAATATAAATTTTCTGCTTTTTGCGTTTTTATAATCTTTGAAACCTTTTCCTTATTCTGGGAAGTTTTTGACCTGATCCGATAACTGCAAATGCAGAAAAACTATATTTTTATGGAGAATTTAACATTGCTGCAATAGCTCCTTCGATTTTTCGAAAGCATTTTTCACAGTTCGTGATTTTTGAAATTACTACCTTACTCAAAAAGCTAAAACTTCAGAAAATATAAATGAAATGACTCAAAAAAAATTTGTGCCATTCTTAATATCAATTTGACAAAAATAGGCATGGATTTTGGAATAAAATAAAAACTTTTTTTTTACAAATTTTAATGTTAAACAATACTCGTTTTTTACACTTTTTTTACATATAGGTACAGTAATTATCGTTTTTTTTTTCGAAAAGTATTTTACTTTTTCTAAATACGATGCCCAAAAAGTTAGAGTATATTACTAGGAAAATGTTTTTAAAAAAAAATCAGGATAAAATATTGAAAAATGAAAAAAATAGAATTTGAAATTGGATGAATTAAAAAAAAAAGAAATTGAAAATTTAGAGCACGTACTATGTGAACTTTTTTTTTAATAAACATTAGTTTTTACTTAGTAATACTTCCAACTATGTAAAAATTATAATTTTAAAGGCTTAAATAAAAAAAAAGTTTGAAGGGTAACAAAAGTCCCCTTAAAATTTCTTTTCACAAGGGGACAAGCTCTTTGAAGAAAAGCAAATGTACTCACCTTTCTGAAATCCAAAGCATTTTTTGTTTCTCCTGGACAGAAATAATGCTTAATGACAAAACATTGCATAGATTTTTTAAATTTTAAAACTTCGTATCATGTAGGACTTTTTTCGCACAAGGGTTGCAAACTCGAAGCAGCCTGCATCAAAACATCTCATCAACATCTGGACATAGAGAGATGTCAGACAATTAAGAACGAGAGCCTTCCGGGTGAACTTTTCATGAGACCGCTTATTTTTTTTTTTTTTGATAGGGAAGAAAACAACTGTTCATACCCTGTCAGGAAAGGTTAGCCAATAACGTTTTTAAACGCCATTATTTCCAACGAGTTAAGAAAGCTACGTGCTCGTGAGTCAAAGCGATATGAACTTGAGGTGATAGAATCAGTAGTTGTGAACAGTACCGCTTTCTTTGCAAAGCTAAGGACATGATCTTATACGCTTTTCAATCATCCAATTATCATAAATACGTACAAAGATGAAATAAAATACGTATAAAGAAATAATAAAGGTTGCATATAAAATTTACAAAAATGACATCGTATGAAAATTGGTCTCACTAGAAGTTAATGAAATCTTTTCCTGCAGATCAATTTTGCTGTTTTGTTTACCTATAAAATTATACACACACAAATTTTCAGTTTAATTTAAAACATTGTTTGATTTTAACTCTAATAAGTCCCGACCCTACAGAAAACAGAAAATAAACTTTTACATTTGCATCAATTTTCTCTTTTTAAGAAAACTTCACTATATTTCACATTGAAACCGTTTTTGTGAAATCTGTTTCTTTCCTGACAGCAGACGCAATTAACCGAGCAAAAAGCTAAAACATCCATTACCCATTTACAAAAACTCAAGAACATTCATTTAAAAAACTAGATTTCTCGTTAAAAATGAGATTTTTCTTCCATAAGGCAAGCTGTCATCCCCAGTGAGCGATACGGGTTGTTTATGACATTCGTGGCAGTAATTACAATGGAATATAATTGCATTCAAGTTCCCGGAAAGAAGATGCTTTATAATTACACACACATCAGGTATTGCGAACTATTTTTAGTCCCTCATTAGTTTTGGTTTCGCTTTTTTTCCCCCGCTGTATTTGAGGTAAGGAGATTTTTCAAGCTGATGAATCTTCTCATAATATGAAAAATGTCCCGTTACCTGCAAATTTACTCAAGTGGGAAAATGTTTACGCTCAATAAGGCATTCAGAAATAAATATTTTAGTAACTAGCGAGAAAAGTTCGGAGTCCTTATATACTTAGCTTTATTTGGCATAAATTGGATGAGATTAAATTGACGCATAACTGTTGCTGTACTGCTGTTTTCTCGGAAAGTTTGAGTCTTGTAAAAACTGTTTAGTTAAACTAATAAGGGGAAAATTCTGCCTCTTTCAATGCTACATTTTGTAACCTATTATTTTTTTAATATTAGAAGTAAAATTACTATACAAGACGGATGAAACTTGCATTTAGTTTGAGTACTTTAAATGTAACTAGATGCATTGCTCAGCGTAAAGCAGTACCCGGTGGTGGAGTAAGATAAGATGGAAGTATAATTTTTTTACCATATATACAAAGTATCCTGTATAACTCTTTATATTAAAAAAAAACTCTTTGGACAGAGAATAGTTATAAAACGATGGTTATAAAATGTTTAGTTTCCACACTACACCAAGGTAGTAAGAAACTTATACAACAACTCTGAGATGAATACCTTATATACTATATCTGAACAGTATTTTCCGTAGCGATTTTTTTTTCTCTCTTTATTCAAAACCAAAATTGATAAACGATAAACCAATTTAAAGATTAAGGGGAGTTGGTACCCAAAAATTTATAAATAATCAATTTTGAGTTTATTATTGTTTATCAAAATTTAAATTCTCCCCTTTAAAAGGATACCTCATTTGTAATAATACCTCAAATAGGAGTGTTTTAATAATTTTTTAAAGACAAAATTGGTAACTATTAGTGCAAAAGTTTTCTTAAAATGTGTTTTTCTCAAAACTAAATTTTTCATTATTCATGCACCTTTTTCTATGAAACTAAGCAAACTATCTTCCTGAAATTTCTACCTCTTCCTTTTATGTATCTGTATATACTGAAGTGAAATTTTGTCGCTATTTAAAATAAAAATGTTTGGGGCTTTTTCAGCAAAAAATCTTGTGACTTTTAACAAATTTGAGTGACTATCACTAAAAAGCATTTAAAAAAAAAGGTAAATGAATCACAATCAAAAGCTAACATCAGTAAAATAAAAAGCATCTGCTAAATGCACTGAAAAAAAAATTTGGCTTCTATGTCAAATACTTTCTGAGAAAAAGGTACCTGAAATATTCCAAATTAACATTACCGGTATAGAGGGTACCAACTCCCCTTAAGATTTCCGCTTCTGACGGATAGCTTATTTACAAATGATGCACATTGTGTTATTTGTTTGAATATTGAAGTTAAAAAAATTATAGTCTAAAAAGTTTGGGAAATCATTATCATATATAGTAGACGGAACCATAAAAGAGAGAATAGTAATTTAAGCACGTAGAGAAAACCGATGAAAACTCTATAGCTCATAAATAGAATACAATATCTAACTCTGATGAAAGTCTAAAACAGTAATTCTTTACAGCTAGGCAATCTTAACCCCTTGGGTACAGATTTATTTAGGAAAATTCTTGCGTTTGAAACTGTTGGTTTACACGCTCAACGATCTATTTTTATGCACAATAACGGATAATCAGGCAGGGAATTACAGCTTAACGTGGATTCCGAACCACAGCGAACATCTATGCCTAACGCGGGATTCGAACCAGATACCTCTGACATGCGTGACCAGAGAGCTAACCACACAGTCATCAGGTGGGCTGCGTTTCGAACGGATTTAATTTGCTGATGCAAGGAATAGTATATAAAGGCAGTAGATTGAGTGAAAATTCATTTATTAGAGCGATATGATTTTATTTTAGTATGAATGACTTTGAAGGAACACTGCTAAACAAATTATTTTCTTAAGGTATAGGTAAACCAACCGATGTTTGGATTAACCAATCATGGCTCTGGTGCCATTAAAATCCATCCAATCAACCTAGTTTGAATGACGAATTAGATTCGTCATTATTAACAGGCAAAACAAGTGCATGACGAGTCTCAGCCGTCAAATGTACCCAAAGAGTTAAGTTGAGGAACAAACTCACTAGTTCCCATTAAAACTACAAATTCTACATACACGTACAATATGTCGAATGAAAAGTCTCTTTGAGTTCCTATACTAAATTTATCAAAAATCTAACAGTTGCTCCATTGATACTGTAAACACTAGACAGCACTTACCATCGCATCTTCGCCCATCAAAATTGAGTCTATACCCTTGACGACAGCGACAGCGAGTCCGTCCATGACTTTCATCGCATATGTGCTGACATCCTCCATTGTTGACGCTGCATTTATTCATGAAATCTGTAGAAATAAAATGCATTATACATTATAAATTTCGTAGCATAATTGTAGAAGGTTTATTTTTCACTGGTATTGTAAAAAAATAATTGTTATGGAGAATTGCTATACAATAATATTACATTAGAAACAAAGATACATTTTCTCTCTAAAACTATTTTAATTTATGCCTTTAACTATATACGACAGAATTTTCTGTGTTCTTTGTTCACCGTACCTATACTAATGGGTGATTTTGATTAAAGTTCAACTTTAAAGTATACATATACAATTGAGATGATTTTCTTTAATTTTTAGGTTATAATTTAAAAATTTTTGGCAGTATATCAGAATTAAAAATGATGCATTTTTGTATATAAATTTTTTTCCCGTCAATTTTTTAATTACCTAATTGCAATTAAAGTGACTAATTAGGACATTATTAGAACATACATAAATAAACTTGTAATTATTTTAGAGGTATTATTTTTTTTGCAAATAAGATATATTATATTGACGCATGTTCCTATGGAGAATTTTGAATTCGGCTTCAATATTTATTCAATTAAAAGTTTTTAAATGAAAAGTTTAAAAAAATACTTAGTTTTTAACAAAAAATTAATGTTAAAATATGCATAAAAATGTGTTTATAACAATATATATTAGATTCTCCATAGAAAACATTCACAACTATTGTCTACAAAACAAAATTATAATTTTGTAAATCGGACCATTTATTATGAATTTATGACGGTTGGCGTAAAGTCATATAACACCAAAATGTCATTCTTCAGAAAACGCATTTAAAGTTTACTACACTAATAAACGTGATACAAAACAGGTTCACAAAACCTACTCTAATTTAAAAAGTAATTTGAGTCCCAGAAAGAAAATGGTATCATTTTAATGATATTGAATTCGGGAATATTTTAAAAACAAAAACGCAGGCTTGAGTCAAATTTTGCAATTCCTAATGTATAAAGAAACACTGGTTAGAATGACCTGAAATTGACTTAAATATATTCTGCGAAAAGTGAAATGGTGTGGCACAAGAAAAGAAAAAAGCTTGGAATTATTTTTTTTCTTTATGCTATACCATTTGTAACGTACGTTCAGGTCAAATTGCAGGTCATTATGGACCAGTGATTTTTTTTATTTAGCTTTTTGAGAGTTGAACTTTAATTATAATCACCCTGTATAAAACAGTTGTCTAACATTTATAGAAGCCGAAATACAAAAACATCGGTTCAATTCAAAAACATAAGTCATAATTTTATTTTTGGATACATTTTGCTTGAGCATTAGATGTGAGAGTAGGTCACAGGGAGTGCGTAGAGATGGAAGAGTTGTCCATAGCAACATTTTCAAGAAGACCATTAAAATTGAAGTAAAATCATTTTAAATAACAAACAATTGGATGTTGTTTTTTGGTATTGAAGGATTCACATAACACGTTAAGTATATGATTTCTTCAATAATTGAAGTGAGAATAAAACGACTGTTATAGAGCATTGAAACAGAGAAAAGGTAATGTGAGTGAAATAACTTTTTTTCTTCGTGGCTTTTCAATTTCCTCTATCACGAAAAGGATGTCGATATTTCTTATGCAATAAATGTTGTTGGTTCGTTTATAAGTTTATTTCTTATGGTAATGACGGTTGAAAAAGTTTAAACACTAAAAATTTAGAAACTTGCATCCAGATTGAGTGGGTATGAAGTCTAATCACTATGATTATTAAAGTGGGGTAAAGTCTCATGGATATAGGGCTTTTATTTAGGTAAAATCTTATAGAAGTAAATATAACAGTAAATATAGTAATGTGTATTTCAAGTTATGATCACACCCCTTAAGAGGTGAAAAAGGAGAAGGAGAGGATTTTTCGAAATTTCAATCTGCTAAAATCAATTAGGAATCGCTAAAAAGAACGTTACTTATATAATTCTACGAATTGTTTGGGTACTGAGTTTGTAAAATTCAAATTAAGAATTGTATGATTTGAGTACTTGTCCTTGTTTTTCGAGTGTGCAACCATACTTCTTAATTCGAATATCCAGTGTGTAAAAGTTTCATCAAGATCAGAATAAAATGTAGTTTCTTATAAAACACATACATACTCATGGACAATCTTCTTTGTGAATATTTATATGTAGATCGATTTTTGATTTACCTCAATACATAAATAAACATAATATTTTTAGCCGCAATTAAAATAACATACGCGAAACGAAACTGTCATTAATGTTTTTGCTGGTTAGAAAGTAAAATTCAAAACTTTTTTTTTAAGGTTTTCCTTTCTCGAAACATTACGTTAAAGTAGAAAGTACAAGAAGTTGTTTAAAAAAGTGGGATTCTAAAAACCAGTAACATTCTATATAAAATCGTTAACCGCACCAAGCATAGAAATCTATTACTTATCCCTAATAAAATCGTCCAAATAATACTTAATAGTAGCGTGTATCTGGATATGAAACATCCGGAAAAAAAAAATTTAAGGCACGGTTTTTTATAACATTCCTTTCTATATTTGAGGTTAGGAATGCCATAAAAAGACAGCAGTTACTTCAATGGCCTTTTCTCAATTTATAAAATTGCCCGAAAGCGAATAAAATTTTATCAATGCGTATTTGTGTAGCCATATTTACTGTTGAAGAATAGCTTTTTTTTCGTCAGAAGTTACTTCACGAATTACTTTCATCTACTGTTCCCATTCGAAGTTTCTAAGATTAGAATCATTACTCTTCATGTTCATCTGAACTCACAGTAGAAATGTAATAGGATAAGAAAAAGGACTGACTGTTTCTTGATCAATTGGGAGGGAAGCAGGAATTGATGAAGAAAACCTAGTGTTGAGTAGCTACAATAGCTCTCTGGCCGTAATGTAAAGTGATCAATAATTAAACTCATAAGAAATACACACTGAATCAATGCTAGTGGTTAATATAAGAACATTTATTTACACTTAATATATTTACAAGATTCTGGTTATGTAAGTTAATATACTGTAACAATTTAATACAATTTCTACTATGACGATCTTAACTAACAAATTATTGGACTTCGAATTAGTCACGATAACTTAAGTTAAGTTACAATTAACCATTTAAGAACCTTCATTAATAAGGTAATGTTATTATCGCGGAATTGACTGTGAGGATGGATATAAGTGAGGACGCTTACCACTTAGTTGTCTACCCATGGCTAATGATTAACCCTCCGATCCGGCACTGTCTCAAGCGGTATAATCCAATGGTACTAGCATCTGAGAACCCACACTCCTGATCACTGGTATCTGATAACTAACTCTCAACTTCGAATCTGAATCTGAATCTCAATCTGAATCATGTCCCCCGAATGATTCCTTATATTTATACACCTTGCTTGTTTTCGAGTTAAGCATTTTTACAATAATATTTGTCTCGTTCCATACCACCTGGAATCTACGTTGTTGTTGTTGTTGGAATCTATAACTTGGTTAACAATCCATGTCATCCTGTCCCCCTCGTTCCTCATGTGTTCTATTGGTCAACAACAACCTGTTTTCGTAAGAAATGCTATTTATTCTGCATCTAGGAATTTAATACAATGTGGTATACTTATTTATGATCCATCCTGTGCCCCTCGTTTCCCACATGTTTCCTCGTCAAAACAACATGTTTTCGTAAGAAATGCTACTTTTTCTGCATCTGGGAATTTAATAAAATGTGGTATACTTATTTATGATCCATATTTTCGTGGTACTTTTATTCACTGACCCCACCTGACAATACGATCTGAAAGTATCCCCATTCCTTCCCACGGACAACAATATCCTTGTTATGAATATAATTCGCGATACAAGTTTCCCCCCTGACTGGAATCCTCACCTGTTGTTGAAGTTGTTGGAGGACTGCTGAGTTATGTACCAAAACGAAATAGAACTCTCTAACAATATTCCCCCTTTCCTTCCCAAATGGTGACAACGTCATCATTTGCAGTTTCCTTAGACTTCCACACGCTTCCCCACAGTCAGATTCCGTTATCAATGTTACATAAGAATTATATAAGCAATAGGTAATACATTGTTAAATATGTACAAATGATGCCGTTCAGGTGACGGGGCTCGATTCTATTCCAAGACTTCCTTGAGCAAGTAACGTTAAATTTCGTTAAATTTGATTATCTGGATACAATTGCCCAATTCCTGGAAAATGCCCTTGCTATTCTAAATTAAGGCCATTTAAGGAGTTTGTCTTAAATGTTTTATGAGCCCATGTCATCTGTTGGCCTAACATAAAAGAAATATTGATATAAGATTAAAATATTAAATCACTAAATACCACGATACATATGTGAACAGAAATGAAAATAAAACTTCCTGTACTAACCAAATGGCTGAGAAATAATTCAAAGAGCTGAAGCCTAGTAGTAATAATAATGTAGTGCAAAATATCTATTCATTTGGTTCGCAAATTTCTGTGACACATTAAGACAATCATACTAAAATAATACAACAAAATTGGTTAAATTTTTCCCCTAAATAAAATCAAAGATCCTTCTTAACTTAGAGGCAATGTCACATAATCTATATAAAAAAACATTTAAACTGTAATCAATGGTGCCTGAGTTTTGGCATAGCATCCACTAAAATTCACAAAAAGCATATAAATAATAATGATAATAATAGTAATAGTAATGATACTGAGGATATAATTACCAATGATTACTATGTTACTCTAAGAAATCACATTCACATTTCAACGAAATCAATTATGTAATGTAAAAGTAATTTAGTAATGTGAATTTCGTGATATCTAAGTAAAAATTATTGGTGTACTAATACAATAGTAAGGATAATAAATAGAAATCTCATTCTAAAACACAAAAGAAAAGTCCTCTGTAGTAAATCAAAATCATAAGTATTGTCCCTCCATCTATAAGAATTTCTTCATGAACTAAAAATCAGTAAACACTAAAATAGATAAAAATAAGTATAATATCTGAACCCTAATTTTCTGCATATACACTAAAATTCCTGAAATAAAATGCATGTATAAGTAATATGGTCAAAGTAGTGTAACTTTTTACGACCGCAACAGCAGGGAATTAGTGTGCTAATTAGAGTCAGAAAATTAATCCAGTCAAATAAGTTTATGTTTGAACATGTGTTGAGACCTTCGTGTAGCTCATGTTTGAATTCTAAAGTTCAGTCGATGTATCTTGAAGCAGAAATCCAATGCGATGCATTGGACCAAGGTCTTCATCTGTGATTTCTTTGAAGGGCAACACTCACCAGTTTCAGTTGACATGAACTCAAATCATGAAATGTTTGTGTAGTGAAAATTTGACAGTAGGACAATTAGCCTCTCGTTGTAGCATCAGTCTCCGCTTTCGTTGAAGAAATTTTGGGTGAACATCTCACTGCACTACATCGATTTTGAAGTCTCTGAAATTCACCTTTACTTGAACCTTTGTCTCTGAAGAAGACAAAAGTGATGTGATGAGTCTCGCGTTTGTCATTCGGAAGAAGTGAAAGTCTTTCGAAGAGTATACATGATGTCGTACCTAACGTAGTCCTTATAGGCAAGGCAAAACAAATGTTGCTCTGCTATGAAAACACTGAATATTAAAAGGCCAACGTCTCATAAGCTTCAACCTATGAGTGACGACTGAAAAAATGACGACTGCAACACACATTTTCCAAGCAATTTGTATTTGGCTCGAAATCGGGTAGAAAAAGACGTTAAAACCCTATATACAATAGCCCTGCTAACAATTCATATAGTAATATCATTTGTTATCACTAATTACAGTCAGTATATTTGTAGGCACAGTCAGTATTGGTCAAAGTCTGACGATCGCAAAAAGACCTTTACCGTCGTACAACGAATGACGAATGTTATTAGTGGTGGGCTTGTTAATGTGTCTTGTTATGAACATGAATCAGAGTGGCCCTCTGATGAGTCAGTGAACAATGACACTTTCCGTGTAAGTTTGTGGATTTTGGAATATGCAGCAGAAATCTCCTGTTCCAAAGCACATCTGTTGTATACGGTCGCCTGTTTTGTGATACTTCGTAGTTCATGTGTAATTGTAGAATTTTGAAGATTGTGTTTTGTTGGTGTTCGCTGGATCCACTCGTAATATATCTTATGATGGTTCCGTAAATTGGAAGTCATTTGTCAATAAGGACGTTTTCTGGCAAAACCTGTAAGTAAGCATCTCCACAAATACCATTCACTCACAGTCAATAATATCTAATCTTTTGGTTACCAATTGACGTTAACCTGCATTTGTTTTTTCTCTAATTCAAGCATGCATTATAATCTTATGTGTTAGCATCCTAAATACTTTATATAAAATACTGCTTTGTCAAAATGACAATCCAATCATATTGTAATTTACCAGATTAACTAGTCTAGTAAAATAAATAAATTTCCTTAACATTTTCCATTTTAGGAAAAAAAAATTAATTCTTCATAATATATTTTTATATACCATTACTGTTCCAATCATACCCATACAACCTATAAGAACAAACATCAGATCACTGATACCCTTCGTTGCTGTATTTATTCTAATTCCGAAATTTTATATCCTAATATATCCTTTTATTCCACAAAATAATAATCTTACTCAAAATACAAATCATATCATTCCTCAAAACAAAATCTCACACACAATGCCATAAAATAAAATCATTGTAACCTTTGTTGATTTAACTCTTTCAATTCTAATTTACCTAAATCCTTTTTCTAAGTAAATTCCATTATTAAACTCAGAATAACCGAATCAACTTTTTTTTCAATTGGCCTTCTCTGCCTTACCTAAACCTAATTCAGCCTTATAGCCTTTCATAACACAATTCGACTTCATAGCTCTTATAAACCTACATATTGTACGCAGTACTTCACTTCTACTGAGGAGAGGGGTGGGAAGGGTATTTACCGTTCCCTTGCAAAGGGAGGTTGAGAATGTTTACGCTTTCTCGTCCCGAATAACGGTATCGAAGGGTGGGAAATCCCTTTGTGTGATGCCTCGTAAAATCATTGTCCGACACAACAACTTTCCCTGAAGGCGGGGGGTGGCTACAAGAATCGACATCCCAACTTATGACCTATTATAACACTTTGTATCATTCTCGCCATCCCGTGTGTTTGACCCCTTTTGACTCCTATACAGCCCTCCTGCTCAACAAATTTTTCTGGAAAGACCATTCACTTTCTTTCCCCTTACACTTGCCCCGACGATGTCTTAACTCTTCCATATCCGTATATACAACCTGAGCTACTTTGTCCCTTCTGAGAAAAAAACCCCCCTCAATTTCCGAATATATCGTCGAGTTTCGACAATCATTTAAAATAACCGACAACAAGGAGTATATAAAAATGTTTCGTAATCTTTCGTCAAAAATTTAAGTAAGAAGTAATTTTGTACTGTGCTGATATCACGTTTTCCAAATGTTAGAAATTTTAATTATAAAATAATTGAATTCATGTGTAAATTTTAACTTGAATAAGTAAAGTGTTTTTATACCATACACTAAAATAATTTTCTTTCAACGCTTAAGAAATTCAACTTTTAAATTTTTATTTCTTTGACAAATGTGATTAATTATTAATTTTTTTTTCTTTCTTTAAATTCGTAATTTTTCCACAAGTTATTTTATTAGTTTGGTGTTGTGTGAGACAACGAAATTTACATAGTGAATTAATTCAATATCTGAACTTCCAAATTCTGAGGAAGTCTCTCAGAATGTTATATGAGTTCGGATTTAATAGTTATGTTTTCATTTGGGATGATTTTGTTTAGGAATACTGAAAACCCGGCCGGAGTTTTCCGTAAACCTTAACGTAAATTCAAACCTAAAGAAGAAGTGGATGATGATATATATATATTTTTGAATAATAACGAGTTAATTATTTAATTTTGTTTCACTAGATAATTGTTTTATGTGGCAAGTGTCAAAATGTTTTTTTCTTTCCTTGTCGTTATGTTTCTGTTAACCTTAAAGCCCAATCTAAAACTCTCCCCGCTGCTGTCTGGTTTTGAGTTCGTGGTTGTAAATTGTAATGGTGTTCTGATTGATTTTGTGAGCTTTGTATGTCCGTTTCATGTGACGAGTTTTGCCCCTCTGGGCGAGGTATGTGTGGATCATAAATGATAGTGTCGTTTGATTCCGTTGACAGTTGTGTATGTAATGTGGGTTTGTTTGAATGCGTGTCGAGATTGTGTGTGTGTTCTTCGGAGTCATTTTGGTTTAATGACGGCGGCTCTCGTGAAGTTGTGTGTGGTACTGAATTATTTATAATCGTCTGGAAATACGCTAATGGAATGTTTTCTTCCCATTCGCTCTCCGAGTCGTTGTTATGTGTTGTGATGTGCTTTGTGGGTGTGTATAACTGTTTTGGCTGTGTATTTTCTGTCGGTTGAGTTTCGTTCTTGTGATACACTTCGTAATTTGTATTTCGCGGTGTATATTTTAATAGTCTTTCCCCATGTACACGGATAATTTTTGGTTTATCGTTGTCTACGCTTTGAATAGAAAAATTGACATCAGAGTGTTGTTGAATAACTTTGAACGGACCCGTAAACAGAGGATGTTTAGGTTGTTTGTTTTGACGTCCCAGATTTGGGGTGTGTAAGAAAACGAGGTCCCCTGTTTGAAATAATCTCAATTTGGCCCCCCCTTGTTAATCGATAATCTTGCTGAGCCTTTGCTGCTTTGCCATAATTGTCGACTACAGTTTTTTGTATTTTGTCGAAAAGGTCCATTCTCTTTTGAACAAACTCGGGGATTGTGTTGCGTTCCTCTTTTGTGATTTTTACTGAGTATGGTAAATTGGCATCTCTTCCAAACATAAGAAAGAATGGTTTTTGTTGTGTTGTAGAGTGTACTTGGTTGTTGTACAATAAAGAATAAAATTGCAGCGCTTCATCCCAATTGTGGAGATCCTTTGATAAAATGGACAGGCTAATTTTCAACTGGCGGTGCGTAGTCTCGTTTGAAGAGTTGGACTGGGGCCTGTAACTTGAAATTCGGACTCTATTTACCTGAAGTTTCACAGATAAGGCCACCATTATTTCGCTATGAAATGCCTGAGCATTATCGCAGATTAAATTTTCAAAAATTCCTAGAGTTGATATGTATAACCACAATTTTTCTGCGACTTCTTTTGAAGTTTGATTTGGCATACTATAAAGCATCATATGATGTGTAAATAAATCAAAACAGCAAAGTATGTACTTATTATTGTTATTTGTGGCGTTTAGAGGGCCTACGACATCAATTGACAGGTACTCCAATGTCTCGTAGTTATTATGTTATCCTGAATTGGTAGTTGTTTATAACGATTTGGGCTTTTATAGGTCATGCAATCTTGACATGATAGTACAAAATTTTTAATATCAATATAAATTCCTGGCTACCAGAAATATTGTATAGCATTATCATATGTTTTTGAAAATCCGCTATTTAATGCATGTGTAAGAATCATGATATTGGCTCTAAATTTCTTGGGTATAAAAATTTGTTTTATAACCCCTTCCCCCAATTGAGAGGATTTAAAGGTTTTCCGTATTAATAGCTCATCTTCAATGAAGTATTCTCTTTCTGTTTTATTTAACAGATGTGGGTTGTATTGAATTTTTTGTCTGAGCGTATTTGATTCGGAATCGTTGTTTTGTTCTTCTCTAATCTCCGCCAAGGAAGGAACGTGTGTTCTTGGCGTGTCTAGTCCTTGTGTTGTTAAATGATTGTGATAATAACGAGTTAAGGTGTCTGGAATTAAATTTTCATGTGATGGTATTAGTTTAAAGTGAATGTCAAAGTCTGAAAGTTCTAAAATTTGGCGTGAGACTCTTGTGGCTGGGCTTTGTATAGTTTTTATTTGACTTAAGGTTTTGTTGTCGATTTCACATGTTATTTTCCGCCCGTATACATAAAATCTGAATGCTCTTAAGGTCTCAATTAAGGCCAAAAGTTCTAGTTCAAAAATTGGATACTTTTTCTGTGTATCAGTGAGTTTTTTTGAAAAGTATGAGATAGGTAGTTTCGTGTTAGTGTTTTCATCTATTTGGCTAAGACAGCCAGCTATCGCCGTGAGTGAGGCGTCTGAAGAAATAATGAAATCTTTATTATAATTTGGTTGTATAAGAATTGGGCTTTCATCGAGGCATTGTTTCAGTTGATCAAACGCAGTTTGAGCTCTTTCTGTCCATTTAAATTTCTTATCTTTTGTTAAGTCCGTAAGAGGTGCCGTTAATTCAGAAAAGTTTCTAATATACCGCCTATAAAAATTAACAAGTCCATTAAAGGCTCTGAGTTTTTTCATCGTTGTGGGGTTGGCAAAATTCCTGATCTTAATTAAATTTTGAGTTGTGGGCTGTGTGCCTTGCTCGTTGATTCTGTGTCCTAAAAAGTCAATTTCTCGTACTAGGAAAGAACACTTTTTCGGGTTAAGTGTCAAATTGTATTGCCTTAGTTGTGTAAAAAAATGTCTTAGTTTAAACAACATTTCATCTACATTAGCCGCGCCAATGCCAAAATCGTCAACGAAATTGGCGATTTGTAAATCAGTTATTGGTTCCAGGATTTTGTCTGACAATTTCTGCAAAGTCGCTGGGGCATAATTAACGCCCATTGGCATGGAAACGAAATTATAAGGACCGTATGGCGTTTGAAACGCTGTGTATTGGCGATCCTCTTCTTTTAATTGTATTTGAAAAAATGAGCTTGCCAAATCGCAATTAGTTAAGAGCTTAGCGCCTCTTAATTTATCAATTTCAGCATGGATAATAGGTAAGGGGTGAGATGAATAAGAAATAATCTCATTTAACTTTCTGAAATCGATACAAATTCTTATATTATCTTGGGATGCCTGGCCTGAAAAGTTGCGTTTTCGTACTAAGATGAGTGGAAAATGTATATACGCATCCGAACGTTCTATAATGTTGGCTGCCTCCATTTCTTGTAATTGTTCTCTTAAAATCTCCCTCAAGGATTGAGGTACTGGAAATGATCTTGATGTGGGAAGATCATGTCCGTTGACTGTAAATTGAGGTTGAACTGCCTGTGTTCTTCCAAGTGCCAACATTGATTTAGAAAAAATATCTCCAAACTCTCGTAAAAGTGCCAACAATTTTGTGCGCGTCTCCTTGTCTAAGTGTTGTAAGTTAAAATCTTCCTCTTTTAATTCCTGTCTACGGATTTCCCTTATTTTTTCGATATAAACGTCGTCAATATCTGTCTGTATTGTCGCGATTTTTGAATTTTTATTTAAATGTATTTTCTCCGATGTTATGTTTGAAATAAGCATTTGAGTCGACTTATTTCGGTTGATTTTAACTATAGCGTCACTGATCTGTATTCCCTTATTTTGTATTATTGGTTCTAAGAGTATTTCTTGTCCTTCAGTGACATCCGCACCTATACGTAGTGTTATTAGTTTAGATTGGAATGGTTCGATTTGATAATTAGATTGTAGTTTAGCCCATGAACTTGTGGTTATGTTATTAAGTTGGACTGTTTTAGCATCATGTATTTTGCATGTTAGTCCTTTTCCTATTAATAAGTCTTTAGAAAAATCTAAGTTTAGTTCGTTTTGCTTCAGAAAATCAAAACCAAGGATCATTGAGTAATTATCACTTAGTTTTTGGTCGACTACATAAAATTTATGCGTGATTGTTTTCCCTCCGAGTTGTATAGGTATTTCAAAGCATCCTGTAACATTTAGGGCTTGATTGCTTACGGAAAAAATTTCGACGTCTGCGGTCATTTGTTTAAGTTTAATTTTCTGTGTAATATGATTAAAAATTCCAGTAGAAGCGATCGTGCAACTTGCACTGCTGTCAACCAACAGAATTACGTCTATTTCTGCAATTTTAGCCTTTACAACGGGAAGATAATTTTTTCCAACTACATTTGTTTTTGTTTGTGCGATTTCAAAAACCCTTTTCTGGCTTTGTCTGTGTGTTTCTTCTCGTAATTCCCGAATCCAATCATTTCTCTGATTGATTGCATTGTTATTTCTAATGTGTTGCGCCCGACTGATTTTGTTATAATTATTATTTCGCATTATTTGCAAATTTCCTTTGTGTTCCATTGGGGAGACTAGCAGACGCTTTTCATAGTATCCCCTTGTTAGTTTAAATTCCTATGTATTCGCTCACTGTACCTGTCTGGCCCTGTTTGTCTCGCGAATGATCTCCCTTGTTCAACGTATCCATCCCGTCTACCTGTTTCTCGAAAATTCTCTCTCCCATTTCCCCCTCGACTTCGTGTTCCTCTATTCTGAAAGTTCCCATTTCCAAAATCTCCTCTCTGTCTACTATTATATTCCCAATTTCCTCCCCAAAAATTCCTTTCTCCATTATTATTTTGGCGGAAATTACGCTGTCCGAAATCTCTGCTCTGTCCAAAAGTCCTTGTTTGGAATCCTCTGTTATCAAAATGCCCTCTTCCATTAAAGTTTTGTTCATTCCTTCCTCTGTGTGCCAAATTTTGCCTTTCGTTTCTACTATAATCGTGTTGCCTATCATGCTTGTTATAACAATTAAATCTCCCACAAATAGTGCATTGCCTATCCCTATTAACATTGTTGTGTTTTGATTGGTTATCAATTTTCTGATGTAATTGGCGTCCTCCAATTTTTAAATTAGCAATTTCCTGAGACATTTTGTCCAAAAGATCGTGTGTCATATCTTGATTTGCTTGTATGATGTTGGGTGATGTAATATTTGTGACCGCTTGTGATGTAAATAGAGCTTGGTTTGTTTGTAGTAATTGTACAAATTTAATTGCTGAGTCGAAATCTCTCAAATCCTTCGTAAGTAACTGCATTTTATAAATCGGTAATATACCATCGATGAGTTTAGCTAATCTAATTTGGTTAAATATTTGTTTGATTTCCGGTGACTCAAAGTTAACTTTCCCCATAAAATTTCTCGCTGTGGAAGTGATTCTGATCGCGAATGATTTTATGTTTTCATCCGGAAGTTGATGACAATTTGCTAAATCCTGCTGTCTTAATGCTAGGCTTTGGTTATCCTGATAGAAATCGAGGAATTTAGTTTTGAAAGTGTCTAAATTCGTCTCCGCTGACAATTCTAGATTCCCAATTAAATTTGATAAAGCTTCGCCCTTGAATTTGCTTTTTAAAATTAAAATTTTTTGATGAGGGGAAATGTTCAAATCTTTTAATAATTGTGTACTAGTTTCTATGAAGTAGTTAGGGGTTACAGCAGAAGTTCCGTCAAATATTGGAATTAAGTTCTGAATCATCACAGCATTTGGAAAATTGTATGCTGAGGTTTGTATTTGAGTATGATTTTCTGGGAATAACCCGTTTTCAACTTCCGTCATGGTTTAACAATTGTAAACTTTTTTTTTCAATCAATTAATTAATAAATCTCTCAATAATTAAAATGCACAACAATCACAACAATAAAAAATACTAATAACCATTTGCGAGCTCTATATGATACTTATATGAACAATTGGAACAAGTAATTGTACAATTTAATTCTAATTAAAGTCCAGCAATCATTCAGTGTATATATTTTTCTTTATTTTTATTTAAAGTATGAAAAAAATTGTGTTGCCCATTTCATCCAGGTCATCGGAACCAACTGTTGAGTAGCTACAATAGCTCTCTGGCCGTAATGTAAAGTGATCAATAATTAAACTCATAAGAAATACACACTGAATCAATGCTAGTGGTTAATATAAGAACATTTATTTACACTTAATATATTTACAAGATTTTGGTTATGTAAGTTAATATACTGTAACAATTTAATACAATTTCTACTATGACGATCTTAACTAACAAATTATTGGACTTCGAATTAGTCATGATAACTTAAGTTAAGTTACAATTAACCATTTAAGAACCTTCATTAATAAGGTAATGTTATTATCGCGGAATTGACTGTGAGGATGAATATAAGTGAGGACGCTTACCACTTAGTTGTCTACCCATGGCTAATGATTAACCCTCCGATCCGGCACTGTCTCAAGCGGTATAATCCAATGGCACTAGCATCTGAGAACCCACACTCCTGATCACTGGTATCTGATAACTAACTCTCAACTTCGAATCTGAATCTGAATCTCAATCTGAATCATGTCCCCCGAATGATTCCTTATATTTATACACCTTGCTTGTTTTCGAGTTAAGCATTTTTACAATAATATTTGTCTCGTTCCATACCACCTGGAATCTACGTTGTTGTTGTTGTTGGAATCTATAACTTGGTTAACAATCCATGTCATCCTGTCCCCCTCGTTCCTCATGTGTTCTATTGGTCAACAACAACCTGTTTTCGTAAGAAATGCTATTTATTCTGCATCTAGGAATTTAATACAATGTGGTATACTTATTTATGATCCATCCTGTGCCCCTCGTTTCCCACATGTTTCCTCGTCAAAACAACATGTTTTCGTAAGAAATGCTACTTTTTCTGCATCTGGGAATTTAATAAAATGTGGTATACTTATTTATGATCCATATTTTCGTGGTACTTTTATTCACTGACCCCACCTGACAATACGATCTGAAAGTATCCCCATTCCTTCCCACGGACAACAATATCCTTGTTATGAATATAATTCGCGATACAAGTTTTCCCCTGACTGGAATCCTCATCTGTTGTTGAAGTTGTTGGAGGACTGTTGAGTTATGTACCAAAACGAAATAGAACTCTCCAACACTAGCATTATGTTGGCCTTGTATAAAAGATTATCTTGACTAAAAGTATAAGGACAGTATAAGATTGATTGGACAGAAGATTCTAAAATGATAAAAATAGAGTTGTCAACTGTATCATGAATTTTCTGCAGTTTTCGATATTTTTTACTTATTTTCTGTAGTTTTTACGGATTTTTAGTAGTCTTTAAGGGGGTATGGTACCGAAATTTCTTCAAAAATCCCAATTTTTTTTTCTGATTTTAAAAAATAGTTCATACATTCCTGAAGAGAATGATGTTTTTATCTTATTCCTCCGGTGATTAGAGCGATACAAAGTTACCTGTGATTTAAACATCACTAATGGGCGTAACACCTTGAAGCGTCTGCTTAAAGTGCGTTTTTCGAGCACTAGTGTTTTTCACAGATGTTGCATATTCAAATCGATATATCTCCAGAACCATTAACAATTGGATATTCAAATTTTTGGAGCATTTAATTTATATAGTTTTAAATATTTTGTGATCACAGAATTTTATTTTTTTAATTCTGTTTTAAAATATAATTTTTAGCGTAAAAGATAACATAAAAAAAAGCAAAAATTTCAATATTTTAACTTTGAGAATTTTTTTAATTTTTTTTAGTTCATCTATCAAAATTCTGTGAAGACAAAATTTTCTTTATATAATTATGTATTACAGAAAGCTTTCACTTTGAAATTTTTTTATTTTTTCTTGACTTATATCAAAATACGCAAACATCAATTATTATGGATTTTTCTTGGTTTTTAAATTTTTTTTAAATAACAAAACACAATATTTAAAAAAACATTTTCTCAAAGATATGTAACTAGTATCTCATACATAAAATAATTTTTTGACGTAAAAATGTACATAAATAAAGTTTTTTTTATTTTCGTTACCGCACCCCCTTAAGGGTTTTTAAGGTTTTTACGGACGTTCTTTGAAACCTACGGAAAAGACCTACGTGAAATATCTTTTTTTTTTCAATCTTTCGCCAATACTCTTGAAATTCACCAATATTTTCATTATTGCCGAGATTTACGTTGTTTCAATTGAGTTTTAAGCTGATGTAATAGTAGCTATTGTCTAGTATTCATTTATCGTAATGTAAACGTATGGCCGTAGGTAAGCCGTAAAAAGTAAGAATCCTTATAAACAACGGGAAATCTCTAAAGTTGGCATCTCTGCAAAAAGTATCCGATTTTGTCATGTGTTTTCAAAATCTGATAAATCTCAAGGAACTTAAAAAATATATATATATATATATATATATTTAAAAAAAACGTTTAGCCATAAATGGTTGATAGTATCATATAACTTAATTACAAATGGTTGAAAGTATCATACAACTTCATTACAAAATTCCAGCAGCGTTACTTCCCCCCAAGTACCACCAATACACCAAAAACACCGATCTTGTATAAATACCCTATCACTACCGCACGGCCGAAGTGTGTGTTTATATCGCTATGTGTACTGAAGTTAACTAAATACTTTGTTTCTTTTGAACTGTAAAGATTGCCAAATGTTGAAGGGAAACAAAATCAGTTTATTTCAACATTCACAGACCAAGTTCGTCGTCAAGCTTGACAACTTGACGACATTTTTGTTTTACAAAAATTAAAATAAAAGGCAGATTTTTTATCCTACGTCGTCAGTATTTACAAGCGGAGATATCAGTCATTAAATGTCACCAAATTGTAAATGTATGGTAACTCTACCGCTATATACTTACTAACGACATCTAAGTTACACAAAACACTGTCACAGTCCAAAACTTATTTAATATTACATTATATATATTTTACTTTTAAATGTCTTACCAATACAAGTACGTCCGTCTGTATGTAGTCGTTCACCAGGTAAACATTCGCATGAATAGCCTCCTTCGTAATTCAAGCATTTACTTTGGCAACCACCATTGTGAGTGAGGCATTCATCAATATCTGTAGAGAAAAAATGAAAATAAATAAAAGGATTCTTTTCAGTGATACCATAATTCATCAATGGCAGTACAAAATAAATGAGGCATGCACACGATTTCTATTACTCATTAACATACGACTTTCTATGTCTCAGATTTTCAAACAAGGTAAAGTTGGTATTTGATTCTGTGGACTCTATACCTGTTCCATAAAGACTTTGATCATTACAATTATATGGCATACCATTTATTTTATTTAGGTAGTATGCCCTCATAATGATAGCTTAAATAATCATTTTATTAAACGAGCATAAATTTATTTAGGTTTCCGAGAGAAGTTTTATGAAACTAGTCATATTCCCAACTTCTTGATGTTTTCTTTTTTTATTTCTTTCAGAGATATTATTCTTTAATTTTTTTTAAGAAAAACTCATGGTAAATACTACATTTACTACTTAACTATTTTGCATTAGATATTTAAATAAATATTGCAATTTTACAAATAACAGCCATGCACAAGATTTTGCTATTTGACAAATAGATGCAATAGAAATTTTGTATAAATAGTTAGTTAAGACACTAAAATCAGATGCTTTGATTGGCTTTGAATGCTTAACAACATTTTTAAGCACAATAATCAGATATACTAACTTTTCTATGGATTTTCCGTACTTTTTACGAATTTTTATGGTTTTACGGACGTTCTTTGAAACCAACGGAAAAGACTTACTTGAAATATCTTTTCTCATTTTTTTTTACCTCTTGAAATTCAAATACTTTCGCTATTGTTGAGATTTACGTTGTTTTCGATAAGTATTATGCTTGTGCGATAGTTGCTATTGTATCTCGTATTCATTCATCATTCCATGCGTAAACCGTAAAAAGAAGTAAAAATCCGTAAAAATTACGGAAAATCTATAGAAAAGTTGGCATCTATGAATAATTGTTACACAAGCCAATAATTTCGTCTTAACGTGGATTCCGAACTGTAATAAACATTCATCCTGCTTAGTGTTTGAACACGATCCTTTTTCCATGAAAGACAACATAATTAATCTTTATTTCATAAAATAAGCTTCAAAATACAGTAACATGGTTTTGTTTTGTTTGGTTTGGTTTGTACCCTCAACGACTTATTTTTGTGAACAATCACGCCTAATCATGCCGGACCTTTTAACGTAAGGTAGATTCCGAACCATAATGAACATCCATGCCCAACCCAGTATTCGAAAACGGCACCTTTGGCATGTGAGGCCAGAGCACTAACCTCACAGCCATCAGGTTGGCAATATAGTGACATGAGTTTATCGTATAGAACCAAAGGTAATGAAACAAAAAATCAATGAAATCCCTTCTCGGAAACCTAAATAAAATAATGCTCGTTTAATAAAATGATTATTTAAGTTACTATTATGTGGACACACTACCTAAATAAAATAAAAGGTATGCCATATAATTGTAATGATCAAAGTTTTTATGAAACAGGTATAGAGTTCACAGAATCAAATACAACTTTACCTTGTTTGAAAATCAGAGACATAGAACTCACTTTTATACATATAGATCCACCCAATAGACTTCAAAATACAGTAACATGGTTTGGTTTGTACCCTCAACGACTTATTTTTATTCACAATTACGCCTAATTATGCCGGACCTTCGTAAGGTAGATTCCGAACCATAATGAACATTCATGCCTAACCCAGTATTCGAACACTGCACCTTTGGCATGTGAAGCCGGAGCACTAACCCCACAGCCATCAGGTTGGCAATACAGTGACATGAGTTTATCGTATGGAACCAAAGGTAATGAAACAAAAAAATCAATGAAATCACTTCTCGGAAACCTAAATAAAATAATGCTCGTTTAATAAAATGATTATTTAAGTTACTATTATGTGGACACACTACCTAAATAAAATAAAAGGTATGCCATATAATTGTAATGATCAAAGTCTTTATGAAACAGGTATAGAGTCCACAGAATCAAATACAACTTTACCTTGTTTGAAAATCAGAGACATAGAACTCACTTTTATACATATAGATCCACCCAATAGACTTCAAAATACAGTAACATGGTTTGGTTTGTACCCTCAACGACTTATTTTTATTCACAATTACGCCTAATTATGCCGGACCTTCGTAAGGTAGATTCCGAACCATAATGAACATTCATGCCTAACCCAGTATTCGAACACGGCACCTTTGGCATGTGAAGCCGGAGCACTAACCCCACAGCCATCAGGTTGGCAATACAGTGACATGAGTTTATCGTATGGAACCAAAGGTAATGAAACAAAAAATCAATGAAATCACTTCTCGGAAACCTAAATAAAATAATGCTCGTTTAATAAAATGATTATTTAAGTTACTATTATGTGGACACACTACCTAAATAAAATAAAAGGTATGCCATATAATTGTAATGATCAAAGTCTTTATGAAACAGGTATAGAGTCCACAGAATCAAATACAACTTTACCTTGTTTGAAAATCTGAGACATAGAACTCACTTTTATACAAATACATCCACCCAATAGATTCTGGCTCCACTTTTTGAATCGACTGGAAGACAAATGAAAGATAATACACCAACCTCTAATTTATAGCAGAGACTGAACTTCAAAAGACAGCGGTATGAGTTCATCGTATAAAAGTAAAAAAAAAAATCAATGAAATCAAATGCTGTTTTAAAACTTTGAATGACGTTTGTAATCTTTTGAAATATGATAAATTTGATTATAACCGCGACGGCTTCCTATGAAAAGTCCTCTCAATAGATTCTTGCTCCTTTTCTCTGAATCGACCGGAAAAAATGAAAGACAATATAATCAACCTCTAATTTACAAAATAGACTAAATTTCAAAATACAGTGACATGAGTACATCGTACGGAATCAAAGGAAATCTAAAAAACAATCATTGAAATCAACTGCAGTTCCAAAACTTTGAATGACGTTTGAAATCTTTTGAAATATGATAAATTTGATTATAATCGCGACTTCTTCCTACGAAAAGTCCTCCCAATAGATTCTGGCTCCACTTTTCTGAATCGACCGGAAAACAAATATGACTGATTCCTGGAAATAAAACACGACAAAACGCGCAAGAGGAAACAGCTTGCGTTGTTTTTCGCAGAGTTGAAAGGCAGAAGAAAAATATCTAATCCATTTTTCCATCCACCACATCACGGAGAAATGGAAAGAGCATCGAAGAATCTCTTCCAAACATCATTCAATTCTTTCTCATCTTCCCCAACAAATCGCAGAGGGCATTCAAAACTGTATTAAGAAGAAAGAAAGATGAAAGAATTCCCCCCGCTCTATTGGCAATTTATGAAAAGTCTGTCTTTGAAACAGAATAAAGAAAAAGAAAAAAGCGCGGGAAAGCTTTGTCCCTGGGTATTCTCGAACAAAAGAAGGTTTATCGTACAGTTTCTTGCTCAAACAGGCGCCTTGAATTTTTCGTTAAATTATATTTAAGAAATTTGAGGTCGCGGTTGTTGATTCGAATCTATTATGACTTATTGCGGCTGTTTTTATGCAGCCTTAAACTTAACTTTGGATAGTGGACGCAAAAGAAAATTTTGAGGTTACTTGGTACCCCTCGTTTTGACACAAATTTATAAATATACCGATTTTCTAATCTTATCCCTTTTATAATCTTTAAAACTTCTTCTTGTTCTAATTTTTTTTAAACTAATCCAATAGCTAAAATTGCATTAAAATTATGTTTCTTCAAAGCATTCTTCGTAGCTGCAGTGGCCCTTTTAGTGTTTCAAACGCATTTTCCTTAGTTATTGTATTTTTGTAATTATCACATTACTCAAAATGCTAAAATTCCAGCAAATAAAAATGACATGAAATTTTTTCCCTAAAGATCTATTTGAGAAAACTAGGTATGGATTTTTTTGATTAAAATAAAACTTTTTAAAAAAAATCTTAAGTTTGAAAAATATATCGCCCCCCCCCCTCCCCCTCTCCCCGATTTTGTACCCTTACTTGTATAGTTTTTATTTTTTTTCCTCCATAACTATATTATTCAAAACCGATGCGTAAAAGCTTGAATATATAATTTAGGAACATATTTGTAAAATAAAAATCAGGAAAACATATTGAAAAACAAAATATAGAATTTGAATTTTTTTTAATTTTGAAATCTTTTTCTACATGAACTCTTTTTTTTTTTACATAGTTTAGTTATAGATCAGTAATACTTCCAAATATGTAAAAATTATAATTTTAAAGGCTTAAATTAAAAAAATAGTTTGAAGGGTACCAAATTCCCTTAACCGTAATAATTAAGCAACAATTTCTCTTAAACAAAATTAGAGGACATATTCTAGTGTCAAAGTAACTTTTTTAACAGTAACTAAAATGGAATCAATAAAGCGAAACATTTCCCCCCCTCCCCAGCCCCCCACAACAACATGTTTGTAACTTATTAGTTTTCTACGTCGGTTTTGTATGAATTTCGCATTCTTACCCCTCCCCCCCCCCCCTATCCATACAGACTCTTTAATTTTCAATAACCGCTAATGTACAATAAATGCACATAATCAACACAGATTTGTAAACTTTTCCTAAGAAAATAATGTATTTAATATTACATATTGTGTAACCATACTGGCATCGTTTAATGAATGACAGTATGGTACACAATTCCTTTTAGATAGTTTTAATTTTAATGCTTTAATGATTTCATAAAGTTGTTGCTTGTATATTACGGGAGAATAGAAAGCTACTGAGAACTTGAGAAAGCATTTATATTTAGAAATTAATAATTCTGAAGAAATGTATTTGAGTGTTGAAAACGAGTCCAGGGATAATACGGGACGCATTTCCCCCCGGAACAATGACTAACATCTGGTGATCATTACCGGAAAACAAAGAAGACATCATTACAGGGGCATCATTACAGACACATTATCATATACACACGGTGATCCATAAAAGTTGTTAAAGGGTTCATTTCATTTGCTGTTAGAGATAGGGTATCAAAATAAATTGCAAAAACAACCAAAATGAAGAAATTTTGGAAAAAATATATTGTGATTTACATTGTTAATTTATTTTTTAAAGTTATGAATTCTTTTACAGCCCTTGCGGGTCAAAATGGTCAATTAAAAAATGTTCATGAAGTCCAAATTACGTTAATTGGTAAAAACTCACATTCTTTCAACATAATAACATGTAGTTAACATGTTTTAAAATTGTGTGTCTGGATATTTATTTAGAAAAGTGAATTTACATGCTGCTGAAAGCAATGTTAAAACAAAGTTCTGATCTAAAAACAATCTGATCTTTTAAACAATCTGATTTAAAATTTCAATAATAAGTTTCCATTGAATTTTAAGACTTTGCACATAAACATACTTTTTTTACGCAAATTATTATTTTTTTTTATAATACCCAAGATCCAAAAATCAAAATAATACTAAGCGTTCCTAATTCCCCAAATCACATAGCTCTTCTATGGTGACGAAATTCATGTTTTGAATCCGTTGTATTTCGTGTATTTAAATAGACAATTTCTTTTGCGTAACTGTAATTTTACCTCAAGAACACTTTATCAAATAATATGTTCGACTTATAGGGGTGGTATAAAACTTAAAATTCCGTAACTTTAAAACTAAACTACCCATAAAAATTGCACCATTTTTTTTTACGATTCTTTAGATAACTTTCAGCTTTTTTTCAAATTACATTGAATTCCTATATCTAACAATAAAAGAAATAAACCTTGTAACAACCTTTATGGAACACCCTGTAAGTTGGCGTAAAGAATTCACATAGTAAATAAGTATCAATGCAAAAATTTAAATGACTTATGACACTTTAAAAGCATTTTTAATTTTAATAAGATGTATACAGCTAAACATCTCTTCGATCTGCATAAACTTGAATGGGTTTGACGATTTTAGAGGTTACACATGTAACTTGCAAAAAAATTCGCATTTATAAAAATAAAATTTGTTGCATAGTTTAAATGGTCTTTTATTAAAGGTACTTAAAATTTTAAAAAGTTGAATTTATCAACATTTCACCCTCCAATTCACATATATACAGGGTTTCCAAATTTAATATCCCTAATCTGAAGAGGCCGCTATACTTAACAGAAAATTAAAAACCATAAGAAAAATGCTAAATTAGACAAAAAAGACTCACAAAGTTTTTAGTATGGCACAATGTGCTTTTGCACATGCCAATGTTGGTTAAGCGCATGTGCAGTGAGCCGAAAAATGGCCCGATTGCCTGGCCAACAAGGTCGCCAGACGTTACTCTACTGGATTCTTTCTTTTGGGGGAGAAGGGGGGGGGTTGGGAGGCTAAATAAAAGACAAAAGTCTACTCAGAGAGAATCCATGATATTAAAGACCATCGTGGCTCAATAACAGTTGTTATAGCTATACTGTGACTAGGGAAATGCTACATGAAGTATGGCTGGAACTGTACAGGACTCCTCAAAGCTACAAAGGGAGCCCACGTGGAAATGCACCGATTTTTTTCTAAAAACTTTGTGAATTCTGTTATCTAATTTAACATTTTTCTTATGCTTTTAACTTTTTGTTAAGTGTAGCTATATTTCCAAATTAGGAATATTTAATTTAAACATCCTGTTTATTTCCCTGAAAAAGTATCTTCTTGCTTACCGGAACACGTTCGGCCATCGGGATTCAGCTGATAACCAGGATTGCATCGACAGTAGAAACTTCCCCAGGTATTGCAACAGTGATGGTGACATCCTCCATTATTAACCATACACTCATTGACGTCTAAAAAGGAAAAGAAACAGTTTAAATGAGATCTATGCTAGAAATTTGAAGAAATTGGATACTAAATGAACCAAGTCGAAATTTCGTTTTTTGAGAAATCAAAAATTGTACTTGGACAAACATTAACACAACACTCATGAATAATAAGAGCCTTTCGCCTCATGCAAATACAAAATTTCTAGGTTATTTTATTAAAAAAGTTGAGGTGTTGCGAATATGAAGGGCAAACTCAACGAAAGGTGGTTACCAGAAAAACGTTTTTGAAAAGTTTTCCATGCATTGGTTTTTCATGCTTGGTATCATTCTCTGCTTATTTTAAAAAGGGGAAGAAGGGCAAACTCATCTTGAAAAATATACCTGCAGAATCTGTGAAGGGTCAACAATGTCGGAATTTGTTTTTAAGATGGAAAGAATTTTTGAGATATGTAACGTAGTGAAGTTAAAAATTGGCGGTATTTGGAAAAAATTAGTTTTGAGCATGAATTTCTGGTGAACTCCTTAGGGTGCCAAAACTATTTTCATGCAATAATCTAAACATGATGCTAAAACATAAACACATCAAAATTTTTTTGTTTTTTGCGGAATTTTGACTTTAAATTTGAACCAAGACATTTCTGCTCACGAAACCTTAATTTTGGGAGGCCCCTTCCTATAAACTTTAGCAAGATTTCAATAAATTCTCATTTGTAAAATTTAGTACTGGTATTATATAAGTTGATTATGAAAAAAAATCCTTGGCACCCATCTAAAGATCTCTAGAAATTTAATTGTATTTTGCCATTTTGAGCTATAGTGTAAAAAAACAACCTTGACTCTCCCCAATAAAAACAATGGTAACTTCGCAAAAAAAAAAAAAATTCTTGTGATGGGTAACCAGAATACATGGGAGCAAATTTGACGTAAATTTCAGAAAAATCAAAACTGTTAACTATTACACTCCCATGGGAAGCGTACCTCGCATACAGAAAGTCACTCTTAAATTTATTATGTTATCAAAAAAAAAAAAAAAAAAAAATGTGTTTAATTTGAAAAGATTCGTCTTTATTTCTTTCACAATTTTAACCTGTTCCAACTAGAGTTGTAAATTATATTTTGGAGAGTATTTCAGGTACATCTCCCTACGTATCCATTTCACTACGGGCCAGATTTTAAACAAAAGCACCACAGATAATCAATATTGTGATTTGAAATTACGGTGCTCTTATAGTTATACTAATTAGATTAATATTAACAATATATTTTCCCTTTATAGTATTTTTAGTAATATATTCTTTTAATTCATTTTTATAAGCATACATAAAAGTTTACATTTTTATAGGAATACATAAGGTGAATCCAACTATTAAAAGTAGCAATTCCACACCAAATCCTTATCAAATACATAGCATCTTTTACAAACATTTCAAACATAAAATATTTACTTAAACTGCACTAAACAAGTACGACAAATTCTCCGAAAATAGTACATCCCGTATCATTGTTAAAAAAAATCATGGATTAAAGTTTTGAAACTTCAGTAAAAGCGAAAAGTAACACGAGAATTCTTTTTACGAAGTCATAATCCGTTTTGGGGATAAGAGTATTACATAGAAAGAAAATACAAACTCTTTGTATAAAGAAGGAGGTTTTTTTTTTTTTTCATTATTCCTGTATCAACAATTTTTTTTTAGAAATTTATAACAGGACGCGTACATAACATTTGTAAAGTTCTTATATCCTCACATCAGTCTTGAAAAAATCGATGGGAATTCCAGCGTAAGCTATTTAAATAGAAAAACCAAGAACCTAATTTACTTCTCCTACGTAAATGAATAAAGAAAAATGGTGTGTATTTTAGATTTGCTAAGATGGGGGCGTTCACAAATCAAAAACGCTAAAATTCACCAAGTACAAATGAATGAGGGTATTCAATTAAAAAACAGTGTATTAAAACCAAAAATAAATTATATACTTCACAAGATAAGTATTAATATACGAAATTAATTAATTGCATTACGAAATGGTTCAAAAGGTGTAATTAGAAATAAACCGATGCCCTCATTTCATGTGGATTCTGTTATTACCCCATTAACACAAATACGCTGACTAATATCGCTCTACACTGACCCGCCCCGATGTGGACCATTGTACACTGGCCATTGTTATGGATCTTGGCCAACACTGGGTGAGATTGCCCAATATCCGTAACAACGGCCAGTGTACAACGGTCCACATCAAGATGGGCCAGTGTCGAGTGATATTGGCCAGCGTATTTGTGTTACTGGGGTAATAACAGAATCACATGAAATGAGGGCATCGGTTTATTTCCAGTTACACCTTTTGAACCATTTCGTAATGCAATTAATTAATATCGTATATTATTACTTATCTTGTGAAGTATATAATTTATTTTTGGTTTTATTGTTTTTAGTTTTGAAATGTTAATGCAGAGTTTTAAAATTGAAATATATTTTTATAAGAAAAGACGGAGGAAAAAAAGCATGTTTTGTCATGACTTTGACATGTTTATCTTTTTTAAAAAAATCGTGTATTTTGGGAATATGCTCGAGTTGCGACATTAACTGGTTAATTTTCCCAGAACCCCCTGTTTCCTACATTGGTCAATACTGTTGCGCTACCTGGGTATAGTTGCTCTTATTTTAAAGTATTTTTAGTAACTGTTGAGGATTTGCGAGACAAATGCTTTCTTGCACACTTGCTGGATCGAATTCAGAGTAACGCTAAGATGGCTGATCCAATACAGAGTTCTCATATGGAAGAGGCAATTTCCTTCCATATTCTCTTCGCTGGTTTTCTAATTTGAAACGAAAAATCAATGAAATTTGTACCCGAGTGAAATACAGTTAAATATTTTCGAAGGCATTACTTTTGGTCTGCGAAGTTTTCAGGCTAAATATTTCAGTGTTGATATGCGAGTTTATTGGGAAATCTTTACGTCATTTTCTCACTTACGATACGATTGTATTTATTAAAAGCGTAGGTGTATGTTCGTTTAGGTGTAAGTGAACTTTCATTTTCATATTATATGAGAGAATAAAAGTTTAAACTCTGTAATATATTCAAACTATTTTACGTATTAGTGAAGAGAACACTTAACAACTAAAATACACATCCTATAATGTGTAGTACAATGATGTGTCCATAAAGTAGTATTCCAAAATTATTTATATAGACCAAATATTTCAAAAATATACAATATTAATATTTTTCAAACACAAGCACATTGTGAATTATATTAAACACGTTTTAAATCTAAATTATAAAATTGTGTTCTTTGAAAAGCGCATTTAGTCATAAAGAACAATATACAGGGTGTTCAAAAACCACCGCACTTCATATATATGTTCATAATTATGAGCAAAAATGAATAATATTTGTAATTTTAACTAGGGTCTGCAAATCAATATTTATCGAGTTGGTTGGTTGGTTGTTTTCAGATTATCTGGCGCCGTCAGCAACACGAGGGCTATAATGCGCCGAAACATTCGTCATTTGACAAGCCAACATACATTTACAAACAGCCATGCCTAGCACGGGACTCGAACCCGCAACCTCGCGGTCTAGAAGCTAGCACGCTAACCACTATACCGTTTGGTCGGCAATATTTATCGAGATATTTGCAATCAAAGTTTAATCAATTTTAACCAATTAAATCCTTTCAATCCATTTCTAGAAACTCTCTTTTGTAGTCCGTTTTTCTTTGGAGGTTACCAGAATTTTAATTGTTCGCTGATTGGAAAAAAAAAATATTTAAGTGGGCTTGGTGGACTAAATAGCAAGAAAAATTAAATTTTTAAGTTTACTTTTTCTTCCCCCTTTTTATAACCTTTGGGCTAACAGTTGATTTGAAAGTATTTACAATTTTTAATGCTTGAATTTGAAGTGAGCATATGATTTGGAAACCCTAACTTTTCATGAGAAATAACTTAAATTTGGAAATTTGAGTTGCAATAAATAGCAGATAATTTTGAATTTCAATGTTATCGTTTAATTAATAATCTTCGTTCGTACTATAAGAAACATTTTTTTTTATAAAATAAGAAACAATTATCATAAATTCATGTAGAAGCTTATCTTACTATAATTAAATAAGTTGTTAAAAGGCAGAATGTTTGGGCAACATGGAAAAGGTCTCGCGATCGAATCTCGCGACACTCTTCAGTCTTTCTTTAAAATGAGTACACACAGCAGTGTTCGTGAAAGATAGTGTTGCGTGAATTGTTTGGATATATTAGGGAATTATCTCAATTTTTGAACTCTACAGACTGAAAAAACTATGACAGTTTCTATTGTCTTGAAATTTTCGTCTTGAATGGAAGAAAATACGGAAAACTCCCATCAAGTAGCACATTAATTCGAACGCGATCGTAATAAAATTCAGATAATCACATAAACCAACCAGTTAAATTGATTACTGGTCACTATGGAAAAGTATTGGTTGGTTTTTATGTTATGTCTTAGCAACAGCTACAAAACAAGTGTTCAGTTGTAACGATGTCTGCTGTAAAAAAAATCAAGTATAACTTATTTAATTCAATTCTTTTAAAATCGACTGCAGTGTCACCTACTGAAAATGGAGTCAATTTTTTTTTTCTAATTTTCAGAAATTTTATTGAATATTCAATAAACGCAAAAGTTGTTTATTAATAGTTTTCGAGGTATAAATTTTAAAGATGGGTGTCACTTTTGGAACACCCTCTTGATCGAATTAATGAAGAATGAAGTGCATTTCAGAACATTCGTAAATGGAATGAATCAAAGAGCATTTAAAAAAAAAAAAAATAGCATTCCAAAAATTCTTAACTTACGACAGGCTTTGCTGATTCTGAAAATAATAAAACAAACTACAACAACAAACGATATTCACAAAAAAAGGAAATAAAAATTTCTAATTAAAAAAATATAGTGAATAAAATGAAACATGTGATATTAGATTTGGCGTCAAATCAATCTCCAATTTGTTATGGGCGGTGTTTAAGTCCTTTCATTGGAAAGGCGTGGACAACTAGCATTTTATTCATTGTCATTGGTACGTTTAGAGTCGGTGATTCGGTTTTTATCTTTGCGCTGCCTAAAATGAGTCCCAACTTTAAAATTTTTTTAGACCCATACATTTTCATTTGCGACCTTGACAATAAATTGGAAATATGATTTATTTTTGTTCGAAAATACGCGGGTACTAAGGAAGTGTGGTCGTTTCTGAAAACCCTGTAAAAAACTGAAGCTAAACATCAAAGTAAAAGACTTCTATAGTGTAGACTGTGACGTGAGAATTGAAAATATTTAACACTAATGGGGATAATAACTATTGAGAGACCAATGTTATGGCATGTTACCTAGGTTTTAAACCGCTAATAATTGAAAGTACTATAATTGTGCCACCTTCTTTTGTAAACCAGGTGAAGGAGTATCTCGCATTAAATAACTTTTTCAAAATCCTTCACAATTCTCAAAAAATGATTTTTGATTAAAAGCAAAATGTTCGAAAACCTTATTATGCTCTTAAACATCCACTTTTAAATGCTCCAACAAACAATATCGCTCTTCAGAAAATTAAAATGCAATTAAACATTTCCATTCGAATATAAAAATACTGGCCACATGGCCACACCAGCTGACTCGCTTCGCTTGCTGAAAGGTTTATTTCCACGCTAGCACAGACAAGCCTTGCTCACTAAAAGGTTATTGTAAAGCTAGTGCACAATTAGAAGGTTCAATACTATTTACATTAATATTTTCAGAATTTCCCGATTAGTGGCAGATATTTCGATAAATAATGAAAAATACCTAACCCGTCTTAGTTCCGAAAATTAAATGAAGAACAATTTAGAAAAAATCAAGGAAAAGACGATTATGGATAGTTTAAAAGAAAATCAGTTTGGTTAATACAAATAGGTTTCGGGCAAAAAGGTAAGTACCCTTTTTAGCACCTTATTTCACAAGAGCATACTGCCTTAGTTTATAGTATACTGTACTATTGTCCAAGCGAACTGAAAATTCCTACTTCTTCCACTTAATTCTCTCTGAAACACTACCATCCAAAATTTTCTTAAATCCTATCTAAATTTTAAAAACTTAAATTAGGTTTGAAAAACTATATTGACAAACAAATAAAGTGTAGTTCCTATCACTGTAGTGGTTAATTTATGATTTCTAAGTAAAACAATCACTGCTGAACAAATCTGCATTTAAATATCTTAGGGCTTGAAAAGTTCTATCCAGAAACTAGCTTGTTCAATAATTAGCTATGCATCGAAACAACCTATTTAATTAATATGTACACTGTCAAAAATTTTGTTCAACCTTTCACCAAAAATTAGTTCCCATTTAACTGCAACCAACATTTGGTATTTAGTTACGCGGTATAATGGTGCTTACGGTCCGAAGTAGCACCATTAAATTGAGAAATTAAGCACCATACGTTGGTTACAGCTAAATGGGAAAAAAAAAATTGTGCAAAGGGGATCCAAGTTTTTAATAGTGTACTTCTCAATGGACTAAACTAACAACGTTTTAAAAAGGTGTTAGACCTGGTCTGCTTTAGAAGACTAACGTACGATCAATAATTTAAGAAAAAGATTTTGACATTTCTACCTTGCTTAGGATTTTTCTTTCTAAAAAAGTCTTGCTTGCAAATAACCTTGAAGTTATTTAAATTATGAATATGATCGTTTCTATATTTTTACTAGCTCATACTGATAAAAAATATATTTCTGTAATTGCAAAGTTTATCTTTACGTGACAGTATTGCACTCATTAGTGAAAAACTACTAAAATTAAGTTTTAATTATTTAAATATGTAGTTAAAAAGAATATCAAAATTCATTTATACTGTTAGTATATATTTAAGAAAAAAAAACTGCATTGCGTTGAAAAATATATTCGACACTCCAACTTAATTCGTTTCTGAAGGGGTTGTAGAGCATAAACGAAAATGCCATTTTCTTTTCAATCATCGATTACAGATTTCATAAAATGTAAAAATAAGGTGAACATTTTTCATACACGTATGTAAAAAGCCAAATGTTATTATACAATACAATTCGCATCTTCCATCATCGCTATTGGGGTTGGAGCATAGTTACTTGTTATTTCTAGTCATTTATTTTCACCTTCGAAAAAGCGTAGGTGGAAGAAAATCAAAATACGAATATTTTATGGTTGAATATAACAGAGTTCCCATAGTTTGGCAAATACCTAAGATAGAGCTTAATCAAATAGCTTTTTTGAAAATAAAAGCCTACTGCATGTCTTGACTAAAATTAAATCAGATTGAATAAAGTATTCTGTTAGCCCCTAAATAATACTAATAAGATTAAAAAAATATTATTGATAAGATTAAAAAAATATTATTGATAAGATTAAAAAAATATTATTGATAAGATTAAAAAAATATTATTTATATGATTTTAAAAGATATTAGTTAAAAAATATATGAATATTTTTTTTTTTTTAAATCTGATCAATAGCATTTTTTCTAATCTGATCAATAAGATTTTTTAATCCTATCCATACTATTTTTTAATCTTAACAATAATAGCTTTTAATGTGGTAAATATTATTCTTTAATCTTATCAATAATATTTTATAAGCTTATCAATAATACCTTTTTAAATCTAGTCAATACTATTTTTTTTTTAAATCTTATCAAAATAATTTCTTTTAATTGCAGTAACATTGTTTATAGTCGTATCAGTGTTTTTCTAATATCTTATTCATATAATTAAAAAATCTGAACTGTCATTTTATAAAATATCTGATCAATAAGATTTGTACAAAAATATCTTAATCATCACTTTATTATTAAAAATTTTGTATACAATATTTTATTAAAAATCTTATGAATATGATTTAAAACAATCTTTTCGTTGGTTGTTTTTAAAATATCTCATCGATAAAATGTTCATAAATATTTTATAGCATTTTTTTACAAAAATACTGTATCAATAAAGTTTTCTACAATATTCCAAAGCAAGCACATTGTGAGTGAACAAAATAAACGCGCCAACATAATTCAATATATTTGGCTAATAGAAACACATCGCATGGCTCACAAATGTTTCAAATTACTCCAATAATGGACTTCACTAATGTTTATATAATGGTATTGATCCACAATTTGAACTCAGAGGTGACGAGGTTTAAAGCTTTAACATAACGAAACATTTTACTTATTCAATTATCACGAAAGCTTCCCTGAAGACCAGGGGAAAGAATAGGAAAGTTGCGCGCAAAATCCAATTAGAAGTTGGTTGAGAGATAACAAGAGCTTTTATTGTTGAAATAACTAATCTTGGCACATCCTAAACACAGCAAACCTCAAAGGGGTGCCAACGTGTCAGAAGCTTCTTAATCATATTTACTTCGTTAGAAGGTAGAAAATTAATTTTATCTCTGGACATATGTATCGTCAATATTCGTGACTTCAAGACGACACCCATTTTTCAAGCGATGTGCTTAAAAGGGAATTAGGGACAGTTCTGTTAAATTGATTTTTGGGGTGGCTTCATTCGGTTGATAAATGAGTGGAAGGAAATTATTTTTGTTAGTGGACTTATCTATTTTGTTCAGGGGTATCGAAATTATAAAGGGTGTGTGCAGCTCCTGATCATTACCTGGATCCACAAGGCCCGGGCCTAGGGCCCATGATTTAAGGGGCCCCCGAAATTGGCTGTAAACCTATAATTTTTGTTTCACAAAAGCTATGAGAGCATCTTTTATAATCTGAGTAAAATAATTTTACTTAAAAATAATTTTGTATTGATCTTGAACCATCTTTTGTATCCCAGGGTGTATTTATTCAAATAAATAAAAAAAGCTTAAAAACAGGCTTTCTTGAAAGAGAAAGAGAAAAAATCGAAGGAAAGTCTTGACGAATTTATTGGGAAATCAGCAAATGTCGATTCTGAAGTTGTGATTAATGCTGCAGATATTGTTGTCAGGGATATTACTACACATTGTGAAGTGAGATGCAATGTTATAGGTAACAAAGGTTTTCCTCTTTTGATTTATTAACTTGATTGTTTGAAATATGTTTCTGCATTTGCAAAAAAAAACTTTTAGAAAACAATACTAACTTTAATTTATAAACTTTTTTTATATTTAATCTTAATTCGTTTGACTTTGTGTCAAGCTCATTTCCAATAAATCCCGCATTTAAAAAAGGGAGAAAGTGTCTGGGCTTTGGGACCCAACTTGTCATGGTCGACCCTGGGTGCGTGTAGAGAAGTCGGGAAAGCCTGGTATAATGAACAAGTCTTCAAACAAATTGTCTTCATACAAACTATTTAGACCTTTTGAAAATAGTATATGAAAGAAAATAATATAAGTCTAATTTTTCGGTACCCGGTGGAATGTAGCAATTTAAACACTTAGTTTAGCGTAATTAATGTAAATTTTACTTGCATCTATCGTGAAAAATTTGGTTGTCTTGTGTATTCAATGACGTATACTTGCGCACAATAACGGATAATCAGATCGGGACCTACAGCTTAACGTGGATTCTGAACCACAACGAACACCCATGCATAACTCGGAATGCAAACCCAGCATCTTTGGAATGCGAAGCCAGGGCGCTAACACGGCCATCATTCATGAATTAATTTTTAAACTAAAAAGGTTTTGAAAAATCATCACCATTCCCTCTATCTAGCATGTTCATGAGTGAACATATTTTAACTGAGCTATACGCCGAGTTACAGCTGTTTGAACCCAGACAACGCCGAACACTTTAGCTAGAACATGTATAAAACGTTATGAGGATATGTTATTTCGACAGGTTACAGACTACTCTAAATACCATAACTTTAATTTGAATCATCCTGTAAATATTGGTAACATAAGGTAATGCAATCGACAAGGACAATGAATGTAAAGTATAAGTTGCTTATTAATAATGGTTAGAAAAGAAAATTTAGATGTTAGATAGAATTATTGTTACAGCAATTTAAAAACCAAAACGGCGTACAGAACATTCATGTTAATTTTAACTTCTAACCATTATATTGGTTAAGAAGTTGAATTAAACCAATTTTGTCGATGGATTTAATTAAGTATTTTGCTTACATAAACTAGAACTGTAATTTAATGATAAAAGTAATTTTTTTTTAATATAACTTTTTCAGATAATTTTGGGAACGATTAAGACTTATTTTAGTAGCTACAATCAGTTATTGGAAACAATATCTTTTACTCTCATTGAAAAATATGTGGGTAACTGTGATTTATATCCTTTCATCATGACCATTTACGATGAAAAAAATAATAAGGACATTATAATTTAATATAAACAACACATTAATATAAAAAGTTATCGTTTAGCTTTTAGCAATTTTCTAAAGTAATTTCATTAAAAATCCAATCAAACGTTTTATTTAAGTCTCGTGCTATGAAGTGAAACCAAAGATCTGTAATTTTAAAAACATCTAAAAAGTGAACGTCCCTTATTTTATAAGGTACACAGCGATTTAAAGAGTTAACGTGCATAACACATAATTTTCTAACGCAGTTAAATTACTAATTTCTATAAATTTAGATATAATTATATTAATACAACATAACAATGTCAGACTTGTTATCTTACTTTTCTCTTAATTTGCTCTCTTTATTCTGGAGTAAAGCTCAAAAGGCTATGATATTTTCATATAAAAATGAAGCATTTTCAATAATTATTTTGAGCTATTCCTGCAAGAAAGATTTGCAATTATTTTGAACGTAACAGTGTGAGATTTGTTTTCTCGTTTCTCTTCTTAATTTCCTCACTTTAATCCGGATTAGATCTTATTATTAAAAGGCTGTAGATTATCTTATAAAAATACAACAGAAACGTTTTCAAAAATTATTTTAAACCATTCCTACAGGGAAGATTTACTCGTGATATAAAACTTTTATTCTGAATAATTATTAGAAATTACTTCACTTACAAAGTTCAGAGCACTAGTTTAATTTATTAAATTATAAAAAAAAAAAATCGAAAATACTATCTAGAAAACAGTGCATAAAAATAAGTTACACGTTCCTTACAATACCAAAATATGTTTACATTTTTATAGTTCCAACGTCATACTAAATTCGTATGTATAAAATTAACATAACGCATATACATCTTTTCAATCAATTGAGTACTGAAAGGTGGAACAAAGGATCATAATTTCCTCTAAATAATTTTATTTCTTTTAAAGTTTGAAAAAACAAGTCATCAATTGTATTTCAATTAACTACTGATATTTCTTAAAAACATTAATACAAAACAATTGTTTACGGTGATTATGGTCGTTTGCATCTGTTTCTTGGCATGACACAGCAATTTTAGAAAACTTTGCTAAGAAAATATAATCAAATTATTTAATAACTCAGAATCAAATTCAGTCGTTCCGCCAGTTTATCTTTTCATGATAAATGTAGTGTTGTGTCAAGTGTAGTTAAGTAAATTAATTAAAAAAAAATTATGGAAAAAATCTGCACGTTCCTTATGTAATAACTCAGTTTACTAACAGTTTCCAGATGTCGATACAAGACTGCAATTTATTTTCTCTTACTAACGATTTTAACTTATTTACTATGGATTAAATATTAGAAATAAATTTTATCATGAAATGCACTTAAAGTGGCAAGCAAATTTATAAGTATAAAATAATTTATACGTTTAAATATCTTTAACAAAGTAATGAATCTGTGTCGTTAAGGATGACCATAATAAAACTACTCCTGTTAATTGGAAGGCCTGTTTTAATAAATATAACTTCATTCTTTTCTGAAGAAAACTCATATGTTCACCACCAGAAGAAAATTGGCACTTTTAAGACATATACGAAAGTAAACTTTTCAAGTCGAACTATATCTAGAAAGTTGTGTATGTTTTAGAAAAAAATTCATTAAGTTATGGATATCTGTTATTTATCTTAAAAGTAATAGTTGCAAAAAACTTTATTTATTCAAAAAATAATTTCAAATATTTTCCTATGATATCAGTTGTTTTATGATGGCCATTTAGTTTGTATGCTTATACTTTTGAGAAATTAAATAAATACGCTGTATATTCAATACTATATCGTAAATTTGATATTCACATTCGGATGCATTTTTTTTTAACTTACCAATGTCTAAATATAGTTTTAGTTTTAAATAAAGTTGGTTTAAATAATATTAAAAGGCATATTTATTAGAATCGAAAATTTTGTAGATTTCAAGGTATATATTCTTCTTATTTTTATAATAAAATATATTTTATGTCACTGCTTTTTTGTAATTTAAAATCTTTGTCAATATTAATAGACAAAATTGTAAACATTGAGTTTCATACTTTTTCCAAGAATGCATTGAAATTTCAGCACTTAAAAAATCGATTGATCGATTTTCATCGATAGTGAAACTCTTTAAATAGTAATAACTTAAGTACATTATATCCGCAAATTCAATTAAAAAATTTAAAAAAAAAAATATTTATAAAATGTATATTATATAAACAGATTCGATAAAAAGATTATGAAACGAAATATTTTTAAACGATTTTAGTTTTTAATAGAATCTATGCACTGAAATCGGATAATTTAATCATTTACTTTGTGAATAGGAACAATTACAGGGAAACAAAATCAGACAAATGCATGACACGACAAAAATATAATTTAAGTAGCATATATTTTGTCTACTTTCAATAGAATATATATTTAAACAATCTAACAAAAAAAGTTTAATTCCTCATTAGTCATTAAAATTGTAACAAAGACATGTGTGTATATAATGATTTAAGAAATATCATACAGAGGAAATAAAATTGCAAGTTCCTGTTATATATTCTTCAAAGATTTTTAATACTTGAAGAATATATCTATATATATATATATATATATATATATATATATATATTTTAAATAACATAATGTATATGCTTTGCATTGCTGCCAAATTTAATGTTTAAAAAAAAATTAAAAAATATATAAATACAAAATAATCATAGTTATATTAATTGCATTTTTCATAAATTTAAATTATTGTTATTGATTCTGGAGATATATCAATTTGAATCTATTAAAAACACTACTGCTCGAAACATGCATTTAAAATTTTCTAACTACATAATATCCTCCCAAATTGAAGTTTATATAACTTGTAATTTCATGATATCAAATCACGTCAGAAAAAAATAATAACATTCTATTCTAAAATGTTTAAACTATTAAAAAAAAAAATTCAATTTTTAGGTAAATTTTCGGTACTAAAAAATTTAATATCAAATACTACAAGCTGAAATTTTGATAATTTTTGTATAGAAAACGATGATTCTTTGCAAGTAAGACATTCATCATCATTGCCTAATGCAATCGGAAAATCAATTCAGAGTGGAGAATACGAACGTATAAATCACTACAACTGACCGAAGAATATGCAACCAAAGGAAATGCAGAACTTTTCGTATTAGAAAAGACTGATTTCTATTGCAATTGTTTCAGAAGAGATAAAAGCAAGGCTCTCATAATAGAACTGCATTGAGGAGATGTTTTATCAAATTAATGATGGGTCACTTATCCGCTTTCCTGATGTAATTAAAAGAAATCGTTATTTGGGATCTATTGTCGAATGTTTTTGAAGTAAATATTAAATTAGATTTAAGTGATATTTATGGATTTTTTGTTAAAAAAGATTGTTGAGCGTGATTCTTTTATTGAGTTTTCTAAAGTAATATGGTTTTATTGATGCTTAACTGGAGCGTAATTTCATATGAGGGTTTATGTAATGGAACTTAAATGGTAGATAAGGGGGTTTCTTTAAAAAAAAAATAGATAAATGAATTGTTTGGAGGATGATTTTGAATGGAATAATATATTATAATAGTATTTTTAATGTGCTTCGTTCCATTGAGCTTGAAGAAATGAAAAGAGGGAATTTGAATTTGAATTTAAATCTTCCTTGTATATTGTTGATGTGACTAAATATCTAATTCAAAAGAGTTTCAGATTGAGATTTATATTTCAATGTTTAATAACTTTTTAGAAATAAGTATTTTGTAAGGATTTATTATTAATAAATATTTAATAAATGAAAAAGCGATAATCTGAATTTAAAGTTTTCAAATGCAAGGTAAGTTCATTCATGATATATATATATAAATTTATAATGAATATGTGTTATTTAAAGTGAAAAAATTGTATTAATTGATAAACGAATTGTTGAGATGATGTTTTTTGTTTTTGATTCAATAAATAAGTTAAATGGTATGCTTTTGAAGATTTCTATTTTATAGAGTTTTAATAAAAAAGACTCATAAATTGTTCGTTTTATACTTACGAATTTTTAGTGCGTAATGTAATGTATTATAATAGATAATTTACACTTTGAATTTCGGAATGATTTTGCACTTTCTTAATCTAAAACAAAATCTTTTCAAACTGAATTTTTGTTATTGATATGTTAACTGAAGCTGTTATTTAAATAAGTATTTTGCTACTAACTTAAAATAATAGTATTATATTATTCAGATGAATATTGAAAATTGGTATTTCGACAGTTCATCATTATGTTAATAATGGCCACAAATAGCTAACAATATATTTTTTGATTAAAATGCATTTAATTCATTATTTGATTTTGATAAATTCTCTACTTCCATATCCAAACATCCATTTTTAATATTTTCAGTTATTTATTATAACAAAGAAAAGAAATTATATGTTTGAATATACTGAAGTCATATATCGAAATCTATATATATAAAACCGAGTTGTCTGTACGTCTGAATCTTATACAAATCCACAGTTTTGCACGTAGAGGTACGAAATTCGGTACATAGAAACTTTAGTACAAGGAGATTGTAGAGAACAACTTTTAAATTCGATTAAAAGTTGCTTTCATTAAAATTTATTGACATGAAAAAAATTCATGGAATGGCAACGATATTTTTTATTACATCAGAATAAAACCAAAAGTTATTTTAAAAGGTCCTCTTTAATATTCTGTATTAAAATCGTCTGTTCTATAAGCGGTTAAAATATTATTATAATTTTCCATATATTTACTGTAAATTGAAGCTCTGCACATGCGCTGTTTTATCATAATTCTACCAAATAATCTGAGTGTAAACATAACGGCTAAAATCATTGAAATTCACTGAAAACTTTCAAATAATTACGACATTGATTAATTTTTCATTTTTATTTCTAGGTAAATATTTATTCGTTTTCTTTACACAGAATATCAAAAGTCCTTTTGATTGTTTTTAATTTTTAGTAAAGTGTTTTTATACTGTGTATCCAAGTTCTATATTATTTAATCTAGATTTGAATACATTTTTTGTATTCTACATTTTTTGTACTCTACATGTTTTATTATTTACACCAGACTATATTACCAATTTACACCAGAAACTTAGTATTTCATTTGCGATTTTATTTCTTTGGGGATTTATTTTGGTCGTAATTATTAAGTTGGTAAGGGACCAGACATGGGACTACTTTTTTCTCGGTGTACAAAAAAATTTTGAAGAATACAATTTTTTTTGGTTCAGATGTACTATAAGAAATTTCTTTGGCGGATTTTGTTTGGTGCTTTTTTTACAGATAAATGTGGTTTCTCGCAACGGTTTTTATTTTCTGTTATATATTTTAATTTTATTGTTATTTATATTTTAACTTAAGTTGGAATGAATCCGTTAGCCGGGTACCAGATAAAAATCGCCACAAAACAAAGAGGCCTAAATAATCCAAACTAACAACTTTTAAATAATTTATAATTTCTATATTTAGAATTGGCGATACATTTCTGCGCCATTTATATGGGTAAACATTTAGGCTTGGCGCTAACTGGTAACGGCCTAATGAAAGAGTACCCTTAATATTTATATTTTAACTTAATTTTATTATTATTTATGTTTTAGTTTTCTTTTAGTTGCTATATTTTTGATTAAAAAAAATCGCCAAATGCCATTTACTACATCGATTCAACTTTTTCTAAAATGTAAACTTCTGTGTCATTCAACGGGTCCCCAGCAGAGTGGGGCCACACAGCTGGTAAATTTATATCTGCAACTACTCTTTACATACATTTTAGTACAGCGATTTTAATTCAAGGTATAGTGGACATTACTATATAAGGAAAAAAGTATCCATTCATACATAGTAACAAGATTAGATTTCTAAGTATAGTAGAGCCTTGATTAACCTACCTAATTCAGACTTAAGGTAGGTCGAATAAGCGCAAATTCCAGGTAAATAGGATTAGTAAAAATAATAAATAGTAAATGATTTTCATTTATTAAAAAACAAGACTTTTAATGTTTTTTTTATGACATAAGCGTTGGAAATGAGTTTTTGTTGTCGTAATCTTGATAATCGTTGTTTTGCGGCTCTATCCCGAAGTCTTTTTAAAAGCAATAGTTCAGTTTGATCTGCACATGATTATTGCTTTAACCATGTCAGTCCTTTTGATAAACAGTCAAAAGCCTCACCATTACTAATGTAACTTTAGGGTAAGGGAAAAGATTCCGGTTTCAAAAGGAGCAAATGATTTATTACTCATTTGGGAGATTTTTGATGTCCGGTAAATGATGGTCGATTAACAGAGAGTTCAGGATAAAACAGGAACGGTTAATCGAGGTTCTATTGTAATCATATAAAGAGGCATGTATTCAAATTCGGTGAGTTTCTCATATTCGGTGATTTGAATTAAATATCTTCATATTATTTGAAAGGCAGGTGTCAACTTAATACATGTTGAATTAACGTGAAACTAACTCATCTGCAATTGCAACTGAGTTCAGAGAGCTTTTTGATAATTTCAGATACCTTGTCTTGTTCATATGTTCAATTATAATATCCTCGAGCAATCATCTATTCTTAACTAATTGTGTGAACCCAAATTTTCAAATTAAACTGCTACACTCTAACATAATAAAGTAGTATACATTATACAAAATAATATACTTTGGAAACCACGGAATATATAATACACTTTACAATTTATGTAATTAAATTGTAATATGTATGGGTGATACACAAATAATATATGTAATATATTAGTAATAGATGTGATACACGAGTTCTATATATATATATAATACACAAGTAATATGTATAAAATACTAACAATATATATGTATTACACTAGAAATATTTTAAAAATCTTAGTAATATATAAAATACACAGTAAAAGCTGTTCTTTAAAAAAAAGTTTTTTAAAACTTCTGTAAAATTTAAAAATTAAAGTACGTGTTTTATATTTAAATCGAATTCAGCATATAGAATAGTGAAATTAATTTTATTTGTAAATTATGAGTTAGTAATCAGAAAGTAAGGTATATATTCTTAAAAAGATTTTATAGATGAAATTAAGATACTTAAACTTTTAAAGAAACATTTAGCGCATGAAGTTAATTATTCTAATTTGTATCTGTTTTAGCTCTTAAATAATTATTTCTTATTTCTAAAAAGATAATGCTTGCCAAATAGGTTCAATGCCGGTTAAAGTAATACCTAATTAAAATAATTTAAAATCAACACTATGTGAATTATAAAGACTCCAGTTTGAGTATGAGTTGCTTTATTTGAGTCAGACATCTTACAATGAATTCTGAAAAGAAATAAAGAAACTCCAATTATACTCATAATAACAAATTACTTTATTTTTAAAAGAACGATTGAACCAATAATTCTTTTCAAGTTTTTTTGTATTTTGAAAAGCAAAAATAAAAAGTCCAGCCTTCGTGTCTGGAAATGCAGAAATTCTTTTGCAAAATTTGTAGTTTTTCCTCTGTATTGCTCGGATTTGCTCCATGTAATTTTGTAATTTATCAATCTTTGAACAACTAAAAATTACCCATGACGAAACAGCCTCGCTTTTTCAACATCATTAAATACGATTAAACGGCTCATACATCATGGGTGACTTTCTTTGGAATTTTTACTGCTGTTTCGTCGTATTATAAATGGGATGTTTGCTTTCTGAAAATCGATTTGAGTGTCAAAAAATTCTACATTGTATTCATACAAGAGATTTGTTAGAGTAATTATCAAAGACTGAATTAGAAACGTGAAAGAAATGCCTTGTGATTAAGGGACGTTTCTCACGTTTCAATTACCCTATCTTGGTAATGTTAAAATAGCACGTATATAAGAAATATTTTCTAAAAACCCAATTATCCAATCACATTAAAAAATGTCATTTATAACAAAGGGTTTATTTTCAAAATTCTGTAAAAAGAGAATCAACTGAAATTTTACCTGCTCGAAGAAGGGAGGTAATGGTATGGCATAAGAGAAAAAAACTATTTCGAAGTATTTTTTCTTATGTCATAACATTGGTTTTTGAAATCCATGATTTGGCATATAAAAATACCATGATTTTGAAATCATGATTTTTTTAAGTTGAACTTTTAAAAAGCTGTAAAAAATAAACACTAGCCTGAATGACCTACAATATGACCTAAATATTCTCGAAAAGATGGAAAGTGGTATGGCATAAGAAAAAAACACGAAATAGTTTTTTATGTCATACCATTTCTCACTTCTTCGAATATTAGGTTAAATTTCGGCTTATTCGGACCTGTCGCGTTTTTCAAATTCTGAAAGTTTAACTTTAATTATAAAGACCATGTACTTAAAATATATTTTATAAACAATTTAATTAAAGCTTTTCTTATAAAATTAGTTTGTTTTTAATTTATAGGATAAAATGTTCTAAAGCTATAAAGCAATTCTGAAAACTGCTATATATAAATCAAAAATTATAATTCTATAAAAGGAAAACACAACACTAAATCCATAAAAGATCATGTTAAAGTCTTCAAAACAGTTCAGACAACACTCATTAAAAAAAAAAAGACTTCCCGTTTAATTGTTTATAAATGTCCCTAACATTCTTGTTATTTTAACGTTATCGAGATAGGGAAATTGATTGAATTGAATTCCCTATTACTAGAAAATAATCAGCTAACAAATTTTGTAATATCATGCATGAGATTTTTTCCATACGTAATAAATTCAATCATTTATTTTTATGCATATACTGAAAAGCAAACAAAAGTTAACTACAAAATAAAAGTGCTATCCTGTGCGCAATATGCAACTTACCGTTAAAAGAGTATTTTAATACACAAGATGGAACCTTATACAATTATGTGGTGCTTAACGTACTATGGAATTAAATTTAGTTCGATCAAGGCATGGAAAACTTTGAACCATGACAGGAAAAAGTTGAACATTGATTTAAAAACATTGTTTAACAATTAGATTTCTATTGGCATAGAGCCGACCAAACGGTATAGTGATTAGCATGCTAGCTTCTAGACCACGAAGTTGCGGGTTCGAGTCCCGTGTTGGCATGGGTGTTTGTAAATGTATGTTGGCTTGTCTAATGACGAATGTTTCGACGCATTATAGCCCTCGTGTTGCTGACGGCGCCAGATAATCTGAATACAACCAACTATTGGCATAGAACCGAGATAACTTTTTACAAATGACATGCTACCATAATTATTCATTATTTGAATTGTTCATGCTAAACAAACTTGTTATACAACTTCATTATAGGGTTTAGACTACTTTTAGTAAAAGCAAAATTATAAACCGGTCACTTTAGTGCGAAGAACTCAAAGGCCTATTTTTATAATTTTTTTTAATCATTCAAACAAAACGGCAAAGCACCTTTTTTTTTTCTGCCTATAAAATATGATGAGTTAGGGAAATTATTTTCTGGGGACTTAGTTCCATTTACTTCAATTTACAAAGCTTAGAATGTTAAGTACTTGGAAATATTTTTTATAAGCTAAGACGTAGGTTCAAACCAAAATAATTAGTTCTTAAAACTAGACACGGTGTAACAAAATATTTCTTTTAAAATTTTCAAAAATTATTTTAAAAAACAAATGAAATAATTTTTCGCATGTTATTTCTATCTTTTTTTTACTTTAGAACAATTTATTTGTTACAAATATCCACCTTCTACAGCTTCATGTGCCAAAAAATAATCTGAAAATATACACATAAGAACAATTACAGTCTCTTGAATCATCTCTTAAAACTAATTACATTACTAAATAATATTTAACTTAGCACAACTTCAAACGTATTTTTTACTTCAAATGGTCAAAAATTTATTACAATGTATAATCTTTTTAAGTTCAAAGATTAAACTCAAATTTCATTCAAGCAAATAAATGTCAGACGTTACGACATGCATGTCAACACGACATTACAACCATGTGTCCTAAGTATCTAGTATTCATTCAAGGTTAATTACATTTCCCTAAGGTAAAGAATAAGCAGTTCTTTGTAATTTTATTTCTGCATCTCAAAATAAACAAAGTTTTTATGGCCGGGAGGTTTAGTAAATGATATATTACATACAAGTTTTCCATCGCTAAACACGAAATGTATCGTGAACATGACTGAATGAGTTTTCCATGTGGTTGATATTTCAAGAGATAATTAATTCCTTGTACCCACATTTCTCTGTCTAGACTTTAATTAGCAAGATGAACTGCATAGCTAGAATTCAGCATTTTTTTATCTTCTATCCACAGTCTTTGGCAAACATCTTGAACAGGAGCAAATCCAAAACTATTTGGCAGTGGTTTTTGCCCAGTGTGAGTTATTGAAGCTCAGTCCTCTTTGACAAATTACATTATGTAAGATAGCAGAAAAGGAGGAGGCAAAGGGGGCAGTAAACTGTAGGAAGGTAGTACCGAATTTAAATATCTTTTTCTGGGATAGAGATTCAGATTGTGAAAGAGTTGTTCAGTTGAGAGAATGAGTTCTCACATCCCAGGATGTCAAATATTTTAAGCAGCTGAACAAGTCACCTTGCCATCTCTCAACCATGCAAAAATGTAATTGTGGTGAACTTATCTGCCAACAGGTTTTGTTTTAGATTAGCTTTGCTCTGGAAGCGTTGATTAATCACACTTTGAAATGAATAATAGCATTCAGCTGGTTCTTTTTTTATTAACTTTATAACATGTAATAAAATAGGAATTACAAAAAGCTTTTTAAAAGTTATATCTTTTGCATTTTGAATTTGATTTCAAATTGTGAAAGAGTTGTTCAGTTGAGAGGATGCGTTCTAACATACCAGGATGTCAAATATTTTAAGCAGCTGAACAAGTCATCTTTCTATCTCTCAAGCATGCAAAAATGTAATTGTGGTGAAATTATCTGCTGTCAGGGTTTTAGATTGGCTTTGCTCTGTAAGTGTTTGTTAAAAACACTTTAAAATGAATAATAGCATTCAGTTGGTTCTTTTTTAATTAACTTGATAACATGTAATAACATCTGAATTGCAAAAAGCTTTTTAAACATTAAATCTTTTGCATTTTGAATTTGAATCATATAAGTGGAGTTAGTAACAAAATTTAAATGGTGCATTTGTTGAGGGACATGATTGGTTAGTAAAATTAAATGTAATTTAAAATGTTATTCATTAATCCCCATTAACATTATATACTAACCCAATTTAATGTCCCAGCAGCCTTCCAACTGTATTTTATGCATAATAAAAATTGAGTTCATTTTTTTTTTACACTCAAAAGAACATTTTAGGCTATGAACCTTATCATATGGAGTCAAGCAAAGTTTTATCAGTATTAAATGTCACCAAAATGTCCCTTACTTCATTTGTTCCTAGACACGATTTTCCGTATACAACAGATCATAAAAATGTAACCTGTAATTTTTCCACTTCGCTAATATATAGCTTTTTATAAAGTTTATAAGTCAATAAATCATTTACTACTTTAATTATTCACTGACATATTTATGGTTTTCTGAAATACACTGTGAAATGTTGGTCCCTTGTTTTAGCTTTCCTAAATATATACTGTAAAGTTATTAACTTAAATTGGTAAAGTTTGGTGTCAAATATACATATATATTAACCAATTATGCGGCTTATTCTTATAAAAATTTCAAACGCGTGATTTATTGAAAATGGATTTGACTTAAAGTTAAATTAATTCATATTAAACATAGAGAAATTTGATAAAATAATGTTAATATTGTATTCCAAAAGTTACTTTTTTTTATCATAAACAAAGAAATAAATTTAAAACATTTAAATTTATAGATCGAAAGAGGAACCAGGGGTGTGGAACATCACACAACTTTCAATTACACTATAATATTGGTCATTGCATTCAAATCTGATACGGTGTTATTTAACATTTTCTTATTTTCTCTCATTTAAATGAAAAGGACTAGTTTAGTGATATTTTTGACAATAGTTTTTACAAGGGGAAAAAAAATAAAAAAATGACGGAACTGAATGCAAAAAGAATGCAATAAATGATGGTTTGGTTTAATTGAATAAATACACTCTGGGATACTAAAGGCGGATCAAGATTAATACCAAATGACTTTTTTGTAAAAATTCTTTTATACAGATTATAAACGATATTTACATAGCTTTTGTGAAACAAAAGTTATTGGTTTATATAGCCAATTTCGGGGGGCCCTAATATCAGGGGCGCAAGGCCCGGGCCTTATAGGCCTAGGCGATGATCAGGGCCTGATGACATCTGAAGTTTTGGAGTTTTAGCAACTGATAAGTCGGAAGTTAAACGTACCTTTTTGATTGTCCTTACCTTTCCTAGTTTTTCAGCGTGATCTAATACGAAATTTTAGAAAAAAAACTTGTAATAAGTAGTACTAAGATGTAGTGTAATGAAAATTTGAATTTTACTACGAAATAATTTTTGTACTATAACTATTTGCGGATTGTAAAAAACAGTTGATAACTGCTTGATTTATTTTTAAAATTGTACCGTGTTATTAATATTATTTTAAAATAAAAATGTCCTTCTGACCGAAAGAAAAAAATCCCAGCCTAAATTTCTCACTTACAGGAAAATATCTCATAAGAAAACTGTTCTGTATGATAACGATGAGATGCAATTACAGAGATACCAACTTTTTTACGGATTTTTTGTAGTTTTTACGGAATTTCCGTAGTCTTTGTGGGATTTTTAACTTTAGGGACGTTCTTTGAAACTTATGGAAAAAACCTACATAAAATATATTGCTTCAAACTGTTGCCGATGCTCTTGAAATTCACTATTGCCGAGATATACGTTGTTTTTGCTGAGTGTTACAATGATTTAATAGTGGCAATTGGATCTCGTATTTATTCATTGTAATGCAAGAGCATTGGTTATGGATAGATCGTAAAAAAGTAAAAATCCATAAAAACTACGGAAAATCCGTTGAAAAGTTAGTAACTCTGCAACTGATTTTCACCCATGATCTTAATGAAGTCACTTCACTTGACAGTATGAAAATTATCAAAGAAATCAAAAATTTACAAAACAGTATAGCCTTAGTTGGTGCACTAGCCTTTGTACAAATTTAAATTATGAGTTAAGAAAATAATAAATAACACTCCGGAAACCTTTTTAAACGTATTAAGAAACAAAAGCAATAATTTCCTTTTTAAAGTTAATAATATTTGAAAGATTTTCTTTTAAATTCGGGAAGTTGCCTCCAACAGTTTAACAAGATACTTAGTTGTAAAAGCACTGTAAAGAAAGCAATAATGATGGAAAGCTTTCAACTGGGGAAAGGTTGACAAAATAAACAATTTCTTGTCACATTGTGTGAAACTGCCAAAACAATCTACTAAGTAATCTTTCCTGTTCCCTGAAAGTTTTATTTTAGAACCGGGATAAAAAAAAATATGTTTTGTGAACCTGCATTTCCCACTTTTAAGTTTTCGTTAAAACCACCATATCTTAAGCTCTCTGTAGCTTACAAAAAATAAATGAGTCAAAGTTTAAGGATGTAGAATACGTTAATAATGGTCAAACTAAAAAATTAAAAATAAAAAAAAATCTTTTTGCATGTAATTTGTTTTTGCTGTTACAGTTAGGGCACCTCGATAAATTTGAAAAAATATTCATAATAAGGAAAGCAATCATAAGAAAATAGTGAAATTTAAATTGATAAATTATTTTAAAATGTACATAATTTTAATTTCGATACAAATGAAAAGGGTCCATTACAATAGTATTATTGATGTCAAATCGCACTAATACTAAAAGTAACAATGATTTTTTAATCATCCGAGTTAAAACGAGTTTAAAATTAATTGCATCTTTATTTGCAATAGTAAATATACATGTTGCTGATAATCTGTTTCCAACGTTTCTTCTACACATGCTTTCTTAGATGTAAATAAATAAAAAATCTTTAAAATCCGTTAGATCTGAAGATAAAAATATAATTTTGGTTACAGTCACTAATATCTCTCATCACATAGCTCGTCTGAAGCAGTGTAACATGTTATTAAACAGTGTTATTAGAAGCAGTGTTATTAAACATCTTAAGTCAGGATCTTTTTCCATGGGCATCTCCAAGGAGACGGGGAGAAAGGGGGGGGGGTTCAAGAGGAGGCTTTTGCACCCTGGCTTTTGAAAATTAAATATTAAGAAAAGAAAAGTGGTAAAACTCGCTTAAAGTACTCATGAACATTCTTTGGTAGGAAGGTGTGGGCCAGTCTTTTCTCGTATTGTAATCATGTCAATTTTTTCACTTACAACACTTAATTTAGAAGATTTTTGAAATTTCAATTTTTTTTTTACTGCTATTTAAAAATATAGCTTTAATTTAGCGTTAATTTTGTTTATCTTATTTTGTTATGACAAAATACTTTTCTCTCCTAAAACTGCAGGAAAAAAATCGTGTAGTTACCAATAATGAATTTATTTTCGTATTGTATGGGTCTAGTATAATTATTTTCAGCAATTGGACTTCTTTGTCAACAAGAAGATAAATATTTTGTATCTCGACCTTTATTTATTAAACTGCATGACGAATTCAAATTCAAAACTGTTGAGGACTGTAGTTAGTGAAAATATTTAGCTATAATCTAAAAAATGTACGTATGATATTGAATTCAGGTTTGCGCTATCCAAAGTGAGAAAGTGAACGGAAAATTAATATTTATTTAATGTTCAATCAATAAAGAGCAAATTCCTAATTACAAAATAAAATACTCTGAAAAGTGGTAAAAAAATCCGTAGATTGTAAATAAGATGATTCTTAAAAAAATTTCATTATTTTTCTCAAAATTCATTATCCCATAAAATTGTAAAATATAATTTTAATCAATTTCTTTTTTACCAGTTTTTTAAAATGGAATTTCTTAGACTCAACAATTGGGTTATCATATGGCAATAAATTTTAAGAAGGTTAGCAAATCTAACATTTGTAGGATATTTAAGTATAGTACATTCCCTTTAAAAACAGATCTAAGTGTTTCTTAAATAATGTTCATATCGTATAATCTGAAATTCATGTTACAAAAACGACATTAAAAATGATCAAAATATAGTATTGGCATTTAGATATTTGTTTAAGCAACTGTAGTATTGCTCAAAAACTGTGTATACTACAGGTTTTATATGAACTTATTAAAATTGAAAATTTATAAATCCCAAACAAGACCATAAAAATATATTTAGTGTTATGTACCCAAGAAACTCAAAAACTAAACAGAAAATTGTTTCATCTAATTGAGTGCTTAATAATAAAGTACTTGAAAGTGAAAAAAATGCAGTTGTTTTTTAGTGTTATTATTATTATACATTCCCTTTAAATAATTAGTTATACATGAAGAATTTTACATTTCACTTGCAACGCCTGGATTGCAAACTGAATCAAAACCCACTTGAACTCCCTTTCCATAAAACTTACTTAGAATATTCAAACAGAAAGACATTTTATTCCATTCTACTTTCTTTTTCAATCCACGCAAGTGTTCAACAATTTTTTTCGCTTCGTGTTACGGGTATTTTAACACAAAAACATACTATTCCCAGACGAAGATAAATAAGCTGTAGAGAACTACAAAGGTCTTTCTGATAAGGCTCCAAGTTTTTTTACTTTCTCAATAAACTTTTGACTTGGCAGACTGTCGTCAAACTATAATTGTGACTGTAAACAAGGTCTGAAAGGCAAATTTAAAAGTGCTAAATTCTTCGCATTTTTCTGTTGGTATATATCGAGCAAACGGCGAAATATTTTTTTATTCGCAAAGTTGGGAGAATGTTTAACTAGAAAAGAATTTGCTTGATTATAATTTGATTATCAAGCTTGGGATATTTCCTCGTAATGTAAAGAGGTATATTCAGAAAAATAATGAATTTTTTAAATTTTACTTAGAGGTAATGTAATAATTCCATTGTTTATCTAGTGACTATATATGTCTTAAAGATTGTTTAAAACCGTAAAAATAACTTTAAGAATATAAATAAGAAGCTAGAGTTTAAATTGATCAAATTCCATTTTTTATAAAAACCCTCAAAATCAGCAATATTTTATTAGTACACTTAACATATATTTTGATTATAATCTTATTACTAAGAAGTTATAGGGTTTAAATTTGGCACAAGCATTCCTTATAAACTAGCTAGGGATATTAAAATAAAAATAAAATTTAAAAATTACCACTCAAGAGCAACTAACATCTTTGTTCAAATACCTTTTTAAAAAATACTTTTCTAAGTGCCACTTCTGCAGCTAATATTAAATGTATATGTACATTTAAATAAACATGTACATCTAAGTAAATATCTATAAGTAAATCTGTACATTTATATAAATATTTATATTAATATATTTACATATAAATAAATGTGGGCTTTAATCTTCCGTCGGTGTTAACCGCTGAGCTCGGGTGTAATGCGATAGATGGCGTCACATTCAAATAACATAATAAACACACAATTAAGTTATTTCATACATCTGAAAGTGATGAGCGTTCTTATAAGAAGTGTCAAGAGAAGGACAAATAAAAAAAATTCTGCAAAAAAGAAAAATATTTGACCTACAATTATTCGGCAGAGTGTGGCGCCAAAATCACCTGTACCTGTCAGATTAAACACACCTAATGAACGGTTAAATAAGTTTATACTTTTAAATAGTTTATACTTTTAAATAATTTGTACTTTTATGTAATTTATACTTTTAAATAATGTATACTTTTGGTCAATTCTCTGAATAACACACGGGACATTTTAGTTTTTCTTTCTTTTCGCAAATGGATTAAAATTGTAACATTATGATGAATCTAGTAGTTGCGTTTTCGTTTTATATAATATTAGTTTGTTGCAAGTTATATGGAAAAATAATTAATTTAACTAGGTCAAATATACATTTATAATTCACTGACGCACGAACGTGTCCCGTGCGTCGGTGTAATTAGATGCATATTTAACCTAGTAAAAATAATTATTTTTCCATATAACTTTGCTACAAACTAATATTATATAAAACAAAAACGTAACTACTAGATTCATCACAATTTTAAAATTATAATCTGTTTACGAATAGAAAAAAGAGCCAAAATGTCTCGTGAGTACAGCAGAGAATTGCCCTTTTAAACAAATTTATATTTATCAAAATTTACATTTATTAAATAGGTTCTTGTTCACTTACCATTTTGACATCGATGACCTCGATATCCACTTTGGCACATGCAACGAAAGTTGTTACCACTTCTTCCTCTTCCAAGACATCGTCCAGAATCGTAGCACAATCCATCATTGCATTGAGCTATCAGCACAAGAAACAACACAGTCACTTTCAGTGGACTTACACAACTCATTTTCACTTGTCAAAAGAATTGCAACTCATAAAATTCAGGATGTGTTTCGATTGATTTTAGATATTGTGATATACAGCAGTAAGTAAAATCGATACACAAAAATTATTAAAAGTCTTAGTACTTGGATAAAATTTTAAAAATTAAACTGATATAATTTAACGAGGTACAAGGTAGTGATTCCTAATTAAATGAATAATTGTTTTAACTGTTTATTATGAATTTTAGGTAAACTAAATAAGATTTATAACTTATGTAAATATTTTCGATAGTATGATTTTTGAATTAAAATATTTTTCTTCACAGTTTCCAATAGTATCTCTTAATCTATTAAGAGTTATAAGAAAATGCGTATGATTATTGTACTCATCAAAAGTCATTATTACAGAAATGTTATAGAATTTGAAATCGAATCTCAAAAATTCTTACACAATGTTAATTCTGGAGAAGTTAATAAAAATGCGCTGTATTTATGAATGATTATCTTCAGATCAGATCCAAAAGCATAGTTTCATTCCAAAGGAACTTAAATTGAATGTTTTAAACACCGAATTTGGCAAATGTATTCAAAATTCTAATGGAAAATATCCAAACTCAATTTCGAAAACTACAGGATCCGAAGAAAACAATCTGTTAAAAAGACATCACCATACACAAAATGCCATTGTCACGTAGATTGACTATAAAGACGTATCAGAGCCGTAGAAGAAATGACAAGTCACAATCGAAGTTGAGGAATTTCGGATAAGCATGAATTAAACATGAGGCGGCAATAGCACAAGGAGTAAAGTATTCAAACATCCCGAAGAACAGCGCGACACAAACGTCGTCACAAACTATATTCGCAGGACCTCGAAAAGAAAAACGTCGTCACAATCTCTATATTCACAGGGCCTTGGAAGAAAACGCTAAGTTATGTAGCACAGTCACTCCGATATGCAGAAACTGACTGGATTGTCAGAGCAACTGGTTCTTCCCTTGCACAGTGGGATGCTGAGGAGGGGATCTGAGATGCAGTTGTTCTGAAGTGAAGTTGTTTCGAGCATCATGCCAGTTGCGTCAGTGAATCCATGATTCATCTCTATGGCAAGAGAAGTAAAAAAAGAAAAGGAAGAAGAATCTCGCTGCAAATTGAAGTTTCGTTTTAGAGGATGCTATCCAGGCACTTTAATAGGAGAGGTGTTGGGATGATTTACGGGCTGTCGTTGGATTTTTTCGCTGTTTGCGCTTGAAAAGTCAGAACGCGAGTTTATTATGTTCTTTGGTCAAGTGCTTTGGGCACTTAAGAGGATTCGTTCGTAAATAGTGAAATTCCGTAACGTGTAAGTATGGATTGACATTGAAGAAGAAAGATGACTGGAAGACGCTATCCGAATTTTAAATTAAATAAAAACTATCCAAGAATAAAGAAAACGGCATGTGCATTGTTGCATTGCAAGAAGTTAGATCAAGTTAAATATTCAAAAACATCTTAATTTCTATTTTGACTGATGTTGAAAGGTAAGTTCATTATAAATTGATGAAAATAGATGGAGGAATATATTACCAATTTTTAAAATTTGATTTTCCCCAATGATTAACTTATTACATTTATACAGGATCTCTACAATATTTATTAATACATATATTTTATCTGAAAAACGTTACACATAAAAAGTATTAAAGTAAAAACTTGAGGTAAGAACTCATAAGTTTCTTTTTGATACATGCCCTTTATATTCACATAGCCCTTTAATCATTTTGTTAACCTAACTTGAACACTCAACATGCGCCAAAATGGACACCAATTTTGAAAGTTTGTTTATGATATTTTCTTAAAATACTAAGAGTTGTATCATGGCTACTCTTCGGCAAAGCATTCATATTTTAGGGAAAGTATAAGTTTATTTTTACAACCTGAAACCTTTTGTATTTGAAATTCCATCTTTAACAGCGCAAGACACTTCCAAAAGAACTTTAAGAAAAATTCTTGTTTTGGGGATTTTTTTTAAAAACTTGTACGGCTACCAAGAAAGCCCTGTAATTGTCATAATGTACTTTGGCAAATATTGTGGTAAAAAAAAGCATTAGATCTATGGAGCAAGTACAGGCTGAAATTGCCTCTAATAAACGACACATGCACTCTCAATTGGGTTGGTTGTATTCAGATTATCTGGCACCGTCAGCAACACGAAGGCTATAATGCGCCGAAACATTCATCATTAGACAAGCCAACATACATTTACAAACACCCATGCCCAACACGGGACTCGAACCAGCAACCTCGTGGTCTAGAAGCTAGCACGCTAACCACTATACCGTTTGGTCGGCCACTTTCAATTGGGAGGATGAGCTTAAGGTTGGTTGTTTTCAGATTATCTGGCACTGTCAGCAACACGAGGGCTATAATGCGCCGAAACATTCGTCATTAGACAAGCCAACATACATTTACAAACACCCATGCCTAACACGGGACTCGAACCAGCAACCTCGTGGTCTAAAAGCTAGCACGCTAACCACTATACCGTTTAGGATGAGCTTAAGAAAACTCAGTATCCTCCTATACCCGTAATGTTAAATTGCCTAATTTTTATGTACATTTTCTGTAAAGTTCGTAATAAATGAGTTTAAATTTTTTTATAGAACAAATAGATCTTTTATAAGATACTGAGATTGACGTTTAGTAAAAAAAATATCATCACAATATTTTTTTGTTAAATTTTAATGAATCGTGCTTAATTTTGAGGATAACCACTTTTTTTATAAAGATTTGGTATTTAAGATAATAAATATAAAAACAACAGGAAGTTTTTGAACTTAAGTTTAATCTGCAGGTTATGTACGACAAATTAATAAAAAAATTCATGGTATATCTCTACTAGTTAGTTAGCTAGAAAAGGTATATTAAAGTTCAAAATATCATGTTTAAAGAGAAAAAAAAAGTTAAAGGTAAGTCTTACATAGTTAATAACCGATCATTTGATTTTCTACAACATACAACATAGTTCTAATTTAAGTAGGAACTAACGTAACACATTAGTGGAAAAGCAAACATACAAATACATGAAATAAAAATCCAAAATTTTTATTTTAAGGGTAGATAATCTCCTTAAATATAAACAATTATCAACTAGTAATTCTTATATCTTCAATATACACGAGATATCAGAAAGTATCATAACAAACAGATTGATTATATAAGTAGATAAGTGTATTTCTTATTGTTTGAATATCTGCCGCAGTATATTTGTACATTTTAGAAAGTGCTATCGTCTAAGAGTCTTGGTAATCAATCGTAATAAAAAAAAATGTCCCTCTTAATTTAAAAATTTAAACAATTTAAGTTTCAATTAAACCGAGATGAGAAAATAGATTTGAATTTAGAATAATAGCGGGACTAATTGGTATGCAAGTGTATGACTAATTTTCTAAATACTTTGCTCCTTTAATCGTTAATAATCGTAATAAAATATACATCAGGATATTTTTATCGTAAATAATCGTTTTGTAATACATCAAAGCTTACCTACTAAATTAAAGCACCAGTTTAAGAATTTAAATTAAATTTTCACATAGATTAGAGGAAATGTGGGATTTTATTTTTAGCAGACAAACTTTAGGTGTTACAATAAATGTTCGAAATGACGTTCTCTTTCGCGAATACAAAATCGTATTCATTTTACCAGATTTCGTGAGGTTCTGCGGAGCGTAGCCGTATTGTTATGTATGGCTGTTGTGATGTTCGTTTTCAGCTCGGCAATCGTGTGTGAACTATTTGAAAAACGCAGAAACTTCGTTTCAGCTTTTTTCAGTTTTTTATCGTCCAAAATAGAGGGCTTACCGGCTCTTTTCTTGACAGCTACTGATCTAGTTGTTTTGAAATGGTAAACTAATCATGTCACCGTTGAATTATTGGATATAGCTGCATCAGGATATTTTTTTTTTACTAAACTCGTTCAATGACGTGAGAATGTAACTTTCGAGTTAAATAACACTCCAACATGAATATTTGATGTCCCGGACAAAACTCCATGACACCGCCTTGAATAACAAATGCTACACATATGAAGTCTCCGAGAACGAGATCAATTATACCGATTTCAATACTTTTAAAACAATCTACACTGTTATCTATCTAGAGGAAATCGAAACTCAACTCATTTTTACTAAAATACACCCTATTAAACTTTGATGCGAGCGACTTTAAGCTTATCCTGTATATAAATATATTTCTAAGTGTCTAAAAGTATCTTAAGTACCATTCTTGAAAATGTAATTAGTTTCCTTCATTTTCATTTAAAAATTCTTAGGATTAATGTTGCGAATTATTTGAGTCGACATTTATCATTGATTGCTGTAACAGTAGAATTTCAATTAAATTGCACGGAAAAGGTTACCCGCATATATATTCATTCTTTTAATTTTGATCATTAAGACCAAATCAATGACATTCCAGAAGTGCCCATAAAGCGGCACTTGAATGAGGATGCACAAAACTATCAAAAGCCATTAGCATTTCTGTATCTTCAATAGAAATGACAAGGCGGACAAAGCGACAGAAACGGAATTCTATTAGACACGAATCTGCCGAGAGGCTTTTGAAGCTCATACGAAATGTCACCAGCTTTGTTATTCATTAGATGAACTGTGAAGCAGTTGCAACCAAATCCAATTACAGAGTTGCCTTGCGAAAGTACTTCAAAGAAATACTTTTCATTTGAATGCGCTGTTGTTGAAAGGCAGAGAGGAGTTGAAATAAAGACAGACATATAAATCACGCAAAATAATTAGTTAAAAGGGAATTTTTAAAACCTCCCTCGTTGGAAGTGACGTCTTTCATTTGGATTTTTCTCTAAAAAATTCAAATAAGTGTTATTTGTTGCAGCCACCGTTTCTCTTATTTAACAAGAGGTGATAACGTTTTGTTTTAGGAGTTTTATTAGATTGCCCTTAATTTGCTCAATGACTCGGAGTATATCATAGCTGGTGAATGAGGTCGAGAATTGTGGCTTTTTTTTTTATTTAATTAGTATCACCTTAAATTGCTATCAAAATATTTACATCTCGCTGAACAAAATATTTTAATTCAAAAGCATGTCGAACATGATATTCGGAAAAAAAATATTAATATTAAAGAGAGAAACTAATTTTATATGAAAATTCCATAACATAAGGCATATTAATTCTGTTAATTACAAAATATACCTGAGACGATTGAATAATAAAAAATTTTAAGCAAATAATCACAATTTCAAATATTTCAAACAAAGAATACAATTTTTAAATCTTCAAAAAAATTAAATTTTAAAGACTTTAAAACAAAGAACACCTTTAAATCTTTCAAAAGAGAATAACAATTTTACTCATTCACACAAAGAATCTTATTTCATATCTTTCAAAGAATCACATTTTCAAATCTTTCAAACAAATCACATTTTCAAATCTTTCAAACAAAGAATCACATTTTCAATATTTTCAAACAACAAATCACATTTTCAAATCTTTCAAACAAAGATAATCACATTTTCAAATCTTTCAAAGAAAGATAATCACATTTTCAATTCTTTCAAACAAAGATAATCACATCTTCAATTCTTTCAAACAAAGAATCACATTTTCAAATCATTCAAACAAAGAGTCAAACCAAATTTTTACCCGTTTTATTCCAATTTCAAAAAGCCTATCATCAGATATTCAGAAATTCCATTCACATACTTAGAAAGAATTACAAATGACAAACGTAGAATTCTTTTAGGGTGGTGCAAAATAATTTGTTAGGGCTATTGGGCGCCCATAGCAATTAGCTTAAAACACTAGGGTTAGCTTACACATCAACCCGCCAATTAAGTCGCACCACTACCCACGTGTAGGAACCTCATTCACTTGAAGTCATCTTATTATCAATTTTTATGATTTAACGACATTACTGACGACTATCATTTGACCTGAAATATTGAGAAGAGGATTCAAGCCCCATTACCATACAGGTACCTAATAATTTCAGATCGCCTTTTACTTTGCTTCATTCCTTTTGATTCTTAAGTAGGTGGCTGAATATCATCAAGATGCCGCAAGCAGTTTGGGAAATGTATTCTAATTATATTCTCCGACGAATTGATGATTACGGTCTTAAACTTACGTTTGGTCATTCACCCATTAGCGTGGATAATTGTTAAGGTGGTTTTCTGGAAATCAAAGGTAACTGACAAAGGTAGTTTTTGTGAGACAAGTCAGCGAGTTATTTTTCATGATGGTAAAGAATCTTTATAAATTAATTGTAGTTTATTGCTTGCTTTGTTTTATAATAATATAAAGCGCTTAATATTGTTAACATCTATCTCTTCAAATATGGAGAAGGAAGGATTATTGTTTTTCATATAAAAAGCTATTCAATTTATAATTTATATTACAATATATCTTTTGTCTAATGTTGTAAAAATTAATAATTTTCAAGGAAGCTGTTTCTTTAATGCTTTCTTTGAAATGTTTTAACAAACATTTAACTATTCCATTTTTTTTTTTTTTTTTTTTCAATTAAAAATTATTATTATTGAGTCCAATTCTTGTAGTGAACTTCGCATGTGCAATTAAAAACTTCCAGGACGAGTCTACTTTACAATTTATAATAAAACTTTAATTGAAATAGAATTGTACTGTATACCCAATACTAAGGTTGATTTAGACACAGTTACACCATTTAGTTCATGGTTAAAAAATTAGCTCAACGATTCACCTCTTCTCTGATTTAATCTAACGAAGCTGAGAGATTTTACCAGAAAACTTGTTTAACTTAATTCGAGAGCGTTAAATCTGCTTAAAAAAAGCTAATTACGTAAACAAAAAGTTTTTTATGTAACTTGGTTAAGTTTGCATAAATTTGCTGCGAGTAATATTGTTTTTTGTCAAACTTTGCATTACTTTGACACGAATTAGTTACTAGAAATGGCGAAAACAGGCAAGTGTATGAACATTTTCTAAAACTTAAATAACTTACAGGTGTCTGTAAAAATCTTTAAGTTTAGTGATATTTTGTTACTTACGCTCAACCTGAAAGTATTTAGAAATGTTATTGGCATAATTACATGCAATAATAATTTTCAGAAATTTCTAACCAAGTAAAGAGTTACAATATTGTTAATAATATCTCTACAATATTGTTAATAATATCTCTACAATATTGTTAATAATATCTCTACAAAAAATGTACAAATATATCCGGAGCAATATAATTTCGAGAGATTTTGCGTCAATTTAACTTTTTTGGTTCCACCGCTAATACATAAACTAAATTTATCAAAGAGCAGTCAAAGGCACAACCAGAACATTTCTATGGGAGGGGTTTGCAATCAAACCCTAAATTTACTTCTGTATTTCTCTATATAAAAACAACTTCCATGCATATCTTTCTCATACCATATTTGACACTTGTCATCGAGTTATACAAAACAACCTAACATGGAATTACATTTTTTATAGATGTCGTATTATAGATATATTCTAGATTATAAATTAATATTAAATATTTATCGTTTGTTTAAATTCAATTAAGAGAAGAAATGGTATCTTAGGTAAACGGACAAACACCAATATCAAGCTGATTTTATTACATTTTTATTGTGCTTTAAATATAAGGGCATGTAGCTCTGAAATACTATAGCTGCATTTGATAAACGGAAACATACATATTTTTACACTTCTTTTAAACGATAACTTTATATTGAACCCAAGTAGACTAAAAATAAAGCACAATGATTTTTTGATGCTAGAAGATTTACAAATCCGTTATTTACTTCAAACTTCTTGAACCTAATAGCTGCTTTAGTGCCATGCGGTTGGCAAACTCTGCTTGAATTATGGTACATTAAAAATGTATTCTTTTGAAATTATTTACGATAGCTAAATGTTTCTTACTTAATCTGTAATGTTAGGGATCCTGGTGTGGTGTGTGTGGGGGGGAGGGGGTTCTGACCCTAAAACCCCTCCATCTGAATGCGCGTATGAATCTGCCTAAACGCAACAGTAAAACAAACACCAAACAGTAAACTGTCCAAACCTAAATTTTGTGTCCATCAGTCATTTTTACTTGACTTTATCTTTATTTCGTTACCAGAAACTTAGTTTTGCAATCAGGCATACCCTGAAAAAAGCAACTAAAACTAAAAACCTTTCATTTAGTTGGTTGTTTTCAGATTATATGGCACCGTCAGCAACACGAAGGCTATAATGCGCCGAAACTTTCGTCATTTGACAAGACAACATACATTTACAAACACCCATGCCTAACACGGGACTTGAACCCGCAACCTCGCGGTCTAGAAGCTAGCAAGCTAACCACTATACCGTTTGATCGGCTAAAAACCTTTCAGAATTATTATACCGATAATTTTGTCATTGACACCTGTAAATCATTTTGATCAAAAAATTGTTTATACATTGAGGAAAAGTTTAAAAGAATTACTTTTGAGGCGCTCGACTGCGTTAAATTTGAGAAGAAACGAATTTAGCTTCGAATAGTTTATCACAGTTGAGCATATTTGAAATAAGGCGATCTCAATTAGCAACTAGACCAAACCCACGCGCAATAAATGCCAGCGTTTTAATGCAGCCTTTAAATGAGCAAACTCCTACGCTTTAGGATTCACTGTGAATGGATCTAGTCTTCTCGAAAGTTGATAGTAAGAGGAAATGATGTCAACTGGCACCTGCAAAATTAGTTTTGATTTATTGGGGATTATATCCGAATTCATTCAAGTCTGAACAACAATTATGAGAGCATATAAATATGGAGTATTAGTAAAAAAAATATACTTTAAATACTTCATTAGTGAAGGTGTAATTAAATATTAACCTTGAACTTGTTTTATAAGCAGGAAATTATCCATTGTGTCGTATAATTATACTATAATATGTTAATTATCGTGGAAGCGTAATCTTTGGTTAGCCATGTGATACACTTATCAACTTTGGAAGGAATAACCACAGAGATATTTACTTTTTGCTGCTTTGTTATCTGATGTATGAATAATAGTAGATCGGTAAACTATTTCAATATATTTATTTCAATATAATACCATGTTTATATGTACAGTAAACAAAACAAAAAAAATCCGAACGATGGCTATATCTTGTATTCTAATTGATGAAATAACAAAAGTCAAGTACCGTTGTAAATCGTGTAAGGTCTTTATTAATTGTATATAATTTTATTTAACATAAGGGGTCATCTAAATATTAAAACTAAACCCAACTTTAAAAAGTTATAATATTAAACCATATTTAGATTTAGAATCCAAAAAAAAATATCTAAATATCAAAATTTCCTAATGAGTGGTAAGTATTTTAAATAAGATTAAAAAATTGACAAATTAATGTTAAAAGAAAAATTTACTGTTTTGGCCATAAATTCTTAAATAATTTATATATTGTTACAAATTTCTGTATATTTGTAAATATTTCGTAATATTAATTATGTAAAAATAAACATTTATGTGCATTTCGCATAAGGCAGAGCAAGAGTTTGTTTTTACTTCCCTTTCTTGCAATACGTCTCTTAATGCTGGAAAATGAGTTTTACAAGGATAATGCTGGAAAACGAGTTTTACAGGGAGAAGGCCATTTACCATTATGGTTAATGGCGATCTCGCTCCCTTGGCGAGATAGAGCCAAGTTGGCGACGGTTTTGGAGACTAATTTTAGTCCCCAAATTTGGCGAGAAATCACCAAATGTCACCAAATTTGGCGACCATTTGGTGACACTTTCGGTCCCCATGTGCCTGTATAGGGCTTTTTGACTGCGATCTGACTAAACTAAACCAATCTTTAAAAAGTTCAATAGAAACCCTATAATATTGTACCATATTTAGAATTAAAAAAAACACGTCTAAATACCAAATTTCATAATTTTCCAATGAGTGGTTAGTAACTATTTAAATGATATTTAAAAAAAATGGAAAATTAATGTTAAAAAGAAAATTTGTTTTTTTATAGCAGTAAATTCTTAAATAGTTAATATATTTTAGCAATTTTTGTTTCAAACAATAGTTTGTTAAAGACCAAACATAAATAACATGCAACTTTTGTATTAAACAGTTTTTTAATTATTAATTAATAAAACAAGTTTAAAATTTTTTTTAAATAGAAACATGTATTTTTTTTTTCTTTTATTAGAATTATCATTGTCGTAAACCCTTCCAGAATTTTTTTCATTGCATTTTGACTATTAGTTCTCAATATTTTAGTAAAAATGTAAAAAAATAAAAATAAAAAAACTCACTTTAAGGGACCGTGTAATAGATTACGTCTTGAAGCAAGCAAAACGTTCCATCGTTCCCCGCCTTAAAGAAATTTGCCTTCAAGATCGACCAAAACATTTTCGCTCATAAGTGACATGTTTCTCAACATAATGAACTGAAATTTGGTATCTAGGGTAAACGAAGTATTTTAAATCGAATGAAAATATAAAAAATGGGGGTTCGTGTTGAAATTTTTAAAGATGGAGTTAAATTTACTTAGTATACAGCCCCATAAGGAAAAAAAATTGCACCAGACAAATAGAAAATCGTAAGCAAAACATTTTGGTGCAAACCGCAAGATTCTACGATTATTAGAACCGAAAATATAGCCATCGTTCCGATTTTTTTTTTTTTTTTTTTTTTTTGCGTACTGTACAAGGTTATTTATAATTAAAGTTCAATTTTCAAAAGGCTATACAAAAATGTGCGTCAGAATGACCTGAAATTTGAACTGATTATAGCGAAGAAGGGAGTAATGGTAAGGAAGAAACTATTTCAAAGCATTTTTTATGACATACCATTTATCCCTTCTTCACTTTTATTCAGGTCAAATTTCAGGTCATTCTAATTAGTGATATTTTATAGCTTTTTGAAAGTTGAAATATCTATTTAATCATTTCCAAAAAGAATGTAGTCAATGAAATCTGAATTAAACTTTTCCTAGTATATGTTTATTTTATCTCTCATTTGTTTGTAGAACATTTTTAAAAAGGAAGAGTTTTGAAAAACAGTTTATAGTCAGAATTGGGATATGAAGAGGAGATAGACACCTTCTAAGAGGACCTTACAAAGGATCTTCTCGCTAAATGTTTTTAGAGGTAGAAAACACGAAAAGCTTCCACCAGGAATAAAATATATCTTCCATCGTCATCACGTCTACCGATTTTTGAAAACAATGACTAAAGATTACTCGGATATAAATCTGTACATATAGCCATCGATCGAGTATAAAAGAACTGTTGTGAGGTCAATTTATTTTCTCTATAACGGTGCTACTCGACAATATTTTCTTAAGTAACATCCCATTAGTAACGTTGATTCTGTCTTGTTACCTGGATAACAAGGTTCTCACCAGCTGTAAAGCTCACAAGCTTCCACATAAGAAATTGATGTCCCTCGAGACAGGAAAAAAGTATCTTCTTACAAAATTCAACTAGCGACTAAGTGACAGAGACAAAAGAGTTCTATCCATCCCACAACACATTTGAAGGTCTTTAGGGAACAGGATTTCCCAACAAATTCCTTGAAGTGGTAAGAAAAGGCGTGTTTTTTTAGAGTTTACTTCCTGTAAAAATATTTTCGAGATTCCTTTCTTTTTACGAGTTTAAAATAACACAATAACATCCATGTCTTATCCCCATGCGAATCAAATTGTAAAATTTGTCTTACTTGCAGAAGGACTTGTTGTTAAATTGAGCTTTGCTGTTGGGAAGCATCCGATATCCTCACAAATAATTAGTACTTGCAAAAACTATTCTAATAGATGAAATTTTGGGTACCCTACAACTAATTTTCAATGTTTCCTACGGGAAACTCCAAAATTATTCAATCGTTAAATGAGCAAATTAATAGTTATACAGGGTCTAAATAACGGGATTTATTTCGGTTGCCATTGGAGATAACACATCAATGAAAATTGTAAAAAAGTTCAAAGAAATTGTAAGAGATAGTGATTTTTTAGGAAATTTATTATATATTGCTGAATTTTTATTTCAGGATAATACTGCAGATGATAAGATCTACAAATATTATCCTGAGATCGAATAGCATCGACACAAAAAAATATCGACACCATCTTTAAAATTAACGGAAATACAACGGCATTTAGAAACATGTTTCATACCTCTCTTTAGAAGAGCCCCACTCATATAAGTATGTGACACGTTTTGAAGTGGAATTTTGTCAAAAATATTTTTTTTTTAAAAAAGCACAAAAATTATTTAAGCAGGAAGTACCTGCTTAAATAATTAGGTATTTAAGCAGGTAGATAAAGAATGCTAAACAATATGATGGTTTTAATTTTCAGACATAAGATATTCTAATGATTATGAAATATTTTTGCATCTAAAGAAAGCGTATTTTTTATCTAGGATTTTAAAACATTTAATTAAACTGTCCCAAATATATTGTATCAAAACATATTTTAAAATAATACAATTAGGAAGACCAGAATTAATTTACTTTTCTAGATAAAGATATGTCCTACTCATGCGCATCAAATTTTCTACTGAAACTATTAAAAAATAGGTATGAATCAATTTTACATTAAAATGGATAATTTAAAACCCACGCAATAAATTTTTCATTTGAATTTTGTAACTTCTTTTCCATTTTATTTTTAATTTTAAAAAGTCATTTGGGCGCAAGTACACACTTTACCCTCTCTGGAGACACTCATGCAGTAAGTATATGTATATTTAAGGTATAAAAATTATCAAATAATTAACTTTGTATGTTCATGTTCGATTACGAATTCTTTTATTTATCAAATAATTAACTTTGTATGTTCATGTTCTATTAAAAACTCTTTTAACTATTCATATTTTCAAACTAAAAATTATATAGATCAAACACCAATTTCTTTCAAATTTGAAAATGAAACTCCCAATCCTGCAGTATTATTTAAAATTATCATATCAGCATGTAAATGATTATGATTGGTTTCAAATCATTTAAACTTGAAATAAATTGAAGCCTGGAATTTCTAATATTTTCATAAAAGCTCTTAATAATTTGTTTCTGAAATTGAAAAAAAAAATGCGCTTGTTTGGAAAGTTAAAATGACTCGGTACCGTAAATGCTATATTTTTTTTATTTAAGCCTTTAAAATTAATTTTTACATATTTAGAAATATTATTAGGCTATAACTAAATTTTGTAAAATAAGTTCAAACAGAGTTCTAAATTTTCAATTTTTTTTTTATTTTTTCTAAATTGAGATAACTTCAAATTCTATCTTCTATTTCATTTTTCAATATTTCATCCGGATTTTTTTTTAAAAATGTTCCTAGTTATCTAATCTTATTTTTTAGTCATCCAGATTTTCAATAAAATAAATAGTTGAGGAGGGGAAAAAATAAAAACTATACCTATAGGTAAAAAAGACCGAAAAGAGCTAATTATTGAAATTTCCATTTCTTTTTCCTTTCCCAAGTTTATGTTTTATTCAAAAATACATGCTTTTTTTATTTAAAATAGATCTTTAGGATGACAAAGTCATTTAGTTTGTATTTTCTGGAGTTTTAGCATTTTGATGAAGGAGGTAATTGCAAAAAACACGAATTGAGAAGAATGCGTTTAAAACAACGAAAGGGGCATAGCAGATACTCCATAAAAAAAAAGTCTAATTTTTATGCAATTGTAGTTATAGGGTCAGTTCAAAAGTTTGTCAGGACAATGAGAAAGTTTCATATTTTATAAAAAGGACAAAAATTAAAAAATCGATATTTTTCATAATTTTTTGTCAAAAGAAGGGGTACCAAGATCACTTCAAAAATTTGTCAAACTCGATAAAAGTTAGAAAATTGTTAATAATAATGATCTATGTGGAATAAGGATCTTTATAAATTTCCCAATTATATACATTAAGACATTTAAATTACTATTATACGATATATAAAACCTTCATACTGGTGCAAGAGGATTTTTTTTAAGTTAAATTCATAAGTTAAGACTGCTGACGCAAACCGTATGTTGTTTTTCTCAATAATCAGACTGCGGTTTACAAAGAAAAACATGAGAATTAACTAAGAAAGACATCTTGGCACGATTTTGATTTTAAACTTGGAAGAGATTACTTTAGATGCTGTTACTTGGCTTGCTTCAACCATGTTCTTTTTATTCACATTTTTCTCACGCACTAAATTCCGGGTACTTTATTTCTGACTGAATGACTGTTTACTTCAGGCCTTGAGCAACAGTAAACATAGATGAAATATACTAAAAAAACCAGTTAAGTGAGAGTTATCGCACGCCGCGTGTTCCCTACCACAAATCTAATAATAAGAGTACTCGCGCTTGACTTTCTTTTATTACGTACATGAATTTTTATTTTACACACTATTAACTTATTAACTAATCCAATATATGGGAAGAAAGTTAATACATAGCTTAATTTGTTATATCATAGTTAATTTCTTCTTAAATGCATACTAAAAAGTCTGCCTTACAGTTAGCTGGCCTTAATTATTCGATAACACTTTCAACAAGGGATGAAACTATAAAATATCCAGAGATGCTAACCTTGCTATGAATTTTGCGTAGTTTTTACGGATTTTTACGATGGCCAATACTTTTAAATTTCCCATGTCCAGTTCTCTTACATTAACCTTGTCCAGTACACTTATCTTACATTACGATGAATTAATACGAGATACAATAGCGATTATTACACTAGCATAACACTCAGCAATAACAACGTAAATCTAGACAATAACGAAAGTATTGGCGAATTTCAAAAGTATTGTCAAATAATTGATAATATATATTTTGGGTAGGTTTCAAAAAATATTCCTAAAAACGAAGAAAAATTCTTAAAACTATATGGAAATTCCGTGAAAACTACAAAAAAATAAGTATAAACTGCGGAAAATAAGTAAAAACTACGGAAAATATGTAAAAAGTATGAAAAGTTGGCATCTCTAAATACCATATAAAATAACCTAGTTTAAATGTTAGTAATCATTACTAAATCTTATTAATTGCTGATTAAGGATGATTTTGTAACACTTTTCTGCCATATTAATAAACTATAAATATTTCACACGTTAACTATAGACTAAACAATTATTTGTAAAAATGTTTAAGTAAGAAAATTTCCTACTGAAACACGGACATTGGCCAATGTTCAAATAAAATTTAATTTGAAACAGGAGATTTCTAATGATATTCTAAAATAGTAATTACACAATTTTCAATTACTAAAACTTATGGAAATTTTTTTTAGATTCCTTTGTATTTCTGAAAAAAGTTTTCTACTCAGCTTCCTTAATACTAAAATGGCTCGATTTTAACGCATTTGGGTTTCGAAATTTCATATAAAACAAACAAAATTTTAGGGTTTGCCATAAATTTAACATCACCAAAGAGAGTGAAAATGTCACAAATATAGATTCTCATCTTTCGCATAATCAAAAATAGCAAGTATCATCACAGTTCCAAGGTCTGTATATGCAGAATACAAGACCTTAGTCCATTCTTGTCTATTTAGTATATCATCTAAATAGACAGACTTAATAAATGTTTTACCTTTTTTTATTTTAATGCACTTTGTTCGTGTTAGCCAATTACTTAATGCTAGTGAAAATGGCATAAATAAAAACGATATCAACAAATATTAAAAGTCAGTTAATTTGATTTTATATAATTAATTTAGGAAACGTGAGTGAGCACTCGTAAATGTTTATGTCGTGTTTAATTTTTTTTTTTTTTTTAAATTATCATCTCGTGATTTACATTGTTATATTGATATTAATATTTATAAATGTTTAGTGAAGACTATATTTTGGAAGTACTTTTCTTTTTAAATAAAATAGAATTTTTAAGTTCCTTTGTTTTAAAATTAAATGGATTTTCAAAACACTTAAAATAAATCAACTGAACTTTAGATATTCTAATTCAAACTGTAAACACTAGTTATAAAAATTTCTTCCACACAATAGAAAAATGATGAATATAAAAATGACGACAAACTACAGGTATAAGTACCATGTAGGTTGGTCTAGTTTAATTTTTCTGAACAATCTCCTAGTACAAATACAAGATGTCATAATAGCTTTTATTCAAACATTTTATTAATTGAATTACCACGCCCCTTACAAGCAAAACTTTCTACAACATTCAATTTTTCCCCATAAACTACTTTATTGAGTATAAAATCATTGTTTTTGTGATACAGTAAATCTCGTATCTTCATCGAAGACCAATATTCAATCCCTACTACACACAATTACCACCAGCCCAAACAGATTAAGCATTCAAAAATTTCTTAAACAATATATTTACATTTAAATGAGAAAAAAAAATCCTAATTTTAAACACGCACATAAAATTACTCAGAACTTGATATCTCTGAAGTGCCAAAACCTCTTACAGTCAACTTTTTTTAGGCAGAAAAAACACACTTCACACCAAAACAAACTTATTTTTCTAAGCTTGTACATGTCACTTCAAGTTTTCTCCTCACTTTTGAGTGAAGAAAAGAATCCAGAACCATCTCGTATAATATATTACTAATGCTGATACACACTCGCATAAAAAAAAATGCGTTATCAGGTACATATATTCGTCTCTCATCAGTGGTGGCTTAAACTTTTCCTGTTCCCCCTAAACAGTTTGACAAGTTACAGTAGCGTATATTTTGAGAAGCACTTGAGTCTCTCACCAAGAAAAAAAGTTTGTCAAAGTGTGGTAGTGTGGTGACTTTTTTCTGCCTTTTATGCCCGACTGTCCTGTTCCATTATTCGGGAAGGTTGCCAAGATAAATGATGAACACAAGATCACTATTCACTTCATTTAGTCTTGAAATAAATCTAAAATATTCCGAGAAATTTAATACCAGTGCATGATACTACAGAGGAAAGCTAAGCTGTTTTAACTTTCAAAGAACTCAGCTTGAGTATATCGAAAGGTTAGCTAAATAAATGATGAACACAATATAACACTATTCAATTTAGATATTCTTGGTATAAAACTAAAATATTCCTGGAAGTCTAATTCCAACTTTGTTTATTAGGATACTACTACATGAAGTTAAATTTTAGTTTGCAAATCCAAGTGCCCTACTCATCCTTGGAATGGTTACGAAGTTAACTGATAAATACAATATCCCTATTCACTTCACTCAGTCTCGAAATAAATCTAAAATATTCCGAGAAATTTAATACCAGTGCCTGATACTAGAGGCCAACTAAGCATTTTTAACTTTCAAAGAGTCCTGCTTTAGTAAATCGAAAGGTTAACTAAATAAATGACGAACACAATATAACACTATTCAATTTAGTTACAACACAATACAAATACAAAAAAAAAAAAAAAAAAAAAAAAAAAAAAATTGTGTATATTGAGATTATGCTCGTGGGAGCTTAAAGCCGCCACTTGAGAACAAACCAAATAGTAATAAATACAAGAAAAAGAATAAAAAGGAAAAATATAGAATAAAGAAAAAATATATAAATAAAAAATATATAAATAAAACCAAGTGGAAGAAAACCAGTGATAAAGTGACTGATCAGTTCATCAGGGGGCACGATCAGCCGCAATATCAAAACAAAAAACTTTTTCTGTTATGGGACATACGACATTTGTCTAAAGGTAAGCCCCATTTTACCCTGAAAGCACTTTGAAATGGAAATAAATTAAGAAAGAACAATAAATAAAATAACTAAAAAAATAAGAACAAAATAGAACTTTCGAAATAAAAGTGCAAAGTCATTTTTAAATGTTTTCTCCAGATAGAAGATAATTTATATGCATAAGGTACGTTATCAGTCTCTTTATCCTGGGTTTCTTCCACTTGCTTGTTGGTTTTCTTATATACATATACCTATACATATACACATAGTCTTGAAATAAATCTAAAATATTTCGATAAATGTTATACCAGTGCCTGATACCACAAAGGCAAGTTAAGCATGTTGAACAAAATGTTGAGTAGATTCTAAGGAAAAGGTACATTTTGATTTGGTTGTTTTCAGATTATCTGGCGCCGTCAGCAACACGAGGGCTATAATGCTCCGAAACATTCGTCATTAGACAAGCCAACATACATTTATAAACATCCATGCCTAACACGGGACTCGAACCCGCAACCTCGCGGTCTAGAAGCTAGCATGCTAACCACTATACCGTTTGGTCGGCGTACATTTTGATTTAAAGAACAACAAAAAAACCCAAAAAACAGCATTTTGAGAAAACGTCGTTTTAAGTATAAATATGTGTGTGTGTGTGTGTGTGTGTGTGTGTGTGTGTGTGTGTGTGTGTGTGTGTGTGTGTGTGTGTGTGTGTGTGTGTGTGTGTGTTTTCTTCAAGTATTTTTAAAAAAATACTTTCGTAAAAAAATAATGCATTCATATTAGATAAATGACCATAAAACTACCTAATGGTATCATTATACCAATACTTTTCTTAGAAACACTACCAGGAAAATTATCGAGATATTAATGCGTTACCATAACAATTGAGGCGTGGTAAAACCTAATTGAAGTAGACACAAACAGATTGCCTCTTGTCTATTTCTTTTAGAACTTAACATCTGGATCTTCAAAAGAACTAATTGTTCATAATCAGCAGATGTTTGTACTCTTCAGAAAGAAAGTTGAAAAATGAAACGGAAGTTATCATGTCTTATATTCGTAAGTATAGTAGTTACTTTGATTTGTAACTTTCAATGAAACATGAGTGCAATCTATTTAAAACAATGATAATGCTGTTCCATTTCAAGAATGGATTTGGTTACGCTGTTTTGAACCCGTGCTTATATTTAGACTAATAACTGCCACAGCCTTGCTTACAATTGATTGTATTTCCAGAATAAGGAAATTTGACGAACACATGTTTTCAAATCTAACTTTTGAAAGTGCGTGTCGTATCTACTTAAGCACTAAATAATAGTGTAAATTTATATATGAAACATAATTTTATAAAAGCTCTTTTTCCCACAGAAAATGCAAAGGTGATATAAAAACGTTTCTCATCACAACCGCAAAGTAAAAAATATAAAAGTCTATCTCCTTTACCACGAAATCACTTAAAACGAAATCCCGCTTAACACGAAGTAAAGGCAATACTTCTCCGTACGATGAAGCTTAAACTTAGCGTTAATTTATTCGTAAAACACGAAATCTCACATAATGAAATCCCGCTTAAGACGAAAAAAAAAATTGCTTTTTAAACCACTTTTTTTTTTTGTAGATGAAACCTTGCAACGTTTCCTAATGCAGCAGGAAAATGTGCTTAAATAATTTTGAAGAGGTGGACACATTTCTAAAGAAAATGTTTTATTAAAAACTTTAAGCAAAAATCAATAAGACTTCTTAATAAGACAAATAAATAATGTTACTGGTAAATATATATATATTTTTTTTGTTCCTAATAAATATCTTGTTGAACAATTGTACTAAATATCAGCCTTTCAATGTAAATGTTCTAAAAAACAGAATTATTAAATACATATATATCTAGTAGTTTTAAATCTGCATTAATTATATGAAACATTTTTTAGACGGTTAACACGACATTTGGTTAACACGAAAAATTTAGGCTGCCCTATCGACTTCGCGTCAGCAAGGTTTGACTGTATATATTTAGAGTCAAAACTTAAAAAAGAAAAACTTTTACTATCAAAAATCCTAAAGGAAAACTTACCCTCATTTATTTTCAAAAACGTTTAAAAAAAAAAAATTATAATGAGCTTTTTCTAAATATTGCTATACCAAAATTTTTTTAGATATAGTGTATAAAATGTAATAGTAAATTCTAGTAGTCTAGTAAATTGACTAGAATTGCAAAATTATGCTGAGTCTAGAATTTAAGTTTTTGCTTTATATAAAATTAGTTTGTGGGAAAGTTACATGGGAAAAATTCTTTAACTAGGTCAAATACATATTTATAAACCACCGACGGGTACGTCGGTGTTATAAGATTCATATTTGACCTAGTTAAATTAATTATTTCTCCATGTAACTTTGCAAAAAACTAATGTCATATAAAAAAATATATCTACTAGATTCATCATAATTTTATAATTATAGTCTGCTTAAGAATAAAAAAAGAGCCAAAATGCCCCAATGCGTTACAGCAGAGAATTGCCCATAAATTATTTTGATGCAAAACTTTAATATAAGGATCTGTTAGATAAAGTATAGATTTTATATTACATTTGTTATCCAAGCGAATAACTATCAACTTTCCTAAAGGGGATGGCGTGGAACGCTCTTTAAAATTTTAATATAATGCGCGAGCAAAGGTAAAATTATTTTTTATTTTAATATCTTAATCTGCAAAAGTGTTTTTTTTTTGTGTGTGTGTGTTTTTTTTTAACGTTGTAAACAGGATCTGGAGGCAGGACTGGAAAAGGATCATTTTATTTTTGTTCCACGAGAACAAGTGAATAACTATCACCCATCTAGGTGCACTGGGATGGCCTCTTTTAGGAAGTATACTGTGAATTTCTAAATTGTGCATGTTAAGTTGATGAGAATTTATTTTGATGCAAAACTTTAATATAAGGATCTGTTAGATAAAGTATAGGTTTTATATTACATTTGTTATCCAAGTGAATAACTATCAACTTTCCTAAAGGGGATGGCGGGGAACGCTCTTTAAAATTTTAATATAATGCGCGAGCAAAGGTAAAATTATTTTTTATTTTAATATCTTAATCTGCAAAAGTGTTTTTTTGTGTGTGTGTTTTTTTTAACGTTGTAAACAGGATCTGGAGGCAGGACTGGAAAAGGATCATTTTATTTTTGTTCCATGAGAACAAGTGAATAACTATCACCCATCTAGGTGCACTGGGATGGCCTCCTTTAGGAAGTATACTGTGAATTTCTAAATTGTGCATGTTAAGTTGATGAGAAATTTAATTGTATCCTATCCCCTTGTGGGTTATTGGACTGTGTAACCCTGAGGGTGCGTGATCCCGCACGTTAGCATGGGTGAGCCGTGATCATATGACACAAGGTCCCAATGGGATGGTCCTTTTTAGAGGAATATCAAGGGCCAATGTATTGAAAACGAAACTCTTTAAGTTAATGCTCATGTAGATTTGGGTCAATTTTAAAATTGGGGCCGAATCAACAACCATAATTTTCAAATGGATTCAACGGGGATCAGGCCATTTTAGTGTGTAAGGTGATAAGCACATGTAGTTAACTTTCTGATTTGTTTGATGCTAAATTAGATTTAATGGTATTATTTTATCAGAAAAAGACATTTGTCATTTTGGTCTGTAAATATTTAATTTAATTTTAAATAACTAGAAAAACGAACATAAGGTTTTTGTTAAAGCATTTTCAATAGATTCATAATATTATCAAAAAATATAAATATCTAAAATAACTGAATATTGAGAAAAAAGTAATTTGGATTTAGAATAAAGTTATTATATCTATGATAGCTCAGATAAAACGTACTTTATAAACAGTTAGATAAAAGGTTACCACAACATCTATTTTCTTCATTTTTCAACGTATATTACATAAAATCTCATCAATAACATCATCTTTCTAAGGAACCTCAGGGGGGGGGGGGGGGCTGAAGGTTGATCATTTACACAAACATACACATACTATGGGCCAGAGTTCCTCAAACTTTCGGACCCCTTCTTTAGTACCATCTCCCCCCCCCCCCTTCAAAGTACCAGAGCTTCATTTTTATTCAATATAAAAAAATATTCCCTAACCTAAATTAAAAATAAATAATTCAGGAATACAGACATTTTACAAATAAAAACACATGCAAATACTATTAGTTACCCATTTAAACTATGGAGTTTATAGCATCTCCCCCTCCCCCCCAGATCCTTACAAGATTCAATAAATAAAAGTTTTCAATCAAAATGGAACATAATTTTATTGTTGGGAGTTTATACATCTACAAGGCCCCGAATCCCTCGAGCCCACATAAACAATTACTCACTCAAACTAAATATGCTGTTAGTATTCCAAATGTATATCAATAATATACAATTTTATAAATTTTAAATTAAATTTATTTGTCTGCAATCTGCATTTTAGAGTCCTGTTTAGTTAATAGGGGCCTGCCACGAAAATTAGTTGAATTTTTACCAAAGAAATACTATGTTCCTTTGTGTATGAAACACCATATTTTATTTATCAATTTAGGATGAAGTACATCGCTTTTTTTATGTTCACTTGGACCAATGTTACTTAGGATTTATCATTCGAAATAACCCCAAAAAGCAAAAAAAAAAAAAAAAAAAAACATGGAAAAGAAATCATCACTCACTATTCCCTATTCTCAGTTATAATCATCTGGTAATATTTGACCACGAAATATTTTTCTTTTCACCAATGTCAAAAAAAAAAAAGAAGAAAAACTTTAAACGTCATTGATGTCAAAAGTAAATCGATGACATCAAAAAATATACTTCATTACATTTCGAAACAAAGAAACTTTTACCAAGATAATTGTCATGTGTCCAATAGTAACAATTACTTGAGCTAGAGAAATGGACAATAAGTATTGAATAATAATTTTATAAGAGGATATTGTGTGTGTTTAAAATAACGATGTATTAAAATCGTTTATGATTGTTAGACTTATTTTTTTAGTGACTATTCATTTATTGGAAATAAAAATGAGATTTTTTAACAATTTTTGCATTTTACTAAATAGTTTGCTTGTTAAACAATAGCAAAATACTGAAAAAAGACGTCATTTTGTATTGATGTGGTTTTGTGTTTTTTGGAAAAATACTTCGAAAAATGTCACCTGGGAAATTTATTTTTCTATGTCATATTTTATCTTACCACTATTACAACAATAAATTATTATATTATTAAATAAAATAGCGAAAGTTAGAAGTCGAAATTTCAGAAGAGAGCTCGATATATTTCGCACTTTTTTTCTTCTTTTTTTTTTCATATGTAATGATTTTTTCTATAAATGTATACAAAGTATTATAACTATTAAATGCTGGAAATTTTAAGTTTTTGTAACAAATATTTTTAAAATAAAATATTTTTTGAAAAAAACTGTACTTTCTTGAATAAGTTAAGAAATCAAACATTGACAAATAAAAATTAAGAATTTTTATAAACCAGAAGATGATTTACGAAACTGTCTTACGGATTTTTGTTACCTGTAAAATATTTTTTTTATAAAAAAATTAAAGATTTCACAGATTTACTACTTTTTAAAAATCAGTAAACGATATTTATTTTCCACTAACTCCTAAAGACAAATTAAAAAAATTTGTTTTAAAATATATTGTAGCAAGTTTCAAATAGTTTCTTCAAATAGGTCCAAAGTTATATCAATTTTAACTTCATTATGAAATCTTAAATAAAATATATATATATTTATTTATAAATGTAGCGGAAAAAGAAAACCACTAGAAACAGATGCCCAACTTTGTTTATAAATTAAATCCAGCTGCAGAGGAAGTGGATCGTCTCTAGATTAGTCACTCCACAACTTTTATTCGTTTAAAATAATTATCAGCGGAGGTGGCTTGTAAGGTATAGCATGTACAGCCGGGCTGCACCTACATTATCAGTTTAAAATTAAAATTTACTAATTGATAGTTAACCTTGATTATTTTTTTTACTAATCGCAGATGAGGATTTAATTGCTGAGTTAAATAAAAAATCTCCGATAACAGTAAACCTGTTGCGTAATGCACAATTTGAGGGGGGGAAAACGCTCAAATCAACTAAATCTGACGATGGTCGTAGTAACAGCCAGAGAGTGAAAGTTCCAAAAGGACTGCACCGTTGCCATGGCAAAAACTTCTAGTACGGAATTTCCCTCCACTCTATATGCATATGGCGTGGTGCCAAATGCAGCCTTTACGAATTTCGCGATTTCTGCTGCACTTGTAAATTCGATGTACTGATTGGCTCGTGTGCACGGGTGTAGTGGAGCGGGAACGCGTGGGAACGGCGATCCTTTTACTTTTTAGAAGGAGGGGCGGTGTTCCCTCACCTAAAAATTGTTTTAAATATATATTTTCTTACATTTTTTTTCTCTACGTAACACTAAACTCAAATCAAGTAAGAAAATGAAAAAGTTTTTTCGTGATAACTATCCTTTTGTTTTTAATCCACAGCTTCAGAGCTGAACAGGCAAGTTCAAGTATCTGCAATACTTAAAAGAAGCACGGCAAGCCACACATTGCCATTCCATTAACAATCCGACAAGCTCCCTTCCTCCCCCTTCTCCTACATTGTGATGCCTCCTTCTCCTACGTTTGAAATGTATTAAGTGGTGTTTAATGCTCCTTCATTATATACTAACTGACATATGTTTGCATCTAACTATGGTTCATCCAGTGCCAATATCTTCTTCAACGAATGATTTGTATTTGTGGATGAATTCCAAACGTCAAATTTGTATAGTTCATCTTGAATATGGACTAAAACTTCCATACACATATTCACGCCAACATCTCCAATTTTAAAGAACAAAACTGTAGTATGGCACTTACATCAGTATTTTGTGCCCTTTTCTTGAAGAACGTTTCTCCTCTTCTAATAATTTTAACGGGAACGCAAACCGATTTATCGACAAAAGTTTTTTTTTTTTTTTTTTTTTTTTTTTAATTTTTAAATCACCCACTTAATATATTTTTATACTTCGTGCCGTACCTAAGAAAGGAATTCATTCAAGAGAAAAAAGCAAATGACAATGATTCGTATTTTGGACAATCCAAAGAAGCGAAGCAAACCTGTGATTCTGAAGGAATAAACTGGTTGGTGCTAAGAATCCTGATGAAAGGTGAATGTAGAATGTTGATATTTAATATCTTTTAGGGTGTTTTGAGATCATGGGATTATACATTTATATTAGCTTGCCAGATATTTAAAGAAGAAAAAAATTGATACGTTGTTTGAACATGACAAAATATATTCAAAACAGCATTGAATTTTTTTAACTCTTAACTTACTTTAACTCAATACGTAAAAATAATAGAAATGGGTGGTGCTAGGAAGATGTATGGGAGGATGCTTGCATTCCCTTAGTAGATTAAATTTTTATAAAAGTGGAGAAAAGGACAAAATTCATCGGAAAAATAAACTGAGTGCTATATTTAATAATATTTTTTATATTTGTCATTGAGAGAAGAAAGATATTTTTTAAAAATCAAGGTTTGAAAAAAAAAAGAATTTCCTTGCAACCTTTTACAAATAATGGTGTCGGCAGCCATGTTTCTGTCCTTTTCCAAACATTGAATGTAATTGATGTTATATATTTCATTTTCCTTAATATAAAACTGCTAATGGTTTTGTAAATGAGTATAATACATCAAAATTGGGCTGTGAAATAGTAGGAAAGCAATTCAAACGTATTTTGCAAAAACGTAAGTGCAAAAGTAAATTGCTTTTCGGTTTGAGAATGGGAAAGCTTACATTTAGAGTTATTTCAGAGTTTATTCCAAAAAAGTAGCAGCAATTCTTTAAAAAAATCTTTTTCGATCGCAGTCTTTCTTTTCCCCAAGTTTCAAACAAATCAGTACTAAATACAGTGGCAAGGGGAGGAAATTGCTTCCGATCTTTTTTAAACTCTAATGATTTTGATGGCAATATCATACAAATTTTGCAGTTTAAATCTACTCCGATTCATACTAACTTTTGACGATTGTCACCTAATCAGCCGGCTACATTTTCATACTGAGAAGAAGAAAAACCATAAAACTCTCAATCGACATCTCTACAACAATCGCGGTCTTTTTTTTTTCTTTTCGAAAACCGATTTGGAGGAGCTACAAAATATAGAAATTTATCCCAACCCGTTGCTGTAAGGCATCTCTGAAGTTCTGGAAGTCAGATGATTATGTTAAATCTAGACTTGGAAAACGTGGATGAGCTGATGACCCTATTAGTTTGCGTTTCTAAGTCAAATGTGTCTGGATCTATACTCGATCTCTTCTGGACCTTTTTCTGATTGAGAGTTGTTAAAAATTCATGTAAATAATCTGTTTAAAATGTGTTGTAGATAATCTGTTTAAATATTTGTGTCAATATGTTTGAAAATTATCTGTTTTGAGATTATTAAGGTAATATTAATAAAGGTTATTTATTCTTAGTTGTCATTTTCACTACACCGCTCCCCCCCTCCTCTCCTTCTCCTCTTACCCCTAAAAAAAGTACACGTTTGTAACGATGTGACATAGCGTTCCCACACCTTTTTATTTTACACTACACCACTGCTCGTGGGTTGGTTGGTTGGTTGGTTGGTTGGTTGGTTGGTTGGTTGGTTGGTTGGTTGGTTGGTTGGGAGTTTAACGGCGCAAGGGCAACACGTGGGCAATACTGCACCAACCAATCGTCAATTGCTTTCAAAATTGCTTAAAAAGGGCTAATTTATTAGTTAAAATTTTAAAAAGTCTAAGATAAGAGAAACAAATATTCAATTCAAATGATAAAAACCAATGTCATATAAGAAATTAAAAAAAATTTCTTGAGGAGGTGACGATAAAATACATGAAAGTGAAGGGAACGCATTGAATGATGGACATTCACTTAAAATATGTGAAACAGAAAAAATAACTCCACAGGAATTGCATGTGGGGGCATCTTCTACCAGCAGAAGATGCACATGGGTAAAACGTGTGTGGCGGGCATCGATATAGATAAACAACTGGATAGACTGCTCCGGTGGCAACGCGAGGCGAAAAACGCGCCGGCAGTAATATTTGTTTTCCTGCCACTGGTGGGAAGATTTCCTGAATGATGGTTAACTCGTGTGTTGCATATAATTGCAACAACAGCGCAAATCGGAAAGATATCAACAAGAGTTTTCACCGGTAAGTAAAAAATAGTTATTCAAATATGTAAATATATATTTTTTTAATTATTTATTATTGAAAAATATCTAAAATGACCCTTTTAACATTGATCGCTCGTGGTTAATGATTGATCTCTTACATGACAATTCATATCATAAATAATCTATTTTAAATTCAGAACAAATAGCATTAGGATCTTGAATAAAACACTTGATTTATATTTATTTAATCCTTGTTTTTATGCGTTTTCAAGGGCATTTGGCAAAGAAATGGAAAATGAAAGCGAAACTAAAACTCCACTTGTTATTGTTCTATTCTACACTCATTTAATAATTAAAATTATTACACTGTTTATTTATAACTGGATAATTTGTTTTCGATACGTTTTAATTAATCTATGTTTTTATACGTTTTCATGAACATATAGTAATTGTATTAATAAAATAAAAAAAGGGGGTTGGAATGAGAAACAATAATTCAAAATGCATTGTTCTGATGTAAATTTATTTAATATCGAAACTGCGGACTGCAAACGGAAAAGTTTATCAGTTTCTTTATTACTTACGTATTTATTTTAAAAACAAAGTCGTTTTTAACTGTTTGTTGGAATCCGAAGTCAAATCAAACTGTGGAAAGCAATTTGTATTTCAGTTTTATTTCTGTTTATAAATATGACCCTTGAATTTTAGAGATAAATTGTCTCTCCTCTTACAATCGTACACAAAAGCTAAATTAAAAATTGGTCAATGCAATAGTCATACGTATGATACGCAATACCATCAAAATGCCAAATCGTTTACATGCAATGTAAATAAAGGTGGATTAAAATTTGCTTCTGATGGAGTATTGTTTGTTGTGCAACAAACTAAAAAATTATTTCGTCATTATGTGTCAAATTTAAAAAAAAACAAATATGAAAAACCTTTAGATTACATTGTTTATTCTGTTTCTAAGTATTTGTCACAGGGTAACACTGTTAAAAAATTGAATACATTGGGTTTTATGCATTCAACTGAAGGTGAATTTGTTGTGGAGGATCTCCACCAAACGCAACTAATAAAACTAATTGCCAGAACTTATGGCAATATTAGACTTTTTTCGAATGCCAAAAGAGTAACACTAGATCATCAAAGAAACAAAACTACCATCAGGCATAAACTGAATAAGTTGGTCCTTTTTAACAATGTTTAGATCTAGATTAACCACAAACCATTTTTTTTTTTCTTGGGAAAAACTCTCCGACTACTTTTAAAATTTTTCCTCCTTTTAAATTTTTGCTTATTAAACTATGTAATTTATGTGATTTTTAAGTTGAAATCCTCAAAAACAATTTTCTGTAATATTATTATGAACAATGCCTGAAATTATTTAGTTTTGATAAAGTTATCTACATTTTTCTCATTTCAAAATTATAGGACCAAATACTTGCAATAAACAAGTTTCACAACTTATATATTTAAAATCATAAGTTATATAATAATATTGAGTATAAAAATTTAGTATTATAGTTGGCCTTTGAAACTTAAATTGTTCTTTGAATTGGTGTATTGAATGTATGAATTTGTATTTTGCAATCTAATTATTACATACTTTCAACTGGTTTAGAGTATTTCTTCAATTATTTTTAATTTCTACTTCTAAAATAAATCTAGTTTAAAAGTCTATTTTCATTTGTTTATTGTATTCTTATAACTTGTAGATAATAATTTATTTTTTAAACATGTGATTTATGTAATTTAAAATTTAAAGAATTAAATTCGAGTCAATAAAGATCAAACATGTTTACAGATATCGACAGTAACTAATCTGAAATGTTTGTTCTAAATATACAAATTCTATACTTAGAATTATTTTGATTAGTTATATTTATTGGTTTAACTATTTTCTTCAAATATGTTTTATTCTTAATTTTTTTTTGCTTGCTAAATATCGAAAGTAACGCGAATATATCATAAAGATCGAAGAAAATCCACATCCGCGGGAGAAAAGGCTCGTTTCTTCACCGTTAGGCAGTCTATCCAGTTGTTTATCTATATCGATGGTGGCGTGACGTGTGGGTGAGAGAGAAACAAGCATTTAGAATTTGCCCACCAAACGGAAATAGTTTCCATGATAAGTTAAAAACACGGTTCTTAAGAACTTCTTAAGTTAATACGAAAATTTAAAATTGAACCATTTTGAAACATGGAGCCCCGTTATAAGTAAGTTTAAGTAAGTCTTTTTTTTTTCTATTTTCTTTCTCATATCATTTTGTAAATATTGAAAGGAATTTTTGCATTTGAGTAATTAAGATTCAAGAATTTTCATTCATGAATGGTTGTGGGAAGTAGGGAGTCACTGTTTCGGTTGCACTAACATTTTTACCATGGGCATATAATTATTTGTTTTAAAGTAAAAATATAATTTATGTGTAGTTAGATTCAAAATAAAAATATTTTTTGAAGCAATATACGTCTTGGATTTGTGTTCTATTCACACTTAAATGTTTTGTTTAAAAAAAAAAAATCAGTATATGGAAGGCTTATAACATGCATTCGCTATACAAGCATGTGACAAGTTTGCACACTTAGCCATTAATTTATGACGTAAATCTTGTTAAGTTTTTTAATTATTGCATAGCAGTACTTTAAAAATTACGAGTCGAGTGATGACTTTATTGTGAAATATTGCATTAAGCACGATTTCTTTCCAGAACCATTGTTTCAAATTATTTCACCTCAAAACTGCAACCATTTTATCGAGGAAGTTTTAAAACAAAATTATGAACTTAATAGAAAACAGTATATAATAGTAACAGTTATCACGTTTAAGTGTTTTGAAAATAAGAAAATTACAAAACCAACAAACCCAATTCAATGATTTTAAAAAGGATTTTTACACGTAGTTTAATTCACAAAAAAATTATAAAAGCAGATACGATTTTACGGTGAATTGTATTCTTAATTTATGAATATTTCCATTGTAAAACATTCTTGAATGGATACTTAAAAAAAAATGTTTTTAATAAAACTTAAAATGGGGAAAGCTTATACTTAAGTTTATACAGTTATATTTCACTTCTAAAGGCTTTATACATCGATATTCACTAGATGATTTTTTAAATCAATTAAACATATTTTCATACATTACTATTACTATGAAATATCAACAAAAAAAACATTCACAATTAAAACGCCAAATTAATTTTAAAATTTTTACTTACTGTAATAATATGAAAAAATATTTTTTTTCTGTAATACATGTCTTACATCCGTTCAGTTAAGTATTCTTAAAGAAACGAAACAGTACACTATCACATAATTCATAAGTTATTGGGGATGGGGGGGACCTAACCGTGTTGTATAAGTAATTTATACTTGAGGGTATGTAGACTTGGTGACAAAACAGGGAAAAGGGGATAACTTACGATTTACGGCCTGCTTTTGGAATTGGACAAAGATATTCTTGAGGGTGTTCTCTCAAGTTCCATTATGATGATATGAGGGTGTTTCTATCATCTCATTATTATGACAAAAATGCTAGTCAAATTCTCTGATACCATTTATTTTTCGACTATGACGATTTTACACAATTTCCGGCCATTTTAAATTAATTTTTTTATTGAGATTATTTTAACCAAACCATGACATCCGTTAAGTTAAGTATTCTTAAAGAAACGAAACAGTACACTATCACATAATTCATAAGTTATTGGGGATGGGGGGGGGACCTAACCGTGTTGTATAAGTAATTTATACTTGAGGGTATGTAGACTTGGTGACAAAACAGGGAAAAGGGGATAACTTACGATTTACGGCCTGCTTTTGGAATTGGACAAAGATATTCTTGAGGGTGTTCTCTCAAGTTCCATTATGATGATATGAGGGTGTTTCTATCATCTCATTATTATGACAAAAATGCTAGTCAAATTCTCTGATACCATTTATTTTTCGACTATGACGATTTTACACAATTTCCGGCCATTTTAAATTAATTTTTTTATTGAGATTATTTTAACCAAACCATGACATCCGTTAAGTTAAGTATTCTTAAAGAAACGAAACAGTACACTATCACATAATTCATAAGTTATTGGGGATGGGGGGAACCTAACCGTGTTGTATAAGTAATTTATACTTGAGGGTATGTAGACTTGGTGACAAAACAGGGAAAAGGGGATAACTTACGATTTACGGCCTGCTTTTGGAATTGGACAAAGATATTCTTGAGGGTGTTCTCTCAAGTTCCATTATGATGATATGAGGGTGTTTCTATCATCTCATTATTATGACAAAAATGCTAGTCAAATTCTCTGATACCATTTATTTTTCGACTATGACGATTTTACACAATTTCCGGCCATTTTAAATTAATTTTTTTATTGAGATTATTTTAACCAAACCATGACATCCGTTAAGTTAAGTATTCTTAAAGAAACGAAACAGTACACTATCACATAATTCATAAGTTATTGGGGATGGGGGGGACCTAACCGTGTTGTATAAGTAATTTATACTTGAGGGTATGTAGACTTGGTGACAAAACAGGGAAAAGGGGATAACTTACGATTTACGGCCTGCTTTTGGAATTGGACAAAGATATTCTTGAGGGTGTTCTCTCAAGTTCCATTATGATGATATGAGGGTGTTTCTATCATCTCATTATTATGACAAAAATGCTAGTCAAATTCTCTGATACCATTTATTTTTCGACTATGACGATTTTACACAATTTCCGGCCATTTTAAATTAATTTTTTTTATTGAGATTATTTTAACCAAACCATGACATCCGTTAAGTTAAGTATTCTTAAAGAAACGAAACAGTACACTATCACATAATTCATAAGTTATTGGGGATGGGGGGAACCTAACCGTGTTGTATAAGTAATTTATACTTGAGGGTATGTAGACTTGGTGACAAAACAGGGAAAAGGGGATAACTTACGATTTACGGCCTGCTTTTGGAATTGGACAAAGATATTCTTGAGGGTGTTCTCTCAAGTTCCATTATGATGATATGAGGGTGTTTCTATCATCTCATTATTATGACAAAAATGCTAGTCAAATTCTCTGATACCATTTATTTTTCGACTATGACGATTTTACACAATTTCCGGCCATTTTAAATTAATTTTTTTATTGAGATTATTTTAACCAAACCATGACATCCGTTAAGTTAAGTATTCTTAAAGAAACGAAACAGTACACTATCACATAATTCATAAGTTATTGGGGATGGGGGGAACCTAACCGTGTTGTATAAGTAATTTATACTTGAGGGTATGTAGACTTGGTGACAAAACAGGGAAAAGGGGATAACTTACGATTTACGGCCTGCTTTTGGAATTGGACAAAGATATTCTTGAGGGTGTTCTCTCAAGTTCCATTATGATGATATGAGGGTGTTTCTATCATCTCATTATTATGACAAAAATGCTAGTCAAATTCTCTGATACCATTTATTTTTCGACTATGACGATTTTACACAATTTCCGGCCATTTTAAATTAATTTTTTTATTGAGATTATTTTAACCAAACCATGACATCCGTTAAGTTAAGTATTCTTAAAGAAACGAAACAGTACACTATCACATAATTCATAAGTTATTGGGGATGGGGGGGACCTAACCGTGTTGTATAAGTAATTTATACTTGAGGGTATGTAGACTTGGTGACAAAACAGGGAAAAGGGGATAACTTACGATTTACGGCCTGCTTTTGGAATTGGACAAAGATATTCTTGAGGGTGTTCTCTCAAGTTCCATTATGATGATATGAGGGTGTTTCTATCATCTCATTATTATGACAAAAATGCTAGTCAAATTCTGATACCATTTATTTTTCGACTATGACGATTTTACACAATTTCGGGCCATTTTAAATTAATTTTTTATTGAGATTATTTTAACCAAACCATGACATCCGTTAAGTTAAGTATTCTTAAAGAAACGAAAAACGATGAAAGTAACTACAAATTCCAATAGCTTAAAAGTGTTCTTACGATAAAAACAGCCAGGTTCATCCTTCTTTTGAGTCCAGCCTTTACAACATTTTGCGACAGATTTATATTGGGTTTCGTAAGCTTCTGTGAATCCTGTGTAATATACAGTTCTGAAAATAAAAGTTCAACTTCAATATTGAAATATCTATGCATAAAAATAAGCATTGAAAGAACATAATTTTAAATAAAAAAGTGGTTTTGCATGTACAATTTGCATAAATCATAAACATTACTACTTAATGCAAAATGTTGACATGTTTTCCATATTCTTAACCATAAACTTATCCAATAATACTATACAGTAAAAATAATAAGAACATCAAATGATATAAATTATTCATAAATACAAAACGTATATGTTTCAGATGTTGACCTATTACATCACAAATACAAATTGCATATGTTGCAGATGTTGACCTATTACATCACAAATACAAATTGCATATGTTGCAGATGTTGACCTATTACATCACAAATACAAATTGCATATGTTGCAGATGTTGACCTATTATAAGACAGATAAGCAAACCGCTCACACCTAAATCTTGTTAGAGAAAGGATGAGACACAGCTGCTGCACTTTCAACTATTAGTATTTAATGCTTGGTTGGTTGTATTCAGATTATCTGGCGCCGTCAGCAACACGAGGGCTATAATGCGCCGAAACATTTCGTCATTTAACAAACCAACATACATTTACAAACACCCATGCCTACACGGGACTCGAACCCGCAACCTCGCGGTCTAGAAGCCAGCACGCTAACCACTATACCGTTTGGTCGGCAGTATTTAATGCAATAATATGGATAGGTAAAAATATTCATCAAGATAACAATTTAAGTTGCAAATGAGTAAATACTGAAAAATTTAAAGATTTTTTTATTTGTTTTAGAGGATTCTGTTACCTTAATTATTTTTCATCAACTAATTATTACACTCAGTTTATAAACGATCCAAAATAAAAGATTTATTTTAATGTAATATTTGTCATTCACAAAGGTTTGGTTTAGTATACATCAAACATGAAAACAGGATTAAACCTAATATCTGTACCTCAGAGCCAAATGATCCTAAAGCCAAATTTGTCGATTTTTATTTCATTGTAGATTATGAAGTACAGTAAATTTTCTATCGAAAAATATCATATCCCACGAAAAAAAAATCTAAAGCATTTAGAAAGAGTTAGAAAATTATATACAGAATCTAATAGGAGTAGCATTCAGTTTTTCATTCCCTTATAATGTTATATGATTATGATTTATGTTCGTTTCATTCAGAAGTACAGTTGTGAGAGACAACATGTGCCCAATACGAGGTAACTCTCTTACTGATAAAGGACACAGCAGTGACTGGTGAAAATCATTCACTAACTTAATATAAACAGCTTGTAACATATAACTACCTTTTGAAGGTACGTTTCATTGTGAAACGCTGAAAAGTTAATTGACACGTTAGCACAGGCTCGCTTCGTTGACTGAAAGATTCTTTGCTACGCAAGCACAGGCTCACTACGCTCGCTAAAAGATTTTATTACATCAGAAGCATAGGTTCACTTCGTTCGCTGACAGGTTCATTGCTGAGTAAACGTAAGCTCGCAAAACTGTCTAACAGATTAATTTCTACGTAAACCCTTATTATTAGAACCTCTTCCCATGTCGAGACACACAAAAAATCCCGGTTAATAGAATAATACAACCTCTACCCCCCACACACACTCCGCTCAGAAATATTTAACGTTGTGTTGGAGTAACATTGAAAAGCAAAATTAGAATTCCAGAACTAATTACGCTAAAAATTTCCGAGTTTTACGCCTATTAAATGTCACTTTGTAAAAAAATTAATTAAAAAAAATAATTAAAATTTTAACAGTCTGTTTGTCAAAAGTCTCAATTAGAATGCCAAAACTACTTATGTTAAAAATTTCAAAGCTCTACGCCTAGAGATTTTTTGTTGTTGTTGGAACTGACAGGGACACACACACACACACTCTTTGTTGTATTATTATAGATTAAAAAATATGATGAAAATGTGTAAAAATACCTGCTAATGGTAAATTTCACACCATTTTTTATTTTTTTTTAATAATTTTTGTCAGCATAAAATATATTTCTTACTTTATAAAGTATCTTTAACTTTCCCATTTCAATAAATAGCATCAAATTGTAATTTAAAGAAAGGAACCTTATCACTCTACCAGAGGCTTGCACCCTACTCATAGTCTCTAGTCTGACACGACATATACAAAAAACACCGGAGGAAGGGGTTATTTCTTTTTCATTGAGCCGTTTAAAGGCAATAAGAGCCAAAAATAATTCATTTTCATAATTACTTTTTAACTTTTTTTTAATGTTTATTCGATTGAGGCTACAAGTCTACATTTAAAAAAAGTTCGCTAAAAATTATTTTTCAGTCAATAGACTTAAAAATTAATCAGCTATCATTATAACATCTGCCATGTAAAAATACGCAACATTCGTTGATTGAGCTACAAGTCTACATTTAAAAAAAGTCCGTTAAAAATTATTTTTCAGTCAAGAGACTTAAAAATTTATCAGCTGTCAAGAGCTCATTATAACATCTGCCATGTAAATATAAGCGACATTCGTTGATTTCAATGTGTTAGTCGCCTAGTATATGCACCCTTTTTCACATAAAATACACTTTCGAGATTTGTTTACAACCATTTCTGTCACGCTTCGAAAACGAAAACATGAAATCCGCCTAAAAGATGTTAAGAAACCGCCTGAGTGGATAAATTGTAATATTAATTTATACGCTCAGCCATGCGGATAAATTTTAAAAGTCCGTGAACGAAAGCAGGGGGAGGGGGGTCATTCAATCCCCATTAATACCATAACCAACATTTTCAGATGTGTGTTTGAAATACTTAGGTTTTATTCGAGAACAACTTCTGCTTAAGTGGAAATTCTTATTTGTGTCCCATAATTGAAAATTTTTAGAAATTATTTGCAGCGTTGACAAACAAAAAATTACGCATTAAATAAAATTATCTTTGTTTGCGTACTTTGGAGTGTTTTTCAGAAAACGGTTTTTTAAACAAGTACAGGCAAAAAGTGAATATCAAAAAAGTAATCCTCCAACCTAAGATCATAACATTTATCCCATTCAGCTCTACAGTAGCAATGATAAATGTTTTAAGTAAAGTAGAGCCGATACGGTTTTTAAAACTGCTATCGTTTACTGTGGAATAGTCAATCTAATTCTTTAAAGCATTTAAAAATTAAAAGAATTGTATTTTAAGTTTTATTGGGCTTTGTGATATTATAAAAATTTTAAATTTAACTTATTAAAATGATCACACCATTTTTATATCAATTCTTAATTGATTGTAAATGTTTCTACAATTTAAATAAAATAAAAACTGAAAAAATTATAACATCAAATGAAAAAAAGTGCGCTTTCAAATTTCTGTGATACAATGCAACAGGATTTGCGTACACTAAAAACATTCCTAATATTTAACTTGTACAGGAATGACATTTGAGTAAGTGGCAAGGAATTCCCAAATGTTTAACCTGTACACTTGCATACATCAACCCTCTAAAGATCTATTTTTTCCATTCCATGAATAGGTTTTTAAAGAGGAGTTAAAACCTTTTGACGGCAACAAAAACAGCTTTTTTTGCGTAATGTTCGATATGCTATAAAATGAAATGCACTTTACATTTTTAATTTAAATTTTTTATGCAGTACAATGTTTAACTCCTTCTTGAAAAGCAATAATTATTTTAGACACAAGTATGTTTTTTTTTAAAGTTATCAAGTGAAACATAACGATAAAAAATTTAGAAAATTTTTTGACCACAAGTTACCCACAAGATATTTTATTAAGTTTCTGGAATAAACTCGATGTTAATATTGGAAATTAAAGCTAATTTATGGGTTTATTCTCTAAAGCAGAATTATTTTTTAATACAATATAAACAAAAATTAAGTAAAAAGAAAAATTAAAATTTAAAGTTACAGTTTTTCTCTAACTATAAATGCTATTTTATAAAAAAAACTTGTCATCTATATTCTTAATTTCTGCTTCAAAAATGTAAAACTATCACATGTATGCCCATAATTTTTTTTAAAGGGATAGGACAATAACTTATTTTTGATATTGTGTGTGGGGGGGGGGGGGGGACTTATATTCATATTTTTTCCTAAATTTTCCATTCTTATTCACTTGATAACTTTAAAAAAAACATATTCATGCTTAATATAATTATTGTTTTTCAAGAAGGATATAAATATTATGCTGCATAAAAAATATCAATTAAAAATAGCAAATTCTTTTTAATTGAAAGCATATCAAACATTACTAAAAAAAAAAGAGTTGTTTTTGTTGTCGTCAAAAGGTTTAAACTCCCCTTACGAGGACGAATTTCAGTTTCTTTTAACAGAAAATATTGTTTTTTATAGAATAAGTTTTGAAGCTTTTTCTTTTCTATAATTTTTAATAATTGAATATTAGTACATTGTATATAAATTCCAAGTTTAAAATATTTAATTTCCAAGTTTTATAATTAACTTTCCTTGATCTCTTTATCATTTTGCTGCACAGTAGTTGTAGTTCTTTATACATATTAAAAAATTTAAAGTTTGTCGATGTTTTTTCAGCTTTTTGTATCTCTATAATTACATTAAGAAAGCTTTTAATATGTTAGAATCCACTTTAAAGTTTTTTTTTTTTTTTTTAAGGGGTTCTACAAAAGCAACCATAAAACTAAGGAAAGCATTAGTAAATGTACAAGAGGGGAAGCTAAGAAAAACAGTAATAAAGAACTAAATTCTTGGAAAGGAAGAATTAGGATATCCATTAAAAAGTTTTCCTTACTACTTTGTAAACTATTTCTAAGAAAGGCCAACGCCATTGCATTAGGGGAAAAAATTGTTGGATTTCAGAATGTTAATGATAATGAGTAGTAAACATTCTAAAGAAGTACACTCCTAAATATAGGTCACCTCATGGAGTTAGTAATTCAGTGAACCAGGGCACAAATAAAGATTCAACTGAATCACCTGGTCACCAAATGGGCGACTTGAATACAATTGGCACATTTAGAGTATAAAATATGTAATGCAGGTATATGAATTTGAAAGAAAGAAACCAATTGAAGTATTTTGTTCAAAAGAAAAACAATTTTGTACATTTTATCTAGGCGGTATTTTTGTTTGTGGTGATTCCTTTTTCTCTATTCATGTAAAACCAAAATTGATTAATGACTTATCAATTTAGTGACTAAGATTTTCGCTTCTGTCGAATAGTTTATTTACGACTGAGCATTGTGTTATTTGTTTGAAAATCGAAGTTAAAAAATTTCGAAATAAACCAAGAATTTTCAGAGGTTGAGATCATGTACAGTAGATGGCAGCACTTCCAAATAGTGAAAAAACCACAATAAGCACGTTAAGAAAACCTAGGGAATCTTATATCTCTAAGCAATAGAATGTAGTATCTAACTCTGATGAATTATTTATTAGTTCCTGAATAAAAAGTGTCCCCATACAATAGTTAAATATTGAACCAGCTTCCAATAAGTTATAGAAAACATTTTTGAACGACTTGGGATTGAATTTTTATTGGACAGTTTTCCCCTATTGAAAATTTTCAAAGTTAAATTTAATAAAGTAGTCTCGCTAGGTGAATCACAAAAGAAAAGAAAAATAGCACATTGACATCTTTTTTGGGACAAACAATAAAAATAAAGGAGAAACATTTTTTTTAATGGGAATAAACGTGTCTTCCTTTTTTTGAAGTTTATCATTACTTTTTAATTGGAAATGCAGAAGAGCGATTAGTATATAATAATAGGAAAATAAAATTTGGTTAACTTAAAAATCTTTGTTTAGAATAAAGCTATTTAAAAAGTTTATAATTTTCATACTTTGAAGTCTTCGTATTTTGCCAACAACTCTGATCGTGTTACTAAATATATACAAGTCACGCACAATACTGCCATATAGTTATATACCAAACAAATTAGTGATAATTTCATATTATTTAATCGACTGGTTTTAAGGACGGAATTGTTGGTTGATTTGGATATTATCTGACGCCAGTGCTACACTAGATTAACGCTGCGCAGAATGATATTTGAACTGTAAAGGGATTGAATTCAAAGAGGTCTATCAAGGGAAACTTTTCGGAAAACTCGCATCAGGCATCTCGACAAGCGAGAAAAACTATCATTAACGATCTAATGGTATAGTGATAATCATACAATGTTGAATGTACATTGAAAATAAATAATTATATATAAATTAATATTTAAAATAAATTTAAAAATAAATTTTAAAAAAAATTAAATAAAAACCTTCGAGTGGGTTATATTATTTGTGCAATAAAGTTTTAAAAATCTTAAAAATGTCAATTTTGTTTTAAACTTTCAAAGACACATACCGAGTGGCACCATTGCAAACTGAGACAAAGCTTTAATTTAAAAAAAAAAAAAAAAAAAAATGCATCTCCTGGAATTTTCAATCCTAGATTAGTGAATGATATCATTGTTATTGTAATTGTTAAAGAAGGAATGGATGCTCGAAAGAAAAATGTATCACTGGTTCAAAACATTAAGTTATTGAACCCCAAGCCGGTCGATCATTTAGTGCTGCTTATATTCCATAGATGGCAGCATGATGCTTACATTGTGTCACCTCGAGTAGTCAGCTGTTTCCATAATGTAATGTAAACAAAAGTAGTCATAATCCTATTCATATTGGAATTAAGGTTTTCTATATTGGATTGTGCTACACTTTTAATTTTAAACATTTGCGTATTTCGAAAATATTAAACATTTTAATTCGAAGTAAATGACTACTCAAAAAGAATTTACGAAGTATATATATAAACTTAGTTTTCGTACATTTATAAATAATAATTTCTCTTGAAATTTTTTCCTAAAAATCAGAATTAAAAAACATGCATTGTTGTAGTCATTTTTTTTCTTCTTTTGTTTAAATAAATTTGCATTTTATTAAATATTTTGTTACTCGCATTTGCATATGTTACAGACGCAAAATAAAAATTTAATTCAACCTCCTATACAATTAGTTTTAAATGTTGATATTAAAATACATTCTTATGTTCAGGAACATTCAATGTAAGATTGAAAACGAAATATCAAAAGATTTTTACAAGTTCGCTGCTATTATTAAAAAGTGACTTTTATTTCCTAGCAAAAAAAAAAAAAGAGGAGCTTTTTTTTTTAAACAAAAACTCGCATTAATAAAAAATGCGTCTACGATTTGGAGCATTATTTATTTTTGAGCTCAATTGGCTCAACTGTTTTTCAAGAAGAAATGTGAAATTTAGTAGTTTTTTTTTCCCTTAAAGATTATAGTCTTGTTGAGTTCGTATCCCAAAAATGTGTCTTACTGGCGCTGTATGTAAGGCATCGATACCTTAAACATGACTAAATATACTTAGTCGACTTAATTCTGGAGCTTCTAACAGAAAAACTCATAAAAATAAAAAAAAACTTTTCAAGAAATTTTCAGAAGTATTCTTCTACACAAAATTACTCCGGAGAATCCCAAGGTAGTTCCGCCTTCAATTTTCCTCAAGTACACCCCCCGAAAATAAATAGTTAAGCTTGATTTCGACTACCAAAATCTATTGAGTGAAGAGTACTATTGTCAAATTTTTAACTTCTAAAATATTCCTAGTATAATATACCTATAATATACTTTTCGAAAGCATACACATTGTGCTAGTACACCAAAATTTGAAAGTCTTTCACTTTTGAAGCAAAAAAGTTATGTTAACCTTTTGTAGGAGAAATATACAAACCAAATAAACAAGTCCTCAACCAGACGTCGGAATGTTGGTGATTTAGAAAATTCCAAGTCATAACACTTTCAAATCCTACATTTATCGTGTGGGGAGAGTAGGGAGCCGAAAGAATCCGCATTCAGGTTGGTTGGTTGAGGTTTTATGGCGTAAGGTCTTCACTAGGGCCATGCTGCGCCACTCTGCATCCAGGTCTTACTTCAAATTTATCTCACCACGCATGTATATGCTACCTCGTTAAACTGACTAGCTGCTTTTCATCAATAAACCCAGTTTATCCACAAGGGGAGAGGAACATTCTAACACTCACTCGCATGTAAATGCTACCTCGTTAAACCGACTAGCTACTTTTCATCGATAAACCCAGTTTACCCACAAGAGGAGAGGAACATTCTAACACTCACTCCCATTTCTAGAAGAACAAGAAAAAAATTATTAATTTCAGAATGTGCTAATTTACATTTTTCCGAACAATGTTACTCCCAGTCCACACGACACACGTGTTCTTCCTCATTCAATGAGCAAAATGCAACTAAGATGAATGGATAAACTAAAATATTTAAAAAAAACAATAAGAGATAAAGAAAACATAAATAATAGGCTTACGGCCGATGTACAGTTTACCCTAGGCCTTAAGTCCAAGCCCATAACAAAGGTTTTATTTTATTTGAGTATTATAAAACATCGATACATCAACACAACTGAACAACATCAGCATACATCACTTTTTATACAAGAAGGCTTAGCAGGTGTATGCTCACACAACTCTTGCGCATGCCCTAACATCCTGCGCATGCCCAAACATTAAGTGGGGACAGACACCAGACCACACTTTTGACTAATTGAAAACAATACTCTTGGGGTTAAGGTCCAGGGTAAAAAATTTACAGGACTATTCTCTTGATATACGCATAGAATGTTTACGATAGCAAAGGAATCAAAATAAGTCAAATATGCATTTATATTATCTGATCCACAAGACGCACGGGACACATGTCCGTATTCCGTGCGTCGATAGTTTAGAAATGAATATTTTACCTAATTAAAACAATTATTTTTCCATATAAATTTGTCGCCAGATTATATTATATAAAATAAAAACATAACAAATAAATTCAACAAAATTTTATAATTCTTATTAGTTTACGAGTAGAAAAAATAGCCAAAATATCTCGTGCGTACACTCGATAATTCTCTTAATTATACAGCGAGAGTTATAGCGGATTATGTATTGTCCAATGGGATTAAGTTTTTTCACTCTCCTGTAAAGTTGCACAATTATATTGGCTTGTTTAGTTCTAAGGTACAGATATGTAAATGTGCTCCTTGGGGAAGTGACAATCACCGACACAATTTAAAGCCGTATTTACAACCGACTTAAATTTCCTATAATTTGTTGTTAGATATTTGAAAATATAGTAATTGTATTAAAAAATAATAAAATATTTGAATACTTTGAGTATATAAGCATTTTTGCAACTATCTCAAAACAGTGATTTTCAATATTTGAACCTAATTTTTTATGTAGCATTTTATATAGAAGTGAGATCTATATTACAGACCTGGAGTATTGATCATAAACATATGTATATTTTTAATGTGAATTTTATGTCATATTTTTTTTTGTTCATACAAAACATATACTTTTTTCATAAACTTTAAAATCAATATTGTCTAAAAGAATTGGCTAGAAGCTGGAATCAAAATGTTGACTTAACATTGGTAATTTTTTTTTTATAAATATTGATAAGTTATTTTGTCTAGAAAGTGTAACCACGGCAAGCGACTACTTTTTGAATCTGAAAAAATCAATAATAATAATGATAATAATGATAATTATCATTATTATCATTATTATTATTACTATAATAACAAATATCTAACAACAAATTCAACGAAAAAGTGTGTATGTGCGTTAAAAATTAAATAATTTATAAGAAATGGAAGTTGGATGTAAATACAGCTTTTAAATTTTGTTAATGACTATCAAGTCCCCTTAATATTTCTGTAAACACAGTGGAAATTTACTAACCTTTTCCCCCACTGACATGCGCTCGAACGAAAAAGAATATTTATAGTAATAAATTAAAAGGCTTTTCAAAGTGAGCAATCAAACTTATTATTTCGTTAGGTCTATAAACACAGAATAAACAGCTGTTGGTAACGCAACTATTTTATTTACATAGTAACTCTAATTGTAATACCGTACTGAGTACTTACGGAGACCTTTAAAAGTATATATTTACTTCAAATTTCGACACACAAAAATAAGATACTTCAGAAAATGAAATATTATTTTAGCTCAATTCCCAATATTTTCTGAGATTTCTTTCAATTAGAGTAAACGAATTTTTTTTTTTTTTTTTTTTTTTAAGAAATTCTCTGAAATCTCTCAACTTATACGTATTTTTAATTTCGGCTTAACGAAATATTTTAGCAAACTCTCACAATTCCGACTCTTGTCAAGTATTATATTTATCAAAATCGATCTAAGCCACCATTTTCTTCTGAATTTTTTCTTTAACAGAGCATAAAGATAGTTCAGTAAAATGTACAATTAACTATAAATGAAACCATTGAATGTCGCGATAAGTGCGAACAATTATTTTTAGTAAAATGCAAAATTGGAAAACTAATGATAAGTTTAATCCCCTCTGAAGATAAATAATTATTTTTTTGATACTGTAAAGCAGTTCAAGTACCTGGGCACAATGATCTCAAACTGCAATGACATCGAAATAAAAAGCAGACTATCCATGGCCAATAGATGTTTCTATGGCCTTAGAAATCAACTTAAATCAAAATTAATCAGCATTAAAACTAAAATAAGCCTATATAAGACATTGATAAGACCTGTTGCTCTTTATGGGAGCGAATGCTGGGCAATGAACAAAACAGAAGAGGACCTTTTATTTTTGAAAGAAAATTTTTAAGGAAAATTTTTGGATCAATAAAACAAAATAACGAATGGAGAATCGCATATTAATCATGAAATTTATAAAAAAAATATGGCGAACTTGATATAATGAAAATCGTAAAAGCGTCTCGTATTAGATGGCTGAGGCATATATATATATATAATGCATCCCCAAACAAAAAAATTACATTTTCAAATATAGAAGGCAAACGACAAAGGGGAAGATCACCCACCAGATTAGAGGTTGGAAGTATCGATCAAAATAAATATCGTTGCATTGAAAAAAATATCGATAAAATATCGATATATCGAAACATGATTTTTTTTTAATTTGATTTTCAATTTTGCCAGAAACAACAAAGTTTTTCGGGACAAATTTCTACTTTACATGATTGCATTTTTGTAAGGTGACTACTTTTTCAACTGAAATGGATCTATTACAAAAAAAAAAATATTATATTTTCACTTAATTGGTGCAGTGATTTTAAGAAAAATTTAGATAATTTTCAATAGCTTTTAAGTGTATGGAAAATATTGAATATTGGTGCCATTTTAACTGTCTCTCAGCCAAGCTCAAACTTTAGTTTTGAAGTTTTTGAAAAGGGAATAAAGAAAATCGAAAAAACACATGGAACTACAAAACGATAATCAAAAGACTAAAAATGTTTGAAAATATCGATATATCGGTGACTTTTATCGATATTTTCAATATCGATATTTTTTTAGAAATATTGATAAAAAATATCTTCCGTATCGATATATCGCCAACCTCTACACCAGATGGATTGATAGTTTTGAAAAAGACCTAGAACAGATGGGAGTGAACCGATGGAGAGCTATTGCGCCGAATCAAGTCGGATGGAGAAGGATTGGAGAGACAGCCTTGGCCTGTAACAGGCTCTAGTGCTTGCGAAGAAGAGAAGAAGAATGATAAGTTTTATAGTAAATTAAATTCTCGTTAAAGAACTTTAACTGCATGACACTATAACAGTTCCTAAACCAAACGACAATAGAAGAAATTCCGTACAATAAGCATGTAAGAAATCTTGGGATTGAGTCTCTTTAGAGAGTTCTGCAGTCTTTTTAAATCATTTATATTAACTTTGATTTTGTGTGTCGATGGCGGTGGAATCAGAGGAGGTCTAATTAACCCCATCACCCAGTCGGACTGAAACTTGGCAGATAGATTCGATGTCGATGACAATGCTTTCTACCAAATTTTGTGGGCTGTAACTGTTACTAAAACGTCGCTTTTAAGGAATACTAATAAGCCAACTCGCCGTCATCCAATCGCACTAAAATAGCATTCAACCGACCATTGAAAAAACTCTTTCCTGATACCAAATTTTTTTAATAGTTAATATGATAGTTTTAATCAGAATAAATAAATGATATTTGTATGTGAGTGCATAAATTCTCGTTCATTTTTAATAACTAAATTTTGAAACGTAGTTTGCCGCACATTTTGCTGATAGAAATGTTTTTGATATTTAAAACTAGATCCAAATACCAAGCACACGCTGACAACAGAAATGGTGCTATGTTTATGAATTTAAAAATTGGCAATGCATAAAAAGGATTTATATTAAAAACTTTGTTTTTATGGGTTATATTATTTCAAGTGAGTAGGTGCGATGGCTGTCACGCTGCATATTGGAAGTTTTTCGTTGCTTTCTCCTATTCGAGACACAATATCAGTGCTGTTTAAACTTGACAAACCTACCGGATCGTATTTCCTCCCATTAACACAGACTTGACTCTATCTAGGTACAGCATGGATTTCGTGATAGCGCTTGCACCAGATAATCTCCAATTCAACCATCCACCATACTTTAGAGAGCCATTAGTAAGCAATTGTTTAAATAAAAAGGATACATGAATATTATATGATTTTATTAGATTTGAAGTATCTTTTCTTCTAGAATAATACCTTTCTCTAAAATTTTAAAATATTAAAAAGCAGTGTAGATATAAAGTCAAAATGCCTAAAAGCAGTGCGCTTCTTTTAATTGAAGTTGTGCTTTACAAGAGGAGGTAGATTCACCCAATGCCTTAACTTATTGCTACGATCCGTTGCTAGTAAATTGAAACATGTTAAAATTCTTTAAATGTTAATTCGAAAAGAAATGTATTCATATATGTTATGTTTGCATATTTTTAGATGTAATATAAAATTATTTGGATAAGTACTATTTCAAAGGGCAGTCGGTTAAAAAAAATTAACCTGACAATAAATGCCAACAAAATATTACTTACCTTGGTTCATAAGTAACGCACCAGCTGTGACGTCCACAGTTTGGTTTCCAAACTTTGGTCATCTGAGTATAAGCTCTTGTACATGGTTTCTGTACTTTGACAGACTCCATTTGGCGGTCTGTGCACACGTTTGGCCTGTCAAAAAAAAGTTTATGATGTGTTACCAAGCAGTAATATCAACATGATACTAGCTAAATATACAATGTATGAAATCAGGCAATAGAAGTTTTGATACCAGGCAATAGAATCTTAGAACAAACAACAGGCGAAAATTCTGCAACCCAAAGATAAAGGAAAATTATCTCCATTTTTCTTCCTCAATTGTCAGGTTTTTATTTCAATATTGGGCATTACGTGCTCTTTCTAGATGCATAAAGTAGTATCAAACACTAGTCTATATAACGGAGGGATTTATTTGTAGAGATAATCAATAATCATTTTTTTTTTTTTTTTTTTACCTTTCAACAGCTTTTCTGTAAAATTAGGAAAAATGAAAAATGAAATACAACATTAGCAAAATGATTAACAGAACATTAGCAAAAAGAGCAAAAAATAGATAGAGGATAAATATGATCCAAGATAGCAAATATTCTTGATTAGAAATTTGTCTTTTCTGATATTTGAGGACTAGAAACGGAAAACGACCCAAGTCCAAAAAAGAAAAATTTACAGGAGTTCCGAAAAATGAAAAACACTCGCATTTGGTACTTAAGGATATGAATAAATATCAGATTGAATTTAAATTATTGCTACTGGAGTTTGCACTTTGGGTGTTCTCCACTTTGTTTAGCTTGATCCTATAAGGACATTTTTCCGTAAAAAAAAAGATGTTTTTTTTTTTAATAGGGGGGGGGGGGGTACTTAGGTCGTTTTCCATTTCTAGTCCTCATTAGCATACAGCTATTCAATTATAAGTATGTTCTGGTCAGGTTAGGTGTTAAGAACATGACCAAATAATAAAAAAAAGAAAAAAAGTTCAGCAGTTACAAGTTATTTTAGTAGCACATTCACAGAAGTCAAGACTTGTATATCTTCTGTAAAATCAGATAATTGACGCCTAAACCGTTAGTCAATGAAAGATATTTGTAGACTTCTTTTTGTTTAGAGCCGCAGATCTGTCTCAGCGATAAAATAACAAGAATTTTAGAGAAAAAGTGACATTGATTGATTGAAACACCTATTTTTATCTTTTAAGAATGTCTTAAAGATCTAAGGACATGCGCAAAAATTCTAAACTAATAGTGTAAGTAGATGTTACTAAACATTAGTATTTGTATTGTCACTGAATATCAATGCGTTAGATATGAATATCACATTTATATTGGGAAATGATTTTAATAACTATCATAGTATCGTTTTTGTAACTCATAATTTAAAAAAAAAATCGTGGACTTCAAGCAGATATTCCCATTTATGCTCTAAAACATTTTACAATAAAAAATATCGGTGACATGAATATTGTTTTGAATCCCATTTTTTATTCTCGAAGATTCGAATAGTGAAATAAGCTTAAATTGATTTTTTAAATGCTTAGAAAAGCATTTTTATTCCAGAAAATAAGTATGTTTGTTTGTTTTTATAATTATTCTTTTTTCCGATAATTGTATTAAAATTATAAAAAAAACAGTCAAATGGTCATACACCAAGTGTTCAGTGCTCTAATACCGTGCGTGAAAGGCCGACCAAACGATATAGTGGTTAGCATACTAGCTTCTAGACCGCGAGGTTGCGGAGTCCCGTGTGAGGCATGGGTGTTTGTAAATGTATGTTGGCTTGTCAAATGACGAATGTCTCGGCACATTATAGCCCTCGTGTTGCTGACGGCGCCAGATAATCTGAAAACAACCAACCGTGCGTGAAAGCACTTCATTTCTTGAAACGTAATATTGGTATCGAAGGCAGCACAAAAAAGCTATTTTCAGCTTTAACCCCTCACAGCCATAAGAATGCAGGTTTATCAGGGCCTGCACTACAAAGAAATTATCAAAATAACAAATTTAGTTAACCAAAGCTTTACTTGTTTCTCAATATAGTTTACAAAACATATTCGGAAACTTGTATGATACCACTGACCAAGAAACATTTTAACTGACCAAGACACATTTTAACGAACCAAGCGAGATTAGAACATGGACTACTAAACAGATAAACTACCAAACAAGCCAATATATTCACGTATAGAAAGTTAATACATGGATACAGAATTTTATAAATAAGCTATCTAAAATAACTTCGAATATTGAACACCATTAAATTTATCACTTTAAATATAAAATAAGTTGATGAATTACAATAATTTTCCTTGGAACTCTACTCAGGTACTTCGAAGCAGTTCAAATTATTCTACGATATTTTGCGCAGTATGTCTCACGTGTACTATGAATAAAATATACACGACTTACTTTACCCCAATTCAATGAAACTTTTCTCAGAATCAACAAAATACAAGTTGAATGTTCCTTATCACAAAATAAACGCCTTTATTTCACTGAAATGAGTCCTTAAGCTTGGAATTTGAAAAAATTAAACAAAGTGCTTTAAACATACCGACTCTAATAAAGAAATAACACCGACTCACAAAGGAAGTGTTCTGTAGACAAACACTTGACATTAGAGTACTCGCACTTTGACCGGTTTTTAGGCTTGTAACCATCAGGTGAGTAAACATCTTATTTTAAGGAAATAGCACCATCAAAATTGATTCGGTAAAGATTGAAATAAGCATAGTTTATTTCTTTAACTGCAAGGTCATTTGACCCAACAAAGAATATTTTCTATAAACTAGTATTGTCTTCTGTATTTTTCCAGGAAATTTAGGAGAAAAAATGATGTAGCTCTTTTGAAAAGTTTATTAGTTACTATACTAAAGTGAGTTTAAATTTTATGCATAAAAATGGTTTTGTTGGTTTTTGGTTGAATCAGATTTGTATTATGCACAGGGTTAAATTGGTGCTACATGGCTCCAAAAAAACATTACATCGAATATAGAATTTACTCCAAAACGAAATGGAAGAAGTCTTATGGTGGACCGTCTCGCATTTGTGGCTAGAATCAGAGAAACCAGGAAAATTGCCGCCATTTAGCTTAAATCTGGGACGGGCAGTATTTCATCGATGTCCATTAGAGGTCGGCGATAAATCGATACGATGATATTTGTATCGATATTTTTTTTTAAATATCGATAGTAAAAATATCGATACAAGTCATCGATATCGATATTTTCAAACATTTTTAGATTTTTGATGATCGTTTTGTAGTTTCATGTGTTTTTTCGATTTTCTACTTCAAAACTAAGGTTTGGACTTGGCTGAGAGACAGTTAAAATGGCACCCTAACAAAAAAGAAAACATGATGTAATAAAAAGATAAGATCATTAACATAGCGCAGTTTCTGTTGCCAGCGTGTGCCTGGAATTTGCATGTAATTTTAAATATTAAAAACATCTCTATCAGTAAAATATGCGGTAAACTACTTTTCAAAATTTCTTCTTTAAAAATAAATGTGAATTTATCCATTGACATCCAAATGTTGTTTATTTATTCTGATTTATAATATAATTTATTTATTAAAACAATTTTTATAATTTATTTATCAAAACAATTTTTATAGTTTATTTATTAAAACAATTTTTATAATTTATTTATTAAAACAATTTTTATAATTTATTTATTAAAACAATTTTGGCATGAATTCATGAAAAGTAGAAATTTGCCCCGAAAAACTCTGAAAAAAACATGTATCGATAATTTATCGATATTTTTTTCTATGCAACGATATAGTATCGATATTTATTTTAATCGATATTTCCGACCTCTAATGTCCATCAAGTCTGCTTTTTCAAACTGCGGATTAAGCCGGTCTGTGAATGAACGGTGGATGGCTGTATCTTCAATCAGACCCTCTAGCGCTGAATCACCAGTTCTTTATTTTTCACTTTGCATAGAAACATAAAAAATGCTGCCAATAATAGATTCTGAGAAAATATCTCCAACAAAAGTTTCCAATTACATTCAACCAATATAAGATATCCCACCTTTATTCAAATAACAAATGGACATTCCTTATTTTCAGTATTCTAGTCTTTTATCTTACCAAAATTAGTCCTCGCTTTCCCATTACCCAAAACCGATTTGCTGCCTACCCCATAAATTTGTTTAACAAAATGTAGGTCATAGGCGAGTATGGGGTGTGGGCTAATAGCAAAGGGGCCAACAGGGTGCAAACCCCCATCTGAGAAAACAGCAAGCCCCTAAAAGGGGGGTCAACAAATCCCTCACCTACAAAAAAAATAAAATTCCACCCAAAACTCGAAATCCCGTGCCCCTATTTCCCGAATAAGCTGCCCATTTTCGACTTCCCACGATATATGTAAAAATAGAGCTTTATCTGGTAAAGGAGGAGGTACTGGGACTAACACGTATATAGGAGTAGCTATTGTTAACAGGATGGATATGGTATTAATCATCTTTATTTGTGGGGTGATTTGTAGGGGATGTATTTTTATGTGGGGTGTTTTGATACCAATGGCTTTCATCAGCTGTGAAAATGGAAGAAGGTAATGCTCCAACTTGATTGTCAGCATATTGTAACATGCCAGTGGAGTAGTTGGTTCCTTTTATGTGATTATAAGAGTCATTTAAAAAACATTTGAAGAAAATATAATTTTAATAAGAAAAACAATAATTTGTCAAAGGTATATGTGCTACACTTATCAAATATTAAAAAGAACTAAATTGTTTATTTGATGTAGGACTGCATATTAATTTTAATATAGACAGAAATTTATTTATAAAAAATTGCATGCATTTTTTTTATAATGGTTAAGTTCGTGCCCTAAAAATCACCCTATCAAGTAACCATTGCTAAATTTGTTGAGTATATATGTTATAGCTAGTATGATTAATTTGGATATTATACATAATAAATTGTTATTATATATAATAAGATTATTATGTATAATATTATTTTTAATTGCCAGTCATTATGTATAATAACCATTTACTATGTATAATATCCAAATAAATCATATTAGCTATAACATATACAAATACATGGCATTCTGGAGTAAATTGCTCTTGAAATCGGAGTTGAACATACTGTGCTATCACAAGGTGTCAAGACAATTGGCGCTTTACATATTGAAGAGCCATCGTGTTTACACTTGCAATCATATATTTTAATTCATAAAATCCAGAGCAAAATCGAAAATTTAAATAGATTTTTTTCATCCAGTTTGATAGTCACCACTCTATTTAAAAAAAAAAAAAAAAATACTTTCCTTTGTATTTAGGTTTTGATCACAATTTTTGTAGTACATAAATTTTAACCAATAATGGAAAGCGAAGGTGAGGAAAATTACAATGAATTATACGCGGATAATTTATTCGATTGTGCGAGCTATTTAGAAATAATTTATAGTGATTCGGAAATTTATAGTTTATCAGAAGAGAACTATAAATCGGATATTAGACCATTAAAACGGCCAAAAAAGAAATTAAAAGAATCTAACAGTAAAAGTGGGTTTGAAGAAAAGTGAATTGAAAATATTTCACAAACCTTGGAGGATTATTCAAATAGTACAAGTGTAACTGTAGAACTTAATGATACACTAATTGAATTTATGGATTTACTCTTTGATAATGAGTTTTTTTATTTAGTTGTTTCTCAAGCCAATTTATACCACTGCAGAAAATTAAACAATTTGATAAAAAATCTGTTAAAACATTACCATTAGCGATAGAAGTTACCATTAGCGGTATAAAGAAGTTTCTTGGGTAATTGATATTAAATAGGCACACTAAAAATCACATTGGAGAGGTTATTGGTCAACGGACTGGCCAAAAGTAATATGAGATAGTTTCTATGAAAAATTGTCGGTAAAGAATTTAAACGTAAGATCTGGTCGAAATCATTTCCCTGCGACAAAACTCAACCAGAAGATATAAGAAATTGTGACTGAAAATCATTTTGCAATTTGTTAAGCCGAAACTATGAATTATACAGACATGTGTTATATATTAGTTTGAAGGTCTTGAATTCAAATATAAAAAATTATTGATATGAAATCCTATTATTAATTTACTAGATAACATTTTATCATAAGTTCTAGAAAAAAATCCATTAAATTTTACTTAAATAGTAACTGCTTTTATTGAGTTACAACATGCATTAAACGATGTTTAATACCCAACTTGAGTATAGTATATTCACATCTTGGGTTCAAATAGAGATATCGAATTAGAATTTGGATATTAGGAGAAAAGTTATCTTCAAGTTTGAGGCCTTGAATTTGGTGAAATTTTTATTTATACGCCAATACTCCAATTTGGCAGGATTTTTAGTATCATGCCTTCAATCTAAACATGAGAAGATTTCAGTCCTTATGTTGCCAAATTGCACATGTTTGGTATCAGGAGCTAATGCACTACAATAGAAAGTGTAAAGAGCAGCTTTTTAGAGACAGTTACAGTAATAATCCAACTTGCAACAGTTACAAAAATAAAATTTAAGACCATTCACATGCAAAGCAGTCTAAAGCTTAAAACTCGTGTATAGACTGCAACGTTTAATTTATACTATTTACGATTAATTAAATAAACTAGTTTAAGCAATCAACGTGTTTAGCACTAGGTACTATTGCATAAGTAGGTGTTAAAAATCCTTAGCCGGATGAGCAATTCAACAAGCACACTATTCTACAATTTTACTGGCACTGAAATATCTTTGAGAGGCCAAATCCATTTTAACCATAAATATAGAACGAAGACATGCGTGAATAATCAAGATGAATATGCCCGACTGAAAAATACCCGAAAAATATTGAGGTTTTTTTTTATCCACCCTCCACTCAATGTCACGCTCGCCATAGGACACAGAAACCTATTCATATGCTTTTCACACTTTATTTTAGCTATGGCTGTGGAAGGTCTACGTCTTGATTTATTGCTTGGAGCAGACAACAAATAAGATTAATGTTTGGGTCTAGCTTTAGTCTAGAGTAGATGATCTTCGTGGATCTTACTATTTTTTATACTTATATAGTTTTAATGGTGTATAAAACGACAAAATATCGCGATACAGTAATTTAGTTGTAGAAATAAAGCATAATGTTTTTGCCCTCACCCAATGATGGATATTAATATTTTGCTAATAATATTTTATACCAATGTGTGAAAGTATTTTCTATTCAATGTATCAGCATCTAGATCTTTTGATATAACTTTAATTAAGATGATGATTTTTACAGGTATCCCGAACCGAAACATTTCCAGAAAATGCTTACTACTGCGTAGAGATAATAAATTGCAACATTAATGTAATAACTCAAAAACTTAGGGGCAAAGATGAAAAATAGTACTGCAACTTATCTTGTGATACGTCTTTCTTAATGAAATTAATGGAAATTAAACATATGTTTTTTTTTTAAAAAAAGATCTCTGTATTTTCAAACTTGTTTGACATTAGCAAAAAGCTGAGCTGTATAGGTCTTTGCCGTAGCTTTTGCTTATGCCCTGTACCTTTTGCTTATGTTCCGTTAAAATTAAAAACTGAAACAAAGTTATTATCATGTTCATATTCCTTAGCGTTTAAACAAATTACCGAATAGCTCGACATCTATTAAACAATTTAAAGGAATTTAGCAGTAAATGTACTTCATTTAAGCACCAAAGCAGATCTTTTCTCAAGTGTTTTTATTTTATAAATTAAAACACTTTGTTAAAATTTCTTAGGCATGGTATCAAATTAACGTCATAAAAAAGAAAGACAGATTTCAAGTGAAAGGAGATGCACATGGTATTTCCACAAACCAATTATATATATATATATATATATATATATATATATTTATATCAGGTCTAGAGAACACCATTACTAGTTTTCTTAAAATTAATTTTGGCTTCAATGTTTTTTAGCTCGATGAAAGCTATACATTTGAAGATTACTCTAAATTTAACAATAATTGCAGTGTTCTCTGAAAATGATGCGTCAAATATTTTAAGAGGAATTTTAAGTATGATGCCCATGACATTCTTATACCTTCAAAATGACAAATTGTAATCAAATATATTTTGTATTACGTAATGTAAAAAAAAAATATAAAAATAAACCATGAATGCGGGCTACTTTGGCCCTGGGGTCCTTCTTTGGCTCGCATTCACTGTATCTATAACATGTATGGACTCTGTAAGGCATCTTGCAATTACATGATAAAGAATTTTTAAATCCGAATCCAACTATTGAACTCAAAATAAGTGATTCGTCCTAGAAAACTCGACTCTCCGTCTCTCTACAAAGTAACCAACCCCAAACTGGCGCGACTCTTAACTACTATTTTTCTAAGAATTGTAGAGTATTTTAAAGCTGAAGTTGAACATTAGTAATCACTACCTATTCTAGTCCATATTCAATCCTAAGAACCACTATTTCCAAGGAATAAGTTATTCAATAAAAACTAAGTAAATCCCACTATTGAACTCAAAGCAAGTGATTCGTCCTAGAAAAGCCGACTTTCCGTCTCTTCAGAGTAACAACTCTAAATTGGCGCTACTCTTAACTACTGTTTTTCTAAGAGTTGTAAAGCGATTTCAAGCTTATAGAAGCAATTCCACGCCAGACTACTCAGATCAATAGCAGACTCATCCAGAAATATTATCCAATATTCAAAGACGTCAGGGTGACGACATTGAAAACGTTTATGCCCAGTGGTAGATATTTCCAACCATTATTCTGTCAAGTATCACAGGCGTATTGTATGAGATCGGTGAAAGAGTCGGGTGGGGCTCTTAGGGAACTTCGTTGATATCTAAGGAAAATAAACTGTCAATTCGTAGCCGTCTAGGCGAAAAGACGAATCTACCATCTTTCAGCAAACAGATAGGTCTATTTGCTTATTAAAGGATAGGTTGTGTAGCTAAAAATATAAAAATGAAAGATTGATGCTAGATACTGTGACATGATCATTGCATTGACGGTACACTGTTATTTTTAAATCGCTTTATTAACCAGTTAACTGTGTCGCTCCGTTTTGAAAGTGCGAATTTCTGTGTGTCACTAAAATCGATCGATGGCAAGTAAAGTCATCAAGCACAGAGTAAGTGTCGCTGTTAAAATATCGCATTAAAAAGATAGTTTTATTTTATAAAATTGCTAATTTTATTACTAATATTTATTTATTTATATACATTACATAATTAACGAAAAACGCAAGAATAATATATCTAAAGTTAAAATTTTAAATTCTTGTTGTGGAGTGGTATTCACAGAAACAGCCGGGGCGCAGTATAGCCTAGATGTTGCTTTTGCGCCAGTAAACCCACAACCAAACCAAAGCTGTTTCAGCAGGTGCATGCTGGGACGCATGCCCTTATCTCAAATTTTTCATAATTTATAAATTTTGTTTGTTCCGGCCTGGCCTCAAAATATTCTAAACATCTTGAAATTTGAGAATATGTTTAGTTTTTCATAATAATTACAATTTAAATAGCCAATGGTCACTACTTTTTACGCATGATGAGTATACACGTCGTGACAAAAAATCCTGGCACTTCTCTATGACGAGTATGTTCGTCAAACTCAGTTAACCGGTTAAAAGTTTTCATTGGGTACCCCAAACAATATAATTGTGGGAAAGGAGTAATATGCAACAATAGTCTGTCGAATTTCTTAACACTTCTTATAGCCTACTTTTAATTATTTATGTGCTTGATGTGCTCTTTTCCAAAACCACCAAACTGACAACCAATAAATGCTATGTTGTGTTTCAAACTAGTAGACAAGAAAAAGTATTTCCCACCTCTGGGATGAGAAATAAACATAAAGAACATAAAATAATGTGTAAATAAAGTGACTCGAAGCAGCGGCATTGGCAGAATTATTTGCAGAAAAGTGCAAAACATTAATGTTTAGTACAAACCTTGACTTTTCAAAAATAAGAATTGGTTAACCTAAGAAAATATTAGTTAATATTTATGAATTAATTTCTTGTTCAAATGAACAATTAGAAGCGCATACTTATTATTGCGAGAATTTTATTACTTTTCTCCATTTTTATTTTTCAAAAGCAGGAGTATACAAAAACCTCCTTCGACACTACTCTTTGGCGCCCTTGGCTTGAAGACTGATTTGCCAGAAAATGCATTGAACCCATTAACAACGGTTAGTTAGAAAACTTGCCAATCAAAGTTTTAGATTTTTTCTTTGCTAATAAATTGCGATAGCATAAAAATAATTTTCCCCAAAAAAATCTTAAAAATTCAAAATATACTTTAAATTATCTAAATAAAAGTAAATAAAAGTAAAAAAAAAAAAAGTAAAAGAAACTATTACTTTTTACCCATTTCAAAGTCGTCTTTAAAGGTTTAAATTCGACATAAAAGAAACTCAGAATTATATCTTATACTAGTACAATTGCATTTTTTCCTTCATAGGAAATTGTAATGACATAAAATAAAGTTTTTGAATTCTTTCACCAAAAACATCTTTTTAAAATCTACACTTCCCAGCATAAAAGAGACCCCAGATAATTTTCAAAACATAAGTTTGAAATCGATCATTCATAATTTCGTATTTAACAATCCTAAATGCAGGGTATCTTTTAATCTGGGGTCTTTTTTTACGCTGGCCACCCTGTACCACCAAGATCGTACTTTCCAAACCACGCAACTTCTTTTTTCCTTCCAGAAAAGAAATTTCTAACACAAGATGTTTACCATCTGCCAGAAATAATTTAATCTTTACTTTGTATCAAAAAACTGTAAGTACAAAACACCACTAACACTTGCATCTTTTTTTTTTTAAATGTGCTAGAAACCTGCCAGAAATAATTTGCCCGATACTTTTCAAAACATCAACTACGCTCTGCTTCATAGAAAATTACGATAACAGCGTCAGCAATCTGCCAGAAATAACTATTTCACACTAAACAAATTGATTAACGTAACTTCCAATGAAGAGTAGGTCATCCGATATAACATTTTAGATTCATTTAAAAATCAACGTCTTCCCCAATTGAGATACCAGCCGCGATTAGCCTACAGGCAAGCACCAGGCGCCTTTTTCAACACCCGGAACACACATAAACTAGACTTGCAGAGTAATTACAGCTACTTACTCCGCCTACTGAATACAATCTTATTTTTCGACCATCACGATGGTTCGGAAGCAAGCTTCTATGGGCGCGGCTTTATCGTACCAAACTTGCAATCTTCACCCTCAGGTTAAGAAATTAACTTTATAGGGTACGAACACACCTTTGAGGGGTCTTCGTGAAAATTTAGTGATCAACTTGCACTTTCAAAGAGGCTCAAATTGCATTTTGGGATCTTTGTAAGTTGCCGCTTTCTATAATTGACACCTCAACAGGAAAAAAAATTTTACTTAGCAATTAAAATACGCACCTACTTTTTTTAACTTAAGCAAAAAAATTTATAAAACAAATAATCACATAATCATAAAACTAGTAGCTTTACTTAAAAACGATGAATTATATATTATTCGACTCCGAATATTATACAGAGTAATTCGTAATATCCTTTTAGCCCCTTTAAATTTGATATGGAGTCTTGTATAGTCAGGGAAGTAACGTATTACCTATAGTAGAGTGACTACGCTAAATATTTTTAGACATCTTTTTTTTACGGCCCTCGCGGCGATTTATGAAAATTAAAAAAAAAAGAGTAAATTAAAAGAGATTGGCAAAAAAAAAGTCCAACTAGAAAAATGTTCACAATAATGACAAAATCACAGTAAAAATTTTCATAACGTTATCTGTAAAATTGGGGGAGATATTCGTAATTGAAATTATGGACTATAGTGACGCACAGTGGTCGGAAAAGGCCGAAAAACGGCAAAAACCCTGAAAAACTTCTATTTTGAGAAGAAAACTTTGAAAACCTCTGTTTCTTAAGTATTTTGACCCCTCCGAATTCATTTATGCTATAGCCAAGTTCGTACGAACAACCGTTTTAGCAGGAGCGTAAACAGAAAACTTCTGAGGGGGGGGGGGAATAAAATTGGTTAAATAATTTCGATAATTTCATTATTTTAATTTACTTGAACACTTAATAAATTATTATTTAATTTGCTAATCATTAATACATGATCTAATAATGAATAGTCAAATAATTATTGAATAACAATTAAGTAAAAATTTCTTTTTGATTTGTTACTTAGTTATTCACTAAATTATTTTGGTAAATTATTAAAGATTTAATTAAAATTCTTTAATTTATAATGATTTAAAAGTACACTTTAAAAATCAAAATACATAAATAAAAAAATTGAAGGAAAATTCATCCTAACGTAAAGTTTAACCCTAAATATTCCCCCAAACCCCGTGGTTACGAGTCAGCTTTTTAGATTAGGGTAAGTGCGGTAAATCGGGTGGAGCATGAATTTAAGAAAAATAATATTTTATACTAGCTTGCAATATAAGCTGAAAATGTATATCAGTCTTTCTTTTAAATCAAAGAAAAATATTTAATGTATTTAGCTTTATTTGATTAAGTTGGTACAAATAAAGTTTTTGTGTAAGTTTTTTTTTTTTTACATTTAAACTTGTTTTTTACTTTACCAACCCGATTTATCTATTACACAAAAAGTAAATTGGTTCAGCATTTTTTTAAATACAGCTTTGACTTACGTTGATAAACTTTCTTGATTACCTTTACACATAGAAAATTCTAAATTTTTAAACATTATATAGTAACTAATAATATTTTATGAGGTTTGTTATAAAATTATATATATATATATTGTTATGAAGACCTGCGTTTGGCATGTAGTGCCAGTTGTGCAGCTCAACATACATCTCTAAAGTTTCCTTGCAGTATTGCTTAAATTTCTCGAGATCTATTGAGGCTTCTCTGTTGATAGTATTGAGAATGATTTTGAATCTGTGAATTAGGCTATTATCCAGTCCATTAATATCTGATGTGATAGCAGGACCTTTGAAAAATCTCCTTCGTCGTTGGTTGTTCACCTCATTAATTTGCAAACCCAAAATTCTCTATTCTTTTGAGATTTTTCTAGAATTACCTTTTTCCTTTTTTAAATTTCTTTCACTTCCTTTGTTTGATTATTACTCCTCCATTTTTAAGCATCCATGTACTGAATTTTATTCGAACATGGAGTGATGAGAGGCCAAGTGGGATAAATGGGTTTACTTTTTAAGAGTTCCAAGTTGTTCGTTTCTGTCGATTTCGTTCTGCTACAAATCGGACACACTGACATAAACGCTGCGTGAATTAGACCTTCCCGTCGATCATTGATAGCACTAGAAAATGAGTCTCTGTAATGGGTTTGTGATTCAAGGAGGTCGGGCTACTACTTCCTCTCTCAGGACATCGGGTGTTTATTTAGAAAATTTAAACCGAATAGGTCTGCAGAATCAGGTCGATGGCGTCTGAGATTTAAAAAAAATCAAAATCGAACCAGTAACAACCATACACAAAGGTATGAGAAAAGTAAGGAACATAATTGTATCAGTCTCGCCCTCATTTTCAGAAGTTTGTTTATACTATGTCCCGTGGAACCATCACACCACCTTCTCTGGATGAATGCAGAAATATCAATTTCAGTTGGATAACAACATTTCTTCTGATTCAAAACTTGGTCGTAAGGATGGGAAAACATCGTTTCCAAATTATTTTGCAGATTGCCTTAAAACAGTAAACAATAGTCATGTTTGGATAACGGGGCTATTAATCTATAATTCCTTACAAGAGCTCGATTATTTGTAAAATATTTTAGCAAACGATAATTTTTATACGTCACTACTAAGTGCGGCATAACCTTGTTTATGTGTTTTCTATGGTGTTTGGACAGCTTGCTTCACAGATTTATGCAGATAATTACCAAAGTAGCAGATTGTAGCAGCTGATTCTTGGTTTATTGGTTAAAATATTGTTTAAGGTACAGTTTGAAACCAATAAGGCCTTGGCGCACGTTGGCGCACATTAGTTATAGCCTTTTATTCATACGAAAATATGATATTATAGGAATCATCATGAAAAACGTATTTTAACACATATTAAAAAAAGATTTCAACAAAAATCACAGAAAACAGTCCTAAGAATTCATTAGAATGCGAATATATATTTTTAATAGTTTATATCATTAATGGCAAATCAATAAATATTGACGTCAAAACGAGCTACTTTTTGTGTGATGACTTTCGGTGAGTGTAAATAAATAAAAAAATGTCTATTTAATGTCTAAATTCTGAAATCTTAGTAGTCAACTATCCTTAAAATAAAAAATAATGTCAATTTTCATTTTCCCCAAAACTTAAAAACCGGGGTTTTTGCCGCTCCCAGACCACTGTGATGACGTGACAATGGACTGAACCTGAATTGAGAAACGTGTTCCCCGGTGTTATGATACAGCTGTATGGTAACACCGGGGTCTTTTAGCTATTTTTTATAACATTCATAAATCGCAGCTATGGGCACTGTAAACTGTCTCAAAATATTTAGCATAGTTCTTTACCATAGGAATACGTTACTTCTCTGGCTAGACGAGACGCCGTTTCAAATTTAAAGGGTTTAAAAAGATATTAGGAATTGCCTTGTAGTCATAGTGCGGCAATTTGGTGCTGAAGGGTTTCTGAAGGTCCATGCAATAAAACTGGAATTCAATACCTTAAGCTTCCCACTTCGCATCCCGCGATTTCCGCAGGCAACGTAGAAGTAGCAAAATTTGAACATCCCGCGATTTCCGCGGGGATGCATTTTTCCCGTCTATTTGACTGTGCAACCCACTCTTTCCCCGTTCATGGTTTCATTTTGCCTTTTCTGTAATGTTTAATTTAATATTGAAATCTGGGTTAACAGATGACGTTAGATGTCCACATTTATGTGAAATATACAAGCATTTTGTGCGCTCTTTTCAAAGCTCAAAGATGTCTGTCAATAAGCATTTAGCTCAGCGAGAGAGTTAGTACACATTTTCAACTTGATTTGAAAAAATTAGCCAGTATATCTCTTAAAATTTAATTATGTTTTCGAAGCTATGATAAGCACAAAATCGACTTAAAAATTAGTACATTCTAATTACTTTTAAGTTATAATTATTTATTTTTTTTATTATTATTTTACGTTATTTTTAACAAAATTTGTAACGTTAGGATGTTTTAGGAGGCTTGGAGAAATGCATGGATTAATATGAGATTAAAAACCTTTCACAATATCCTGTAGCTATTTAATTAAATCAGGATCGTTTCCTGAGATATCTAATATGTTGCAGGCAATCCCTGTGTAATAAATATCACTAGTGTTATATTATAAAAAAGGCTTTATTCTAATTTAATCTAAAGGATTATTCTAATTTTTTTCCGTAAAACTTGTTAAAATTGCTATTTAAGGGTGTGAGGGACATGCTATTTATACTTTTTAATACTTAATAACTCGCAATAATGCAAAAAAAATTCAACTATTTTTCTATTAGCACTAGAATATTTTTAATAAAGTTTAACTTTAAACCTTTAAGAAATGGTTGAATTTTTGAAAAATTCTAGGACTTTTTTCAATTATCAAACATAATTCGAAAGGACAAATGAAACATTAAAACACCACTTCTAAAAATGTATATGCCTTTATATCATACGGATCTAGAGTTATATAGATTAGAAATTCGAAAGATAAAAAAAAATATCTACAACATAAAAAAAAATTTTAAAAAAAAATTTCAATTACAATTATGATTATAATAATTGGATATTTAAACTTAAAATGCCAAAAGAATTCAAGCCTTGATTAATACAACTCAGCTCATAAATATTTTATGAAACAGTAAAAAAAAATTCCTTGTTATTAGTTATTGTGTTTTATAATTTGATTTGTATAGTTTGTTTTAAATTCTATTTTTTTTTTTTTTTTGCTTCGAAACCTAAGTGTTTTAAATATATCAATATTATGATGTTGACAAAATAAATTGTTATAGCAGCATCCAACATATGCTTTGTACCATAAAACTTTCTTTCAACAAACCACCCAGTCTCGAATAGTCAAAAATAACTTCTCGAGTACTCCTTAAAACTTTGCTTCCGTATTTGTATAACCCTGAAAATGACGTGGCTGCCTCCGTTTCTATCTGAAAAAGCCTCCGCCCCTCATAAATTCAGCTAGTTTCTGTCCCAACACTCTTTCGAAAGAAAACCAGGTTTTCTTAGAATTTATGCTTTACAGACCTAAAATGATAATCCACAAAGTGTGTGGGACAACATCTACATATAACTTAATTTATATATACATTTTAAGTCATGTTAGAAAAACAAAAGTTAAATTATGCGTGATAAATTGCAAACAAAAAACTTATAAATTTATACCATGCTAAATTAAAAAGATTACCTATGAGGTAATGGGTGAAATCTATTTATTCATTGGACAATACAATTTTACACGTGTTATTTAAAAATAAAACGTACGGCATAGTGAAGATTTTGTGTACATATGGTGATTATATTTAAGGGAATTGGTACCCCTTGTTATCACAAAAAATAATAAAAATATCAATTTTCTATTTTTTGCGTGCTTATAATCTTTGAAACCTTCTTCTTATTCTGGCAAGTTTTTGAGCTGATCCCGGTAACTGCAATTGCAGAAAAACTATATTTTTATGGAGAATTTTGCATTGCTGCAATAGCTCCTTTGATGTTTCGAACGCATTTTTCTCTGTTCGTGATTTTTGAAATTCCCACCTTACTCAAAATGCTAAGACTTCAGCAAATATGAATGAAAAGACTTGAAATTTTTTTTTGTGTCATTCTTAATATCTATTTGACAAAAAAGGCATGGATTTTTGAATATTTTTTTTTTTTACAAATTTAAGTGTTGAAAAATGCCTGTTTTTTAAGCTTTTTTTTACCTATAGGTACAGTAACTATCGTTTTTCTCGAAATCTATTTTACTTATTCTAAATACGATGCCTAAAACGTTTGAGTATATTACTAGAAACATTTATTTTAAAAAGAAATCAGGAAAAAATATTGAAAAAGGACAAAGAAGATAGAATTTGAAATTCGATGAATTTTTTAAAAAAAATTTTAATTTTGAAGATTTAGAACACTGTGTGATGTTTTTTAAATAAAATTTAGTTTTTACAAAGTAATACATTCAAATATGTAAAATTATAATTTTAAAGGCTTAAATAAAAATAAGATTGAAGGGTACCAAGTCCCCTTAATGTAAGTTGTACACCTTATCAGTATGATCCGAAATTTAGCCTGAATATATGTGAAGCGGGTAATAGCATAAGAAAAAAAACTATTTGTAATTTTTTATAAATACATTTTTATATGCTATATCATTTCACGTTTCTTCGCGTATACTCCAGTCAAACTTCAGGACATTCTCAACAGAGGTTTTCTTTTTACAAGTTGAACTTTTATTTTAACTAGCTGCTAAGCCCGCATCGTGGAGATCCGCCGTTAGTGTATGTGTATAGGTCCCAGCTTTTGAGGCTTTGCTAACTACTCGCTGAAAGGTTTATTTCTACGCAAGCCCAAGCTGGCTTCTCTCTCTTACAGATTTATTGCTATTAAAACTCAGGCTCGCTTCGCTCGTTAAAAGATTCAATGCTGATCAAGCATAAGCTCGCTTCGCTCGTTGAAAGAATCAATGCTGCTCAAGCATAAGTTCGCTTCACTCACTAAATAGTTAATTGCCAACTAAATTCTCATTATTAGAGACCCCCCCCCCCCCCTGCTTCTCCTTCCGTCGTGAAACGAAAATAAATTTCCTATTAATATAATAATATCCCCTTCTTCCCCCCCCCCCCCCAGAATATTGTAACATTCTGTTTGCGAAAAGCAAAATTAGAAGTCCACAACAATACTTCTTTGAAAATATCAGAGCTCTAAGCACATTAAAATACTAAAGATCTAAAACTCGTTAAGATTTTGACACAATGTTTGGGAAAAGTAAAATTAAAGGTTTGGCCTTTACTTATGGTTAAAATTTCAAAATTTTACAAATATTGGGAATCAGTTTCTATAAAGCCACAAGGATAGAGCCACACACACATACAGACGTTTTTATTGTTATAAATTATCCTGGCGAATTGTAATATATTGGCGAGTTGTAATATACTAAGCTTAAAAAGTAACTATCATTTTGTAAACATTTATATTTTTATATAATGACTATAGAAGTCTCTGGAACAATGCATACCATATACTAAATCTAAAAGCTGTTACTTCGTCACATTAATTCGTTTGGATGACAAAATTGAAAATTATAACAGCAATTATAAAATTTATTATTTTCAGAGATTTAAACTTTTGAGTCAGACATTTATTTTCCGTAACATGTATGCCTCATGCACGTGCACTTATCGAAATTTTCTGGATCATACCAAGCACTTATTTTTAACCCATACGCGACTTACAGATTTTTAAACAACCAATTCAATTGTTTTGGTGTTCTACAAAATCCGCACACATAAATAAAATGAAGGAAAAAAATTGTATAGAAAGTATAACCCTCGGTCATTAATTTGAGGTCTGATTCCATAATGATTGCATAAATGAATTTATATCAAGAAATGAATTCTGGCATAGCACTTAGCGGCAGCCTAGTAAAGAAAAAAATTCCGTTGTGATCTTCCTACTTTCCCATCAGTTACCATCGAAGCATAACGTCGGAAAGCGTTTCTCTTGATTATTAGCTAAGTGCCAAAATGACATTTTTTCCTAGCATTTTTTTTAACGTTGTTTATTTTTTTTTATGTGGGCCCTCTTTCTCGGAATCACTCCCAGAATAGTCAAGCTCTTTGAGCTTCTTAGAAGGATTCTTATAGCTCAACTCAAAATTGAGGTGGTTACTTAAGCAACAGTGATACCAGGCGGGCGTTAACTGCCTTTCAGAGCGGCGACTTCAGAACGTCATGGTTTATCGGACCATACCATTTTCTTTGACTTCCTTCATATTTTGTTCCCCTCCCTTATTCGAGAGACGTAGTGAAGGCCTTGCTTTCAATTACGCGCTGTTGAAGGATTACAAAAAAAAAAAGGTCGAAGTACATTATAGGCCGCCGCGTTCGCCACTAACTTATCGAGGCGAGCCTTATGACTTACGTTGTAGCTTTTCGCGGGCCGGATGCTCCAATATATGTATAGTTACTTATTATTGATTTAACAATCTATAGCATTTCTGAAAACTGAAGAAAAAAATATATTGATTTTTTTTTTATCTTAATAAAATTACAATTGATATTTGATTCTTTTTTTCAATCAATTGAAAAATAATAAATTTCATTTTTAGTATATCAAAGTCTAAAAACAGAAGTTAATCTTTTGTTTCAACATGACAATGCGACTTATAATAAAAAATATTTTAACTGCACTTCCAGATTACTCCATTTTAGTCGATATCAATTACGAGACGATGGCGGTCGAAATCATTCAGTTTATTTTATGTTAGAGTCTATATCTGTAATAGTATGTGCTGCAGCCAATTTTAATAAAATGTCCCAATGAGATTCTGTTTAGTTATTTCTGCATTTATTCTTGATGACAACCATCTTGCTGAAAGCTTCATCTAGTTTCTTCTAGCACGTAGTGTAGAGCTCTGTTCTACATAGTTAATACATACTATTTCGGATATATTAGAAATATGAAAGAGAAAGTCCGTAACATGAAATTTGATTTTTTATCTTCTGTAGAGCCGGTGGATCAAAATACCAAAAGAGCAAAATGTCTCTTTCAAAATCTACAACTTCACCAAACTCTTGCGTTAACAAAGACGTGATTATGAAACATTTCTGCAACGTATTGACGAGTCATTCTCTTTCTGCTTGGGAAAAAAAAAGAAGAAAAAAAAAACTTTACCTACGTTTCCGCTTATCCAACAGAAAAAATATCAATCAACAAGAAGAGAACAGAAGATATTCTAATATTAATGGTCAACTATCCAGATGAAAACACTGTAAAATATATCAGCAAATTTTGCAGCACTAGGTGACAGAGGTGTTACCAAATTTTTTGACATACTAGTGACATAGGTGTCACAAAAAAATTTGGGTAGGAATGTATTGAAGTTGAAGGATATCATTTTTAGTACTTTTCATTTCTATAGAAATTTTTGTAGCTTGTTTCTAAATTTTTTTTATTACTTCTACTTTGTATAAGAAAAAGTTTAAATTTTTTATTTATTATAAATATAGTTGGGATTTTATTAATTGAAATTGTCATTCTTTCTTTCTCAATTTAAATGCCTTTAAGAAATCCATAAATTCACAGACTTTAAATCTTTAGAATAAATCTTTAAAATCTTTTAGAATAATTTGAAACCAAAAATGAGTCATAACATACAAATATTAGTTGGAAAAAATGAGATGAAGTCGAGATTTTTTTTTAATCAATGCATATCGCTGAAACCGTTTTTTCTGATTACCAAAGAATATGTTGCGAGGACTTAAGTTTTTTTTTTAAATAATCCATTCTTTTCTGAAATTGATTAAATAGCTTTTTAAGAAGCTTTTGATTAAAAATATTGTCAAAGTTATAATAGTCACAAGAAAAATTGCTTTGTAGGAATGCATTGTATGGCCATCTACAACTAAAACCCTTCTTTCACATGAAGCAATGAGAAATTTTCTTTTGATAGGACTTTCTTTAGAGTCTTAGAACTCAAATACTATGTCATTGTCCGATCATCCCATCAATGACACTAATCCACCCTCATCCCACTATATCATATTCCTGAGGACACAAGAATCCGAACATCCTTTTCATTCAGAAAACTTTTTCAAAGAGATGAGGGGTTAGGTTTACAAGGAATATAATAAGGTTGTAAATATACGAGAGTTATAAATAATTTTCAATTGAGAAAGACAAAGGCCAGAGCGATACACAGTGTTAGAAGTGTGGTTAGACGGTGGGTGACGCAACCCAACCCACTTTTTAAGAAAATACCCATACGTCTCCCCCACTTCTAAAACCACCGAAATCCATCCCTCCACTTTTAAAAACACTCAATCGTCTAAAACTACTACAGAATAACAATAATCTTTAAATGCAGTGACACAGAGAAAAAGTGATTTAAAGTTTTCAAACGTCAAATAAAATTATTTATGGTATATATGTCACCATACTATTATAGAAATATATTATACTACTTTATACAACGATATAAGTATTTTATTAACAAATACAGTTACACTTGGAAGAACTTTCATTTAAGTTAAATTTCTATTCTTGTTTCATATAAAGAAAAGCTATTAAAAAATAGAGTTATCTATTAACTTAATTTCAAGAAAGTATGCACATTTAAACGCAATACTCAAATCTAATGAAACAGTTATGTATATAATGTTAAATTATTACTTCACTTTTCAAGTAAAAAAAAAACTAAATGGCAGAATATCCATTAAAATAACAATAAATTTGAGCCTTTGTTCAATGTTAGTGTTAGAAAGTATAAATTATTTCCTGTTTTAATATAAGATGTGAAATTATGAAATTTATCGTTGGGAACCGGGAGGTTACATTTGTCACCAACTTTTGCCCCCCCCCCCCTTTTCTTTTACCACTTCTACCACTGGGGTGATACACATAAAAAGGTGCTCCCCTGGTCAGTCGGAATACTATCTTTACACGCTCCTGCTCATTTACTGCACAGTAGAGGTCGGCGATATATCGATACGACGATATTTTTATCGATATTTCTAAAAAATTATCGATGTTAAAAATATTGCTAAAAGTCACCGATATATCGATATTTTCAAACATTTTTAGTTTTTTGATTATCGTTTTGTAGTTCCGTGTATTTTTTCGATTTTCTTTATTCCCTTTTCAAAAACTTCAAAACTAAAGTTAGAACTTAGCTGAGAGACAGTTAAAATGGCACCAATATTCAATATTTTTCCATACACTTAAAAGCTATTGAAAATTATCTAAATTTTTCTTAAAGTCACTGCACCAATTAAGCGAAAATATAACTTTTTTTTTGTAATAGATCCATTTCAGTTGAAAAAGTAGTCACCTTACAAAAAAGCAATCATGAAAAATAGAAATTTGTCCCAAAAAACTTTGTTTCTGGTAAAATTGAAAATTAAATAATAAAAAAAAACATGTATCGATGTATCGATGTTTTATCGATATTTTTTGCTATGCAACGATTTAGTATCGATATTTATTTTGATCGATATTTAAGACCTCTACTGCACATGCACTCACATCAAAATATTTATGCAGTAGAGTAGACGATAATCAACGTCAAGCAAAGCTTTGTCATTTTTCTACTCAAAAATTCAAGCACCTTTGTTTCTCAGACATTGCTAGATCAAAGTAAGTCATTTACTTACAATTTTAAAAGCAATTTGTTGCTTTGAACTCAAAAAATGCACATATATCTATATTAGCTTAAGAAGTGCGTAGAGATGAGAAGTAAATCTGTTCTGTCAGAATTTAATGCTATCTAACTTCTACAAACTGAAAAGAAAGTGATAGTAGTATTGACCATTGGGGTACAAAATGTACATTAGTGGGAAGAAAGGACACTTTGCAAAATGTTAAATTCCAAAATTGGAGGGACAAGTTTATCCCCTAATAACCACCATGGAGTCAGATGATATTGCGAATTTACAATATTTAAGTTTCATTTAATCGACGCAAATGGTTTTATTACTGAAAAATCTTATTTTTTATTGCGTTTGAATAAATAACTCACTATACTCAAAATAAAAATTTTATCATTTTTCTTGTATTAACTAGAGATTGAATTTTACCCAAATTTAAAATATCTACCATTAGAATATAGGTTATTAGTATACCTTTGGGTAAGAATTAAGCACTTTTAACTTTCTAAGGGCACCAAAATAACTGCCTAATAAACATCCTCCCACTCTTTTTTTTCACCTCAAAAACACTACTTAATAAAAGTATAAATACAGGAAAATTTTAGTACCCTTCGAATCTAATTTTCAAGTTATGCGCCTGTTAAACAGTACTTATTTTTATCTTAAAAACAATGTTGCTTCTCATTTTCTCATGGTGAAAAAATACTTCTAAAAATCAAAAATTATCGCATGAAACAATGGTAACAACATTAAGATTGAAAGAAATAATAAAAGAAACGCGTTTCGCCTGAACATGAACGCGTTTCGCTCTCTAATATCATAATACAGATTTTCTGAGCTGATAAAACAGTAATCTGTGCCTGATGATTACAATTAGTGCATAAAACAATGTCGACTACTTCATGTATTAAATGAAAACTGCTTACGATTGGAAATTTATTTTCAATTAACAACTCGATTAGATACATTACATGAAATTCGATCTCAGTAAAAGAACTTGGAGACATTTTTCACCAACTGCAGTCAAAATGAGTTATTATCGTGTTATTCTGATTGGCAGTAAATTAAAACCCAGTCGTTATAAAAAACCTTCTCAACATAAAACATGGGATATCGCAGGTATTAAAACAGACATTCTGTAGCATTCGAAACAGACGCTCAAGAAACAGCGCCGCCAGATTGACAATACAGACATTAAACAGCACTTATCTTCTTCTGCAACACGATATAAAACTGGATGGCGTAGAATGAATTTATATAGCTGAAGGGAAGGTTTATTATCGGCGGAAAAAGAGAAGGGCATTGAAAGAAATAGAAAAAATGCTGTCGTTACGTCGTTTATCTCATCCCTTTTTCTTTCATTAAATCGCCCACTGCGGTGACCAAATCGTTGATGGAAATGGAGACCCAAGCAAATCTCTTGATTTATATCTCGCCTATCTGAGTAAATATTTTATGAGTTATTGTAAATTGGTTAGCTGTGTTTGCAGATTACTCTCTATGTAGAATAAATATTTTTGGCCAATTTTGAAAATTAATGATAATGTTTGATTAATAAAACATTTATAGTGGGCGTCAATTTATCGTGGTCACCCCTCCTGCTGAAGTTACTATAATTGACAAATATGCCGTTTCCAGTTGTTTTTTTACGATGGATTTTATATTTGCTTACTGTAATGTTTGCGATGAGTTATACATATACATTTCAAGAATTTCTATCAGAAATGGCATATTTTTTATAAATTTCTAAGTTCGGATATTCTAAGTTTATCAGCTTCGATATTTGATTAGTATATTTGACTGTTTTACAAAGACACCTTCAAATAACGTATGTAGAAATAGAAACCAACACTTTAATTGTTTCTTAAATACATTTTTTAAACATATTTCAAATTTAAAAGAGTTTAAATGAGAAAAATGAATAGAAAGTAAGAAGATTGAGTGATACCATTTAGTATCTCTCAATTTAAAGGTAAAAGTGGTAATTATGAAATTTTCAAAATATGACAGTAAATATGATTTTTACGATATGTTGCAAATATTTTGTTGTTGCTTACTTATCAGTACTTCTCGGTAACTAATTTTATAAAAATATAAACTTTCCAAATTAAATGTTACAAACTAATTTTGAAACAAATCAAGACTTAAATATCAAATGCCAACACGTAAAAATAGTTTAAAGTCCAAAAAGTTTTGTTTACAATTATACTGCGCTACGTCTTTAAAAAAAATCAATAGCGTAGAGGTTGGTCGTAATTGTGAGTATTACAAAATATTTTGAATAAATTTAACAAAAAAGCTTATTCTAGACCGTATTTCTACTAAATAAATAAAGGAAATAATTAAATAATTTTTTTCTAAATTTTCTAGGATCAAACGTTTAGTCAAATCAACTATTGCGCACACGTGAAACTTTTCTGTTTTTAACTCTTAATACCTATTATTATTTTAGATTTTAAACCGATTTATCTAAAGGAAATAAAGAAACAAATATTTTATGCAATAAACGGCATACTTGAATGATAAAATTATATTCAATTACCAAAACCACTTGGTACATAACAAAAATTTTATAAAAATTACGAATAGTAAATCAGTAAAACATGTATTGTTACAAATAGTGTAAACCAATAGAAATTTACATTTTAATAAACAAGGTAAATAAAAATGAATATAGCGATTACAAACGGCTATAACTATTTATTGAAAAGATGTAGATGGAACGAAACTTCAAAATTGTGTTCGTTCCTTCAACATTCTGTGTTAATCTTATCGATTAATTCTTTTTCATTAAATAGTTATAGCCGTTTGTAATCGCTATATTTGAATTACTCTGTACGATGTAAAAGTAGCACTTTATTAACAAGTACTACAAGTATGCTTTAAAGAAATAGTAACTTCTTCAAACTATGATTGGATTGAGATATAATAAATAATCAACCATCATCACCAATTCGTAAAAAATAAATTGTAAATTCGAGAGTACTCGCTGACATAACTGGTACATGAGAACACGCTTGTGAGCTTCTATATGGAATCTATATGTGGGCTTTGAAAGAAAAGCAAAATATTGTAGCACAAATTTTCTGTATATAGTTGTAAATAGTGACGTATTACTTTAAAATTCTATTGTAATTTATTTTATCTTATTTTATTTACTAACAGCGATAATACAGGTTAGAAAAAGGTGGCAACACCTAAAGCAATCGGGAAATTTCAAGATGTTTCTTTTTTTTTTCCGATGAATTGCCTGGGTATTTCGAGAAGGTTCTCACGCGCCTGTATAAATTCGACTGCAGCTAAAATCGACGGACAGTTTGACTTCGGAACTTGATGAAAGCTGAGCGCTTTGAGTGTGCCTGACCTGAATTATCGCTGAATTCGAAGTTGTTATTATTAAAGCTTGTGTTGAAGCTTGATAGTGATTGCACTGTTCTTCGAATAACTTTTGTATTATCTTGAAGAGAGAATAAATAGTTTTTATGTAGTAAAAACTGCGCCATCATTGCCTCTGCGGAAAATCCACAACAATATGTTAAAGCATGAGAGAAAATTGCAAATAGTGAATTTTCTCGGGTAAAAAGATTATCATCATAAAACGAATCAAACATTTGCAAAATCCACCATGTTCACAAATAAAAAAGATAAAGATCATTTTCCTTAAAACGTTACCTTCAATTAAACATTGTTTTAAAATTAGACCTAAAGGGGAGAAAAAATTGCTTGCCAAAATCCCTCGAAATGGTTTTACCAGCTTGTCTTTAAAATTAAGTGTAACCTTGAGATAAATTTAATTATCGAATAATGCTATAAAAACGAAATATTCAAGGCAAGAGTGTAAGAGCCCTTTGTTAGTGATATCATATTTTCAAATAAACAGATCAAAACTTATCTGTCAGCTTACATATTTTTAAAAAATAAACGAAATACTTCAGATTAAAATGCTGTAAAGTTGTTTACATCTGATCTAACAATAACAAATATATCTTATCTATGAGTAGCGAAATAGGGGAGGAGAGAGTAATCTTTCCAAAGGAGTAAATTCTTTATAAACCCTACAGTTTCTTTAATGGAAACATTTCAACAAAGCAGTGGGCAGAGGAGACAGATGGGCAAAGATCCGGTCGTCTTCAACGTATCTTTTCTGAAAAAGTAAACTTAATTGTCCATTACATTTCACGCAACGTCACCAACCACGAAAGTCATTGGCTTCCATCCAATAGATTCTTGCTCCAGAAGTACTAAAGCTCTCCAGCAAGTCATGAACCTTTATCAGATAAATCGAAACGGATACGATTACACACTTTCACTTAGCTTTAAACTCATTAGATGTATAAAGTTTTGATTAATACCGGGCAACTTAAATAATGACAGCTGGAGCGCAATGACTTAATGAAAAGGGGGATGAGCACTAATGAAAGGTTGCTGATTAGAAAATAATCAAATGAATATCAGTTGTTAGTATTATAGAAATTAATGAAGTATTCATCAATTGTAAATAAAACAATCAGTGCTAGAAGTGTGGGTAGACGCGGGGTGACGCGTTCCCTCACTTTTCAAGAAAATACCCATGCGTCCCCCTACTTCCAAAACCACTGAAATCCATCCCTCCACTTTTAAAAGCACTCAACCTGTCTAAAAATTACTAAAGAAAAATAACATTAACCTTTAAATGTAGTGACACTGAGAAAAAGTGATTTAAAGTTTTCAAATGTAAAAATTAAATCTATTTATGGTATTTATCATACTACTATAAAGATGTATTATACTACTTTGTATAAAGATATAAGTATTTTTATTAACAAATACGCTGGGTAAACTTTTAGATTTGGAGAAAATTTAAGTTAAATTTATTCTTCTTTGATATATTGAGACAAGCTATTTAGAAGAGAAAAAAAAAAAACATTTTAAAAATCTTTATTAATTTAATATGAAAGTATGTACATTTAGAAGCATTCAAGAGCAATTTAGAAGCAATCTAAATAAACAGTTATGTATTTAATTTTTAGTTATTACTTCACTTTATTTCTTACTTCCAATACCCATGCGTCCCCCTACTTTCAAAACCACTGAAATCCATCCCTCCACTTTTAAAAGCACTCAACCTGTCTAAAAATTACTAAAGAAAAATAACATTAACCTTTAAATGTAGTGACACTGAGAAAAAGTGATTTAAAGTTTTCAAATGTAAAAATTAAATCTATTTATGGTATTTATCATACTACTATAAAGATATATCTTTATACAAAGTAGTATAATACAAGTATTTTTATTAACAAATACGCTGGGTAAACTTTTAGATTTGGAGAAAATTTAAGTTAAATTTATTCTTCTTTCATATAGAGACAAGCTATTTAGAAGAGAAAAAAAAAACATTTAAAAAATCTTTATTAATTTAATATGAAAGTATGTACATTTAGAAGCATTCAAGAGCAATTTAGAAGCAATCTAAATAAACAGTTATGTATTTAATTTTTAGTTATTACTTCACTTTATTTCTTACTTCCAATACCCATGCGTCCCCCTACTTTCAAAACCACTGAAATCCATCCCTCCACTTTTAAAAGCACTCAACCTGTCTAAAAATTACTAAAGAAAAATAACATTAACCTTTAAATGTAGTGACACTGAGAAAAAGTGATTTAAAGTTTTCAAATGTAAAAATTAAATCTATTTATGGTATTTATCATACTACTATAAAGATGTATTATACTACTTTGTATAAAGATATAAGTATTTTTATTAACAAATACGCTGGGTAAACTTTTAGATTTGGAGAAAATTTAAGTTAAATTTATTCTTCTTTCATATAGAGACAAGCTATTTAGAAGAGAAAAAAAAAACATTTAAAAAATCTTTATTAATTTAATATGAAAGTATGTACATTTAGAAGCATTCAAGAGCAATTTAGAAGCAATCTAAATAAACAGTTATATATTTAATTTTTAGTTATTACTTCACTTTATTTCTTACTTCCAAGTAAAATAACTAAGTCGCAGAATATTCATTAAAATAAGAATAAATTTTCAACCCTTGTTCAATGTTAGTGTTAGGAGGTATAAATTATTTCCTTCCTAGTTAATATTTTTATAATAAAACAGGAATTTATAAAAATTTATCGTTGGGGTGGGGGGGAGCTTGCACTTATCACCAACTTTTGGACATCCCCTTTTTTCCCCCTCACTTCTACCACTGAAATCAATATGTTTTAGTTGAGTATATAGCTTCAATAATGGTACAGAAAAATAAACTAGAATAGAGAACTTCATTATAGCATAGACAATCCGAATAAACATTTGCGTAATATTTGTGTAGTGATATTTATTGGTATTCATTGATTATAAAATTGATATATATTATTGATTACTAAACATTTAGGGCTCCCGGATATAATTGTTATTGGATTATTAATATAAGTATCAGAACTTAAGATTTTTTAAGTCATCATATGTATGGTTATTTTCAAAAATTATAAGTAGTGTAACGAAAATAATTGTTTGGAAAATAATCTCTTAAAATAACGTTGTTTTGTATTAACAATGTAAAAACCAAAAATTTTAGCTGCACATTATTTTTTTGCTAGTGTCTTTTTTTATATTAAATTACAGTTTATATTTTAATGGACGAGCCTGGTCAAACGCATATTTTTTCTTTATGTGTTTTAACAATCCCATTTGCATAAAATAACAAAGCACTTTGTTATTACTTTGTTATGATAGTTGCACTATTAAGAACTAGACAAAAAAAAAAAAAAAAACATCGTTTGGGGACCATGTCATCTAACATTTTGTTTTCAAATTTACAACATAAAAATTCTATGTAAATTACTAGTATTCGAATCTAGTATTTTTCACAAAGGTTGATGAAATGCAATTTTGAAACAGCAATATCTATTACGATATTACGTTGGACTTCTTAGATACTCTACAAAATGTATTTCTATACAGCACTGAAGTTGGGCAACAAAAACGCTCGATAGCCCCTAATCTTAGTTATTTTTCACAAATCAGTAAGAAAGTACAATCGTTCTTAAGTTTACAAAATTCTATGTAAATTACTGGTATTCGAATCTAGTATTTTTCAGAGAGGTTGATGAAATGCAATTTTGAAACAGCAATATCTATACGTTGGACTTCCTAGATACTCTACAAAATGTATTTCTAATTACAGCACTGAAGTTGGGCAACAAAAATGCTCGATAGCCCCTAATCTTAGTTGTTTTTCACAAATCAGTAAGAAAGTACAATCGTTCTCAAGTTTGACTCTCAAGTAAATTTCTGGCAGGACCTTGATACAGTGATTTTGAACTTTCATTGCACTATCTCAAGAGTTCAAATTAAACAGCAGGCTGCCAAAAGAATTCAAGATTTCACTCCAAGATCAGATTCAAAGAATTAATAGATGCTCAGGTGAAGAAACATCCTAGCTATCCTTGCAATTCTTAAGAACGGATAAAAATAAACATAGACATTATGAATGAAAAAGTGTTACGTAATGTAATGTGCACTTGATGAATGCGCGAGCCAAAAGGTCCATTGCATCAGATATCGTAATGTATGAAGTAGACTCAAATTTAGAAAGTGTTAATGACTTTTTAAGCTGTTCGTCTAACTGGGGGTGAATAGCATTCGAAGTTTTTGAGATGAAAAGATAGCTGCGATGAAAATGAATCACGATGAATGGCAGTGCAATTACAATTGCTGAAATTTGAAGTATTTCCTTATTTCAAAAATGCACAAGTGTACATTGTGCTTAGTTGAACAATTTCTGGTAAAACATTCATTTCAATAATGGAATTATTGTTGTTTCATAGATGGCAACTCAAGGAATAAGAAAAGAAGTTTAGAAGATTTTTGTTAAGTTCTTTTATATTTCATTTTTAAAAGGTTTATAATTTGTATTGCAGGCAGTCAAACAATTTTTATAGAAAATACTGTAGACGTTCGATTTATACCTTGTTGGTGTAATTCAGCAAAGAAATATTATAGACTAGCTGCATAAACCCGCAATCTCACAATAAGGTTCATTTCCATCTCAAAGGTTCAAACTCCCCATTAATACTCTTCCCCATCGATAAGCAATTTTTTTTTCGTTAATTCAATACATCTTTGCCAGCTCACTACCTCCCAACTGGCAGAAGTTTTGAGAACTTATTGTGATGAGATTTTTTTAATGCATTGAATTATAGGAATTAAAAAAAATAATAATAAAATCGTAACATTCTGTCAGTCAGAAGCACAATTAGAAGTCAAACACAACTTATGTTTCAAGTTTCAAAGTTTACCGAATACTGGAAGTTAGTTTTTATGGACCGAATCAGACTCACAAACCTTATCAAGTGTCAAATCGTATCATTCTCATTCAAATTATAATTATTTAATTCTTACTTACCTTTTAGGTTACTTCCATTTTTTGTTCCCAAAATTCAAGTGTAGAATTTGTTGCTATACTAATTTGTGATAAAATATTTTATTTATATAAATACATTTTTAAACACTGCTCATTTATGCGAGTTCAGGTAGTTACTTGTAATAATTTTATTTATTTTGGATCGTGCTGGAAAGCTTTAAATTACCATTAATAAATCACGAGTTTAATAATTAAAAACCAAGAAAAACGTAACTCTAGAATACATTAATGCAACAATTAAAATTACCACAAAGAAATTTATAAAACATTAATTTTGTAAATAAATCAATAATCCATAAACATCATTTAAGGAACACCAGGGATATAAAGGTTAATAATCTTAATCCACCGTACACCAGCATTTACATCAAAATGTAAAAATTTTTACATTTTGATGTAAAACACATCTTTTCACCTCTTTAAAAAAAAACTCTTTCCACCTTCTTGATAAAGCTTCCAACACCCAAACCAAATAAAATGAAAAACTAGGCGTCTTTACTGAAGAAAACTCCAATTAACTATAATGCTTAATAAGAGCATAACTTGAAATACCAAAGGAAAAAAAAATGTTTAGCATTACAAATAACGATGACGTTATCGTCTATCTTTTTACCCTTATCTTTGAACCACAGACATTTCTAACATCATTCCGCGATAATACTTGCGTAGTTCTCTTTTGGTTTCAAGTTTCATAACCATCCATCATAGTAATTTTCAATCGAAAGTGAATCTTAAGTTTTAATTAAACACGCCTGTCATCAAATTAAACCAAGCAGCGTGTTAGCGACAACAGCTTGAATAAATAAGGGAGTCCCTTTTTATCATCTGAGGTAGTTTCGTTGTTGAATCATCGCGTAGGTTGATGATCACTGAAAATGTTTCGCAGTAGAATTTTTAGTATTTATCTTCCATCATGGAATTCTTCGGTCATCAATGGCTGTTTAGACCTTAGACCAGTTTGAAATTTGCAAGGGTGCTTTTTTGAAAGATGGGGAAGCCACTTTTCTAATATGGGAGGTAAATGCACGAATGCGTATTTAGTTGAACAAGTTCAAATAACTTAGAATATGAGTTTTATCATCTTAAGTAGTTTTAGTAAAGCGAGAATTTATTAATCTTTTGTGATTAGGATGTTCTCTGAAAGCTTTCCCAAGTATATTTTTTTTAATTTATTTTTCGTTGAATTCTTCGGTTGTCAATTCTTGTTTAGACAGTTTGAAAATAGGTGAGGTTACTTCATTCAAAGATGCAAGGCCTCTTGAATTATTAAGGTAAATGCTTATACAATGACATACAGGAAAAGTAATGTAGTTCTATTATCGAAGCAAGTGTTCATAAAGAGATTTTCAGTCGCCTCTTGGGATGTCCACTGAAAGTTCTTCGAAGTGGACTTTTTTGAATTTATCTTTCATGGAATTCTTCAGTCATCAATGACTGTTTAGACAGTTTTAAGTTAAGGGAGGGTGTTTCACTGAGGTTCAATAGCAAAAGACCTCACTTGAAGTGCTCTCAATGGCATGGTAGTCCTTCAAAGACTACTTCAAAGCTGCAAAGGTTTATCCAATAAGAGTTCATAATGATTATTTTCTGTCAGTCATTCACTTTCATATGTTAAAAGACTAACCCTGGATGATGTGGTCACGGACATTCCAAATATTTCCTGAATTTAATCAACAAGAACGCATAAATTTAGTTCAGTATGTAGTTTGCCTAAAAAGGTTGAAATTCATTTTTATTCTTATCTACGGGAATATAGGCAATGGATATAAAATGCAAAAACTTTCAAAGTATGATAAAAATGTTCACAAGAAGATCCGAGTGTAAAACAATAACAAAACCAAATATTATTGAAATTCAGATTTCTAATTTTTATATGGCCAAAAATGTCGTATTTATTATTGTTGTTTTTTGGATTCCGACAAATACTTTGAAACGTCTCAAAACTGCTTTTTCAAAAATTACCAAAATCGTAACAAATTCAAAAACGTGTAAATATAGCGTAGGTCATACAAATGTATTAACCATGAAATAATGATCATTTTCCAAATTCAATAAAGTTTATATGAACTTTCTTTTCATAAGCCAAAACATATTTGTATTTCTAAATAACACTATCTTATTTTCGAACCGCCATAATTATGCTAATTTCAAGATACAGGTAAGAGACTTTTACTTAATGAAAAAAAAAAAATTATGTATTGAAACTCTTTTTGGTTGATTGGTAGGTTTGTGCGCTCAAATATCTATACTTGTGCACAATAACAGCTATTAAGGCCATGACCTACAGCTTAACGTGCATTGCTAACCACAACAAACATCCATGCCTAACCCAGGATTCGAAACCGGCACCTTTGGCATCCTCTAGGTCATCCTTTGGTCAGAGCTCTAACCATCAGGTGGGCATAACTCTTTTTGGATAAAGAGCCAATAAATATATATTTTTTAATTGCAAGGATCGTCTACCAACAAACTAATTGAAAAGTGTCATCTCTTTGCAATAAATATCTCTGAGAACTTAAATATGTTATATTAAAAACGCCCTGTTGGAAACCATTTTTGCTATGATAACTTTTTATTTGATATCGATGTTTGAGATCATTCCTATTTTTTAAATCCTTTATATTAACTTCGATTTTATGGTCGATGTTGGCGAAATCTTCAGACGCATAATTAACCCCCTTGCCGTCATCCAATCGGTTTGAAACTTGGCAGATAGATTCGATGTCAATGACAATGCATTCTATCAAATTTTTGGGCTGCTACTGTCACTAAAAGGTCACTTTTACGGAATACTAATAAACCAACTTGCCGTCAGACAATCGCGATGAAATAGCATTTAACCGATCATTGAAGAAACTCTTTCCTTTTGCCAAAATTGTTTTAATAAATAAATAATAAAATTGTTTTAATCAAAATAAATAAAAGATATTTGGATGCGAGAGCATACATTCACATTCATTTTTAGTGAATAAATTTTGAAAAATACTTTACAGCATATTTTGCCGATAGAGATGTTTTTAATCTTTAGAATAAGATGCAAATTCCAGGCACACGCTGACAATAGAAACGGCGCTATGTAAATGTATATAAAAATTGGTAATGAATATAAAGGATTTATATTAGAAACTTTGTTTTATGGGTTATATTATTTAGTATTCAATTCAGGCAAACTTGACAAGTCAAAGGAACACACACACAGCTCTTAAACTTCCTTCATCTCTTAAGGACACTTTTTAGCTGTGACACAATAATGAATGGTCATCGTGATTCTAAAAAACCATTATTGTAAGAGATTCTTGAAGTACTTCAATATTTCGCTTATAAATAGTTTTAAGGACTTGTATACATAAAGCAGCCGATCCTTCAGCGTCCATGATGAAATTAAAAGGCGGTTACCATAAATAGGCGAGGGCGGTTACTATTACACTTACTCTATGAAATTACCACATTTAATGGACTTTCGTTGTTCGTTTAAGAAAGAAATTACCGGTCTTTCTGCAACAGAGCTTGATGATTCACAATGACAGAGGGTCTTTAAGAGACGACTCCTTAACTTTGAAATGACATAACTGAAAAATAGTGAGAAACAAAAAGAGACAAGTCGTATGTTTGATAAACAGGTATGGAATTTTAAATACATCGGTTTGCAAAATTAATTACAATATTGGAGAGTAGCAATACATTTTTGTAAAATCTTAATGTAGCAGAATTAGTTTATCGTTCCTCGCAAGAAAAAGGGCCCCGTGATTGCTAAACTGGATAGTCCAGCCCAAGCGGTCAATTTTTCAGAATGCGGCGGTTTTGCTAGACACACAGACGGATTTTCAGTACTGCATATTCACCAGTTTTGTTTAATGGTAAATCCATCCAAATGAAAATGAGCCTCATCAATATGCAGCCGGCATCAAATTCCCTCCAATCAAACAATTTTACAAACCAGTGTATATAGGATTCCATACCTGTCTAGCTAACATATACCACTTGCTCTTTTTTCCGTCTCTCACTGTTTCTCAGTTATTTCATTTGTTAAGGAGTTTTTTCTAAAAGGCCCTGCACAATAAACTGAGATTTTTGCATGAAATGATAGAAAATAAAATTTAAAAACAATATGTATATAAATTATTGACCAATATATACTAATATACCAATTTATAACCAAGGTGTAGTGTTTAATTCTTTTCTGGTTGTTACCTGTTGCATATAATGATATATAAATTTTATGACGATATAAATACTTAGATGTATGCAATAGTTAATGCTGTGTTATTTTCAAAAGCATTTGTCAACCATCACTTGAAAATAATTTTTACAATGTGTAAGGGATTTTACTTATAGAAACAGATTTCTTAATCCTTATAATTTTATAACACAACAGTTTGAAAACGTATGGATTTAAACTTCAACGTCATGAGTATTAACAGATAAATGCTATGTAATTTTTATACCAGTACTCATTTATGTCAGAAAAGTACTTAACATTTCATTAACCAAAGGAAAAATTATGTGCGGAATTGTTACCGATTTCTTAATCCTTATAATTTTATAACACAACAGTTTGGAAACATATAGATTTAAACTTCAACATCATGAGTATTAACAGATAAATGCTTTGTAATTTTTATACCGGTACTCATTTATGTCAGAAAAGTATTTAACATTTCATTAGCCAAAGGAAAAATTCTGTGCGGAATTGTTTTTTACTAAATGCCACTATATTTAAGCAAAAACTTTTACAAGGTACCCAATAAATGACTGACGTATGTTGATAAAAGTATAATAAAACATCTAAAAACCATAGTAAACACAGTGTTTTGAGATAAGAACTAATGAGAAAATCTCTGTATTTTTCAAATCCTACTGTTTTTATAATATCAATGTAGCAAAAGGTACATTTCCTATTTCAAATACAACTTTAATCTCGTTCGTTTAAAAATTTAAAAGGGGTAAGTCATTTATTGGACACTATAAAAGGTACTCAATAAGTAATAGTACAAATAGGTAACATGCTTTTATTGTATTTTACAGCATATTACAAATTAACGCATATTAAAATCGTTAACAGTCTTGATAAAAGTTCATGTTGTTGTTAATAATTAAATATCGAAAGATAATTGGCTCATATTGTCTATTTTATTTCGAATATAAAGATTCAAACCTACTAAAAATCTTATTTTATAAACTTCAAAAGGTATAATTATTAAAAGTAAACCAATAACAATTCGTAAAACTATTCACGTACATTTTGTTAATTTGAAGATTATAATAATCTTCCCTCGCCATTTACTTTAAATCCATTGAATACGCAGCATAATAAAAACCTATTTTCACCCAAGAATCCAACCACACACCAGAGAAAACAAACATTCAAAGCATGAACCACCCGCAATCTACATTTCGTCATTTAATATCTAACATGCTGTTCAATATAAAATCCAATTTCAAACTTAGTTTCTCTACCACAAAAAAGACTGGCGTATACAAACCGAACCTTGTCTTCCCTAAAAGAATGAAGCACGACCTTGTCACTGCAAAACGAGTTGCAAAAATCATCAAGTCTTTTTTAAGTCTTTTTGCTCACTGCTTTAACAGAGACATGTCTTTGTATACGCAACCACACACGAAGGACGTCATATGCAAACTAGTCCATTTTTTCTTGTTTGATTTATGAAAATAAAATTAGTCATATATCCTTCACTTTATGTACATTTGGTAAGGACTAAGTAGGCCTTAAATTATTTGTAAGTGCTTTTAAAGTTAGATCTTAATCTATACACTTTACTTTCCATTAAATAAATAATTAATATAGAAAAGTTTCAATCCATTTATTGATTTTTATAATGCGAGAACTGCGGATGTTATTGAATTATGAGATTGAAAATAGTGTTTTTAACTATAAATCATCATGAATGTCATTTTTAGATTTTCCCTATTATAGAACCTTTGTTGAAACCACGCATAAATTAGATCTTGACATGTTTTAATAGAGATGCTTTTTCTTCTAATTGCGTTTTATCTTATTCAATACGTTAATCCTTTTATTGCCTTATCAAGATAATAGAAAATGTTTTACTTGTCACAAAACCATTACGTTGATGGAGAGTAATTTCTACGTATGCATTCTTCAGATTTTCAATTGTAATTCAACTACATTTTAGGAATTTAATTGCATTCAAGAGGTTTTTTTTTTTTTTTATGTGAACACTTTAATAAATGTAATATCTATAAGCTGCCCAATATCAAAGCGGAAAAACCTACAAATTTATATTGGATTGAACGAGCTCAGGCCAGTTTTCGAACATTCCCAGTTGAGCTTCTACTATTTCTAAAACTCTAAAAAATTTCGACATTGTATGGCCAATGATAGTATAGACGAAACATAACATAACTGTTTACTTTAAATAAGGAAACATGTTGAGAAAATTACTTTGAAAATCATCGAAATGTTTCGGCTTTTTCGTTTGGTTGTGATCAAAACTTAAGTCAGGCCTAGAGTCGGAACGCTTTGAGGAATTCTGATAATTTCTTTTTCTCAGCTCGAATAGTGGGTGTGCCTTTTGTACGTTTCATAGAAAACGATGGATCATCTCCAAAAAATAATATCAGACGTTGAGAATCTTGGACACGATAATTAATGACAAAAATGGGTCGAAGAACTGTGAATATTCTACATTTGCTTCGATTTAAGTGAAATTTAATTACATCATCAAGTAAACTAAGTGCCTAGCAATAGTCCGAAAATATATTTTCTAAAAAACAATTCATTTTGCAACCTTCAATGACTTGGGAGATATTACAAGTAGCTTTTACACAATTTTTTTTTTCTCAAAATGCTTCTATTTCTTAGTCTCAAACCGAACCTGCGTAAACATAGTAAAACACATGTGTTTTTACCAAGTTTGCAGAGTTGCACATTTTTCAGCTACAGTACAGTGAGAATGATCATTTCCGAGGTTCCTGCGGTCTCAAATAGCAACGAAACGAATTAGTACAGTATAACGGTTCCTCTTCCTAACTTTTATTGTATACGTAAATCTAAACTTTCCTACCAGAACCCAAATGATTCCGACATAAGAAGAAGGCTTTATGGCAAATATTTCGGAAAAGAAAATAGCGGCTTCTTAAGATGATGACCTACTACGACTTAAGGTATACAACGAAAATAAAACGAAGGACATAAATCTTTCGCAAGTGAAGTTTCTCTTGTTTATATGAGCAAAGTTACACACTTCTAACATCTTCACGGGAGTTCAATACTTTAAAATAGTAATCCTGTTCAAGGCAGTGGCCTTAGGATGCACAGTCTTCAATTCAATTATTGAATTAAATGGCTAAAATCATCCATGTTAACATCAATTTCTTATTTTATCCAATCCGTTTTATTTGACGGCCAGGTCTCACAAGGAAACATTTATCAAGACTTAACTTATCAACAGAATTACGTAAGAATAGACATTCGAAAAAAAATTATAAACCTAAATAAAATCATTTTAATAAATCTTATAAAATAACTTATTAAAAAATATTCTACCTACAGAGAAGCAGTAGTTAAATTACAGTTACTGCATACATTTGTGATTAAATTAGATTCAAACTTAATAAAATTATATCGTTTGGAATTATATCAGGACGGCCCTTTTTTAAAGTCCGGAAAGTATATTAAGAACCATCCCGTTTCATAATTTCATAACAGCATAATTTATCTACGATCGCAGACTACAAACTGTTAGTCTAATTGCCAATAATGTGCTATAGTTTTTATACAAATACATTTTATTTCCATAACAAAATTATTCTTCACAAGTAATTAACTTCTAAGAATTAGGTTAATTCAAGAGAAGTGATGCTGTTATGTTTAAGGGGGGTCGGGCACCTCCTTAGGATCCCATGTTAAATTCAAAAACTTTGGGGGCATCTCATTTAATAACCGATTCTTCAATCATTATGAAACTTTCACAGTATAGTAGTTGGATACTTTTGAATACTTAAACATGAGATGTTGTTTTAATTAAAATAATTATGACTTTCTAAATATATATTTAAAATAATTTAAAATATTAGATTAGTTATTTTTTAAAAAAGAAAGCATGCTACTTGGCATTTATTTCTCGATGTATAGAAACGTGTATAAAAAATTTCAAGTATTTATGTCAAATAGATTTTAAGCTTTGTGCCCCTAAACATGAAAACACGGCATTTTGAGAAATTCGGAATTAAAGTTAAAAAAAAATTATTCAAAATAACTTCAAATTTCAAAAAACTTCAAAAAATTATTCAAAATAAGATATAATTACAAATGAGGCATCATTTTAAAGAGAAAATTTTAAATTTTAACAAACATTAATAAACTAAAAATAAATAATCTGAAAATTTTTAAACCATGCTTCTCTACGGAGACGCACACAGAAGACTGGTCAGTTTACCGTTTAATGCGAGTAAGCACTATGCGAGTAAGGACCCGTCACGGCTCCACACTTTGAAGCAGATAACATTATATAATAAAAGTTCATCAAAAGAATGTGAAGGCAAAATAACAAGCGTTGTTTTTTTTTATTTTTTTTTTATTGTTACTTTTAAAATGTTTTTATGTGCTAGCTTATAATTGCTTAAAAAATTAATTAAAAAAATCGCTAGTTATTTTATCTTATCATTTTTTTAATGAAAATTCATTACTGATCATATGCCTGTTATAAAATTTCATATGCTTGAAAGCAATACACCGGCTGAAATTGCAACTGAAAAAATAAAGCATTAGGTCAATTGAACAGAGGCAATCCGACAATCCCTTTTAAAATGTTAGCCCAATCCCAAGGAATTATCGAGTAGTGAACACCTTCTACGTGGACATATATAAGTATTACAAAATAATTTGGCCAGCGCATGCAGCCTGTAATTTGCATTTTCCAAAGTAACCTTCAAACATGGCTCAATAAGTCAGATCATGTTAACCACATGATGAAACCTCCAATTTCTGCTGAAGTAGTTACATCATATTCTGCCTTTCTCAAGCATGAACTGGCAACTTCGTGAAATAGCCGGCCAATGCACAAAGTAATGGAAACTGTTGCGTTTATCAAAATTTTAGCAAACGTGAATAGACCAATGCGTAAAATTTCTAAAATTTTGACATTAGTTGTAACATCTGAAATTTTAGTCGATTTCGCCATATTCATGTCGTCCCATTTCAGTCCAAATTACCCATTGTAATGAATTCTATTGCAGTTTAAATGTGGTGTAAGTAGGCACAGTCCATCGAATGCAAAACCTACTTCCAAACTATTCGTCGACAAAAATTCCACCTCATTTCGCATCCTTTCTCAAAACCAACCCAACACCAAGAGAGAAACATTTTTTCCATGGTGTACAACAATACGCCATATTTCATCAAGTCTTGTTTCATGCCATCAAAAAATATTGTTACCATCATTAGTTGTTACCGGCTCTCTGTAATCCTTTACATTAATCAGACAACTAAAAAGATAAATTGGTTATGTTACAATTTGTTCGGCTAAAGTATTTGTACTTCCTCTCTGATTAAGAGAAGTACTTCATCATTTTAAAGAAATCTACAGGTGATCCTAGAATGAAAGATCCGTTTTAAGAAGGGATCAGAGTTTGCAGGATGAAAGATTGCCATGAGGTTTAATGATTGGTCTATTCAAGCTCAGGACAGGAAATATACGGAAAGCTACCCTTAGTTCAAAATCCATTTTTCATTTTTCTAGGCACTATTTCGTCGTGATTTTTTTTAAAACCTAAACATAAATATTATATGAAACTTTAAGAGATCATAAATATAGAAAAATATCATAAATATTAAGGACAGATTTGACATTTGAATAGGCTAAATGTAAAAAAGGGTCATATGACATTTTAAGATTTCAGGAGAGAGAAAAAACGTTTATACTATCCAATAGTTAACTTCTAATTTCACAGATATTTCTGTACTTATCAATCTTTTCAGTTCTTCAGTTCGTCCCACCTTAGATTATAATTGCGTTGTTTGGAATCCTTCTGCTAAATCGTTAATCATAACCATCGAAAAAATCAAAAACAAGTTTGAACATCGTATTTCTTTCAAATCTAATGACCACTTTAATTTTACCTAATTGCACAGTAGAATGTCGTAGATCTACATCTATATTTAAAAAAAATTTACAATTTATTAATTAGCAGGATTGATTATCCTACTATACTACAATTACTAAATTTTACTGCTTCTAAACATGTTACTCGAAATAAAATTGTCTTCAGTTAACCGTTCTATTCAAAATATTATCTCAAGAACCAACCCATTGATCAATTTAGTAAACAACTTGCCCCCTCATAGTGATATTTTCTTTGATAATTTTTATAAAGCTCAAATGTGATATTCTTTCTTTTCGTAAGTGTCGTTATTTATATTTTAATCTTGTTGCACTCTTTTGTTTGTTTCCATGTGTCGTGCAATTGGAATTTTTCTTTCTGTTTGACAGTGAAATAAATAAATAGTACGATTTTAGTAAAAAATGTAATTGTAGTGTTTCTAAAATAGCTTTATCGAATTCCTGAGGAAGAATTTGTAATTTTACTTGCTTAAGAATAGTCATGAGCTAATAAAGTCTGATATGGACATGCACATGGACCCTTTTCTACATTTAAGCACCTTAGAGCCATGGAATCTCCAATAAAAACAATTCCAGAAAACCTATAAAAATCATATATACACTGTTAAAAATTTGGATCCACTTTGCACCAAACATTGGTTCTAATTTAGCTGCAACCAACATTTGGTCCTTAGTTTCACGATTTAATGGTGCTTCCTCAGACCATAAGCACCATTAAATCACGAAGCTAAGCACCAAATGTTGGTTGCAGCTAAATAGGAACCAATTTTTGGTGCAAGGTAGAAGTGTACACAGTAAAACACATTAAATTAAGCTTTGTATATTTAAAAAAACCCGTTTTATTAGATAAGGATCAAAAGTACTCCTCTTTATGGTGCCTTTATAAGGAATTAATGGTTGGTGTACTAAAATTAAAGTAGTCCATTTTTTTCTTTGGTTATTGAGAGTTTTGTCGATGAATAAGCCTTGCTTTGGGGTATTATCAGTGGTGTACCAGGTATTCTTAGTGAAAAGATTTGTGAGCTAAAACCATTGATGTTTCGTGTACTTTTTTAACTTTTAACATTCGGATTCAGTGGAGAAACTCTTTTTAACTAAAACAACGCGTTGACTTCTCTATTACACAAATCCATCAAAACATAAAAAATAGAAACAAAAATTTGACATAACCCTTTTTATTACATTTAACGAATTATTAATTTGTCTATTTCATTAGATGTGACATTTTTAATTATAATTACCATGAGATTATTTCGGAGAAAGATAGCGTTGTTCCCAAAGAAGAGAGCTTTTTCTTGAAAAGAAAAGTATCTCATGGTTATTTTTATCTTCAGCCAGAATGCTTAATATTGCATGTTGTATTAAATCGAAATCGCAGAAACTTTCTTTAGCAAAAGAAGTTTCTTAATTCCAGAAAATTTTGCATTCGGATAACCTTCGCGACATTTTTGCCTAAGAATAAATTATTCAAAATTCAGATAATCATTTAAAAGTATCACATTGACATAAGTATTATAGTTAGAATTTCAATATACTTCTAAGTTCTGAAAAGTTAAAATAAAGGCCATGCATGAGGAGAAACTCACAAGTCGGTATTCTTTGCACCTTCTATAAACAACCGAAATACTGAAATACTAAACTTTTTGGGGTATTTTATTTATTTAAACATCCCACTACTTTTAATTTCCGAAGGCTTATCTATAAAAAATAAGTTAAGACTCATTTCTGAGAAAACTGCTCAAGTAAAACAAGTTTTTCCTTGAAAATACCTAATTTCACTTTGATATTCAATTTTTTATTTTTTATTCTGATTAAAGCTTTGAAATTAAGAATAGTGTTATCAAAACCTTTGTTTCAATATCCCTAATAATACAATTTTTTCAAAAATGGAAATGGACTAAAAGAGAAATTCTCTATAAAATATTTCTTTTGTACATTCATACATGATTCGTATCAAATTCCATTCAAATTCAAACTTTATATGTTTCATATAGACGTATAAAGAAGTGTCCTTATGTGTATTTTCTACAAAAAAAAAATCTACTGTGTTATTCAGAACTTGATGACATTTTGCATACTTAATCTTCTAAACAAAAGGCATTTAACTACATGACATTTTTACAGCGGACACCGTTCCGCCACTATAGGGGCTGGAAAAATGTCATAAGTTATCGAGTGAATTAATTTGAACCGGGTTCTATCGGGAAACGTGGGTACCTTCAGCTAGTCATGAAAATAATACAAACGTAGTTAGCCATTCAAATAAAACATCTTCTACTTACTGAAGTAATGAAGTCAAATAAAGCATTTCCAGAAAAATTTACTGTAATAAACTTAAAAGAAACATCTTCTATTTACAAGTCAGCAAAAAAAACTTCAGAACTATATTTACTGGAGGAATCAAGCATACACGCCCTCAGTATGAATCCAAGCCAGCGGCGTCTATTGTTGTTGAGTCTTCTTACCCTCATCTCCCCACAAGATTTAATAACATCATTGAGCGAGTTATGAAATCATTTGTCTACACACGTCCATCAGCAAGCACCCTGCGCAAAAGTGCAATCTACAAATTGCAGGTCAATTGCTCATTTCACCTGCTTCAACTTCAATCATCCTTTTGTAGATAATAGAATGATGGAAAAACTGATTAAAAACTGAATTCAATTCAATATCACACCCTTCTAGATAATACAAGTTAAAAATGTGTGCTGTTTTTCACCGAAGTCGTGCAGTTTTTCACTACTAAAAAACTTTGAGTAGTTATTTTGTGGCCTGTAAAAGATTATTTTTATTTCTTTTGAATGGAAGATTGCACGATTCATTTCGATTTATCAGAGTTCACAAAAAACACTTGTGTTTAATACAATTTTTTTTGTACAAACCAAAAGTTATAATCTGGATAAACAGGAACCCCGATGTATTCCATCAGTTACATCGTATAGTTATTGATCAATTATCGAATTTATGTAGCTTATGTTTATGAATGTATGAATTATTAATTAAAAATTATTTACCAAATATATATTAGTGATAAAAATTAACTTTAAATTATCTTTTGAACACATAATTAATGTTGCTTATCACACGATCCGGCTTGTATTTTGTGAAAGACCACGATATAAGAAAACTAACTTCATACATAATATGTATAATTTGGCATCATATAAATTCCTCTATTGTTATGCCATTGCCGCCTACAATAACTGAAGATGTCAATATAAACAATAAAATACTCTTCAGAATAAATTAGATAATTGTTTATTCCACACACACAAAACCTTTCGCAAGGACATCTTGTTTCATAACCACAAACTAACCTGTTTGATCACTAAAAGGTGACGTATATAGATATTTGCGGGACCATCCTGGCTTATGACAGGCTGCCGTATTAATTTCTTATCTCTAACTTACACATAACAAAGTCAGTAATCTTTACACTGTCCATCCATTTAAAAGCTTTTTGGCACTTTTACACACAACGTCAGTAAAGTGTAAACTGAATCAGCATTAGTTTCTCATCGCACCGTTAAACATAACAGAATAAGTTAACTAACAATTTATAAGTATTATTTCTTCATCCTTCCCACCTCCCGGTTATACATAAAAGAAGTCACTTAACTGAACTACCTGAAAGGCATTACTTTCTCTCAATACCTCTGTAAAAGATAACGAAGTCAGTAAACTGTAAATGGACAACCCATTTAAAGGCATTAATTTCTCATCCCATCATAAATATAGCGTAACTGTTAGAAAACTTTAAACGGAGAATCGTGCTTTAAAACAATTTCTCTTTACTCCGTTACACGCAGTGAAGTCAGTAAACTGAAATACCCGTTCAAAATCTTTAATTTTTAATCCCTCCGTTACACATAAAGAAGTCGGTAAACTGCACGATGAAGTATTTACGATATAGAGACTGCAGGATGTCCTTGTCTCAAGCAATCTGACTCAGTGCAAAGGCAGCGAACCACAGCCCCAAAAGCAAGAAAAATACCAAGTTCAAAGAGAGCAGAACACAGGTGCTGTCGCCCTTTATATTTTCTGGTGTTAAGAACGTCAAGTTCTTTGCCAATAATATTTATAGTACGTCTTGTTCAGTGGCATGTATAACAGCAGCCAAAACCTCAGGTGACTTCTTTTTCTCTCGCAGTCTTGAAATGTTGCTCACGTCAGGAATTGTTTATTCTGTGTGAGATTTACGCAACCTGTGGGAGTTTCGGGGCTGAACCATGTTAACAATCGGGATACTAAAATAACCGCTTACAAAGTTGAAATTAATGACATTTTTAGATAAGAAGCCTTGTAAAAGCATGTCATTCTTGTAGTATTTGTTTTATTCGTTTAGTTTACTTTGTCAAAATCCCACGCTTTAAGTATAAATATCCTAATGTTTCGACATTTATTTTCTAACATATGAAGAAATGTCAACGAAAATAAAAGTTTCCAAGATATTTAAATGAATTTCGCACGAAAATATTCTGTAGGAATATACTTTTAAAGCAGCTTTGTGTGACCAGTCTCACTATGATCAGTGCCTCTAGATCAAACCCCTATATTGGGTCAAGTGACACATTGCGGTCATTGTAATTAAGGAGGCTATACAACTAGTTTTACACATAAGTATTATAAAATGCCACCTATAATAATATTAAACAGGTTAACTTTTGATAAAAACCTAATTATTTTCCGTAACCTGATGTCATAAAGCCGACGATACTTATAAATTTATCGCTCTGCCTGTTCATATGTACAAAACATTAAAAGTTCAATAGCGCATGTGGCAAAGGATGGATGTCTTCAATGTAATTTGGAAAATAGAAATATAAACCTTTATCAAATATAAATAACAAATGTGTTTTGATTTGTTATTTATTCGCTTTAAATTTTGATAAACTAAACTACACAACGCAATAAAAGATTTCTTAAAATTCGAATACTTAATTTGGCTAAGTTTATATTATCATAATAATAATCTAAGTCCATATTAACATATTACGAGTTAAATAGTGTGCGGAAAATGTAACGAAAAGTATAAAATTGCGACGTGAGGATTATTCCAAAAATTACATAATTTTATGAGAAAAAGTTCTAACGTCTCCTGAAACGGAATTTTGAAAAGTTATATATACAACAGAAGCTATTAATAGCTATGCTAATTTTGACGGCAAAGTTCTTTTCGTTTTTGTATGATTAAAAAAAAATACATTGATTTCAAATTGTTTCAAAATGATTTATCAGTCAACAGATATTTTCCATTAATAAACAAATATTTGATTCAAGATTTTTGTATAATATTTTATTATATTTATTTAATCTGATGGATATACATTTCTCGATTATTTATATTTTAATTCAATAAATAAAATTATTTGTTATTCCAAGAGAATAGATAATTTTCAAAGTGGTGTAACAAGTATTTGAATTAAAATTTAATAGAGGAATAGGATGATTTATTAATAGCCTACAAAACATTTATTTAAAGCCATTCATTTGCATTCGAAATGTGAAAAATTAAAATTATAGAAAAAATTCTTAATTTTTTCTCTAATTTTTCAACCTCGAGAAAGCTTTGAATATTAAATTTTGCATAAGTAACTGACAAATAAAATTAGTTTACAGACTACACTTTGAAGAAAAATAATTTCTGCATAAAATGTAAAAAAAAATTTATAAAAAAATACGTAATTAGGTTTATTCCAAATGAAACGGTATCTAAAAAGTAGTTTAACGATTATTTTTTAAACTATTGAAGACTAATATAACTATTTTTATTAAATTCTGGACAAGAGAATTTTCTCTTCTCTTTATCTTTTAACATTTCAAATAAAATACTTATCTGCTGTTTTGTAAGCAATGACAAAAAAAAAATCTCCCCACAACTTTTCAATTAAAATATTTAATGCATCATTTTCTAGAGAACGGTGAAAATCTACTTGCATTCGTAGTAATTTTCAGGAAAATCGCATGAGCTGAAGGTAAAAAAAAATTGATGATCCAAACCCCTTTCGCTGATTCCCAAAAGAAAAAGAAAACAAATCAGGGTTATTGCCAGAAATACTGATCGAAACTCCAATAAATGCTTATCACCGCCATTAGTGCAGTTTATTTTTCCCAACACGCCTACGTAGTCCCAATTCCCACTATAATGCCATGCACGTCCATGGTGAAATTACAGTATTACTCTGTGTCTAATCAAGCTTCGAAAAATACGCAGGGCAAGAGCCTTCGGCATCGTAGGTTCGAGTTTATCGTATAGGTAAAAAATGGTTCAACCAGCACCCATTTGCAAGCTTGTTATAAGTGTATCTTGGATACCTAATGGTTTTAAACAACCGCTTCTCATTTCATATGGTGATGGATGCATCATTTTCTTCAAGGTGTCATGGGTGGTCCTGTAGCAATCAAGTAGACTAATGATGTGTCGTGATTTATCAACGGATTTTCTTGGAAAAGCCGTAAATACTGCAGAACTTTAAGAAATATTACCTGTTAAACTATACAGTGCGGTTAGTGGAATAAGAAAGTCAACTCATTAAGGAAAATTTTAAACACTTCATTAAGCGATCTTGCTTTTTCGTAACTTGTTTGGCTAGATATCTGAAGTAGAGTGTAAATTGTTTAGGGTATATTGGGACATTTTCCAAGCTTTTTTTAACAGATATGTTTTTGTTAAAAAAGTAGTTGTAAACAATATCGGTTATAAACTCTTTATTTTTTTGGAAAAGACCACAATACCTTTATTAATATGATGCGCAAGCCAGAATATTTTTAAAACGTATATTTAAAGTAATGCTTCGCTAGTTCTTCAATCATGCCTATAGCTATTTGTAGCTGGGGAAAAATACTTCTTTGAAAATCAACTCCGTGAAATTTAAAACCATCAAATTGTACAATAAACATTTTACACCAAATTCAATTTTAAAGTGATCAAGGCTTTCTTCTTTGGGTACTTGTTAATAATGTTAATGTCCATAAAACATTTTTATAGCATTAAACAATATTTCTTTTTAGTTTAGAGTGTTTTTGTAATAGACTCCTTTAAAAACTAAAAGTTTAAAATAAAGTGTAAGGATTATCATATTTAGGTAGGCCATTGTTCGATTGAATCCAGGTTTTGAGCAGTGTTCATTATTCAGTTACAGGACCTTCTAGAAAATTCAAAGGAAGAATTCGATTAGAAATTTCTTGCGAAAAAAAAAGCATCACAAAACACACACCTTCATTTATAAATAAAAATAAAAAAAATATCATTTGGAAAGTTTTCATGACAAGGAACCATAGTATAGGGTTAGAGAAAAATAAATTAGTATATTTTTGAGTTCTATTAATTTTATGCATGGATAAAAAAAAATTGATACTATAGTCGAAACAAAGAAAATACTTTCAATCAAGTGTATTAACATAATTAAGGTCATGTCCATAATGCCGAGCACGCAACAGAATATTTCTCTTAATTATCTATAAATCCACATTTAACTTAATGCGAAATCATATAACTTAATTATTCAACAAAATTCGGATGAGAATCTGATGTTAACAGGAAGGGAAAGTTTGCGCTTTGACTTCTTTCAATTGAGTTTAGATTTTTTTTTTTTTTTTTCAAACTTTAAAGGGAAAAAATGTAATAGTTACCTGCGTATAATAAACGATATATGAAGGTAGTACAGTAGTTAATCATGAATTCATGTGAGAGTTATAATTTTAGATTCTTAGTCTTTCAATTGAAACTATAAGCAAGAAACTTGTGAAAAAGTGTTTACCTTACTCAAATTCATAACGACGCGCCACCCTCTAAATATTTATAATTATAGTATAAATCTTAAACAAAGAACAAAAGATGTCAACTTTTCCTACTTTTTACTTCTTTTTACAGTTTACCCATGACAAATAACCTTATATTACAATGAATACGAGATGCAATAGCGACTATTACATCAGTACAAAATTCGTCGTTAGCGTAAGTATTAGTGAATTTCAAGAGTATTGACAAAATATTGAAAAAAATATATTTTCCGTAGGTTTCAAAGAACATCCGTAAAACTGTAAAAAACCGTAAAATAAAATCTGTAAAAACTGAGGAAAATCCATAGAAAAGTTAGCATCTCTAACTATAGTATTATAAAATCTAACTATAGTGAAAAATTAAAATTATAGAAAAAATTCTTAATTTTTTCTCTAATTTTTCAACCTCGAGAAAGCTTTGAATATTAAATTTTGCATAAGTAACTGACAAATAAAATTAGTTTACAGACTACACTTTGAAGAAAAATAGTTTCTGCATAAAATGTAAAAAAAAAATTATAAAAAAATACGTAATTAGGTTTGTTCCAAATGAAACTGTATCTAAAAAGTAGTTTAACGATTATTTTTTAAACTATTGAAGACTAATATAACAACTATTTTTATTAAATTCTGGACAAGAGAATTTTCTCTTCTCTTTATCTTTTAACATTTCAAATAAAATACTTATCTGCTGTTTTGTAAGCAATGACAAAAAAAAAAAATCTCCCCACAACATTTCAATTAAAATATTTAATGCATCATTTCCTAGAGAACGGTGAAAATCTACTTGCATTCGTAGTAATTTTCAGGAAATGCGTAAAGTTCATGTGAAATGATTTTGTTTAGTCTATGCAAACCTGTGAAATACATTACTGTGATTAGAAACCTAACTGGTATTTCAATTTGAAAGAAGCCTTAATTACAAAATGTGTTAAAAATTATAGCAAATACTATAAAGAAAAGTTTTAATATTGCAGCAAGTGCTTCAAGAATATACTTACGCAATAAAAATTAAGTAATTCCTTACGAATCTTAATGGCTTGGATATAAAATGACTTTATCTGTAATAAATGGTAATTTGATTTCTAGGGTTCTAACTCCTCGGACCACCCCTATTTTACAGTCCTTGGCACTACATGCAATAAGAAACTTGATTCTTTGAGATGCATTAGCCCAGGGTAATAAGTAAAAAACTATAGGTTTCGTAAGCACATGTATTTGTAAAGCATTGCACGATGCAAGAATCAAACAAACTGCATCTGGTGAAACTACTTTATATTTCACACCTAATTGCTCCAGTCACTTCAAAATTGTCCCCATGTTTTAATTATAGCCTTGAATAAATAACCAGTTATTTTACTACTGGATAGCATATCCACGACACTATTAATGATACATTACAGATTGAATAACAACCCTAATTTTGCAATGACACACCTCGGAAATTTACGAACTCATCTCTTAAAGTACTATGTGTGTGTTGATTAGACGTAATTGCTCAATCACCGAATGGAAAAACTCGAAGAAAGAAATACAAAAAATGCGAGATAGAATCTGATGTTTTGATTGGTCAGAACAACACGCAGACTAAGTGGACATTTTTGCTGTTATTAGCTGAAAGCTGCTGTTTTTACTGACTGGTAAGAACATTAGTTATTTCTGTCTTATTTAAGAAGAATAAATACAGATGTCTAAAAATGTTTTATGATTATCAATTTTTGGGTGGTATTAGATAGTTTTTCCAAGAATGTATGGTGCCAACTGATCCAAACTTTTACAAGAACTGCTATGTTTACTAAAAAAAAACACTCATAAACTAGAAACCAACCATGAGTGGATAAATCCATTCAGTGAAACCAAAGGAATTAAGTAGTTTTACAAGAATGTATGAATCCCGATTACTTTTCTTATCTATAATAATAAAACAAAGAGTCTGTGGGTGGATCTATAGAAAACTACTTAAAAGAAGCATAGATCTCTGCAATTTTCAACATAAGTAGTTTTGGCCTTCTAAATGTACCTTTGACAAACAGAACGTTAAAATTTCAATTTGTTTTTTTAATTAATTTACAGGCTTTTTTTTATAAAAATGACTTCCAATATGACTGCAACTCTGAAATTTTCAACATAAGTAGGTTCATCCTTCTAGTTGAACTTTTGAAAAACAGAATGTTAAAACTTTAATTAGATTTTTAATTAATTTTGTGATGAATTAAAATTTATATAGAACGATTTCTAATACAGCTACAGATCTGAAATTTCAACATAAGTAGTTCGGGCCTTCTAATTTTGCTTTTCACCAAACACATGTTCAAATATTCTCAGAGGGATGAGGAGGGGGTGTATTATTATATTATGTTGTTGGGGTTTTTTTTCCCTCGAGATAGGAGAGGGTTCCAATGTTAAGAGTTTACGTAGCAATTCATTTAGCGAGTAAAGTGATCTTGTGCTTGCAGCAATACATTTTTCAGAATGCGAAGCAAGCTCGTTCACGAAGCGCCAAAAGCTGGGACCTATACACCTATGAAGGGTCTCCGCAGCGCGGGGCCACGCAGCTAGTAGTATATATATGGTTGTACCGGAACAGGTTAGCTCATTGTGCCAACACTGGCATCAATATTTTAAATGAACATAAAAAAATATGTCCGAATCGATTATTGAGATAAAAAAAAATAAACGTTGAAACTTTATGTTTTATAATGACAAATTTAAAATTTCACAAGCAATATCAATAAGTAAGCATAATTTTTTCTTATCGTTCCTATACGTTCAAACTAAATACAATATATTTTCCCGTCTCTCATCAGTAAATCATATCAATAAAGTGGCCAAACTGTTACAGATTTACAACGTAAGTTGACTCACTGCCTTTATGCTAGGTTAAAAATTTTGACAACGTCTCCTACTCAACATTTTCATATCTTATCTTGTCTGGATCAATTGAAGTTTCAATGAATTGCCGATTGTCCCTTTGAAATATTGTTCAACGTGTCCTATCTCATTATATAATCTCCTTTCCCCCCATCAGTACACTAATATACAACTAAATTCCAACCCAATCTCTAACGATAATAGTATATATAATTTATAATTACTGTGCTAAAAATAGCGTAAGAAATCAAAAATTGGTAAACAAATATTTCTTTAACAAAAAACAAAGTAACATGTAAAACAAGCCCAGTAAAAAAATTCATACACAATATTTTAAGTGTCACACTAATTTTTTGCTTATAGTATTAGGGAAAGTAACAATAATCATCACACCTTAATCTACATATTACTTTGGATGATCTTTTATAAAAGAGCAAGGTAGGTCATATGAGCCTAAAGATAATGCTCATTACCATACAGAAGCAGTAAAAGTATACGTTTGACGCTATCTTCCCTTGGTTTTGAGTACGTCTCTTCCCCTTATTAGGCAAAAATGTGCTAAAATAATAACAATAAAGACGCATTTATGAACACATTTCACAGTACTGTATAATCTTCTCGGATCATATTCATAATCACAATCATTTGGATGATTGAAACCCTATTAGAGCCGGGTGGTAGGAATAATAAATACGCGTCTTAATCGTGTTATGTGGTTGTGAGAAGAAGCCTCAGATGTCCGATGATAGAAGTAAATCCTAAATGAAATTCAATTTAAATTGGTCTCATACCAGCTGCCTATTACACAGTAACGCATTCTTTAATATCGCTGTTTATGGAATTGTCTTTGATCAAATTGTCTGATACCAGCTGCTTATTATACAGTAAAGTATTCTTTGAATTCACTGTTTATAGAATTGTCTTTGGTCATAAACTCTAATTCGTTTAACATTTGTGCCTCTTCACCTTTCGTGATTATTGGACTACAAATTGTTAGATTTCAGGTTTGGACCGAGAGATAATATGAGGTTTGATTGCTGGATACACATTTCTTATCATCAAGATAATCAAAAAGCGTGATGGTTTTTAGTCGGATTAGAAAGCCGAAGGCAGTGTCACTACAAGCAACACAGATGTTAAGTTAATGATAGTGTGTTTGCACTTTTTGGGAAAGATGAGTTAGGTCAGATCAGTGAGGAGAGTTCATGACCTTGGGGTGAAATATTTCAACAGGGCACTTTCTTAGTTCCAATTCGTAGAATTCAGAGCTTTGAAAAAATGTATTCACTACTGCGGTAATTACGCCTATTCCACAAAATAATTTATTTAGCAGTAGTGCAAGTGCAAATGGGAGCAGTAGTGGTAATGCAAATGGGGAAATAGGTTTCAACTACAAATGGGAGTTAACCTTTAACTGCTGTAAGTGGTCTGACAGACCGCGAGTCATTTTTTGTGGAATGTTTCCATCCCCTAAAATATCGCATCTTTGACTTTTATATTAATTTTTCTGATACTATGTTTCTTAAACTTTAAACTGATGTTCACCAATTAGTTTGGCGCAGTATGGACCATGTGTAGCTCTTGCGACACAAACCTCAAACCACCCAACCACAGCAGTTAAAGGTTAACTCCAGATGTTTTCGTACCAGATGTATAAACACCCAAGATCATTGAAATAAAATCGTATTGATACAATATTTGGAAATCAAGAAGAATTTCATTTGATTATAAATTTTTGCTATATTCAATAAAAGTAAAATCATTCAATACAATTCATTCAGGTTATACTTGTAATATTTATTTAAAATATACGCGACATAAATAGTTGAAAGAAATTTCAATTTTTTTTTTTTTTTTTTTTTTTTTTTTGTGCGTGCGTGTTAATTTGCTAGAAATTGCGTATCTGTACAGAAGATATGTACTAAATTTCTTTCAGTTTATCCCGACAATATTTAGCTTACTCCACTTTTTATATTTTATAACAGTCAGTTAAAACGTGGGGCTAACATACAGGAAAATTCAAAATGAATACAGCGATTACAAACGGCTATAACTATTTAATGAAAAAGAATTTATCGATAATATTAACACAGAATGTAGACAGAACGGACAGAATTTTGAAGTTCCGTCTACATTCTGTGTTAATATTATCGATAAATTCTTTTTCATTAAATAGTTATATCCGTTTGTAATTACTATATTCATTTTGAATTACCCTGTATAATGTTTCCTTGTTTGATTTGTTTTAGGCTAGTGCCAAGATGTACGCTAACACCAGTTACAAGGCATTTCAGCATTAATAGAAAATAACTAGTGAATAATTAAGCATTTAATAGTGTAGCACTAATAAAAAATACTAGTCCATAATGGTAAGCACAATTAAAACTTACGTTTTTTTTCATACTGAATCATCCAATTTTAAAATTGCATGTTTTAAAATTTAATACAGATTTATAAAATTAAAAAAAACATAAAAATTTTTTAAAAAAACATATGAATAAAAAGATATTTATCTAAGTTAAATATATTTCTTTATGTCTAAATTAGCCAAGTACTTAAAAAGTCATAAAAATTGTTCTCTGAAAAATGACATAAGGAATTATAGATGGGTTAGTTTTTATAATTTAAAGAAAAACTGTATTATATATGAAATAGTCAGAGCTTTAGCTTTTAAAGGTTAATGATGAAGAAATAAAATGACTAAATGTTTTTCCTTTATGTATTACTTAACAGTGTTAAATTTTAAAATATACAATTTTGAAACTTGATTATTCTTTTCGAAAATCCTTTAAAAATGAACGAAAAGTCACTGATAATTGTCAGTGTTTCAACTAAGGCAAAAAAAATGGTCAGCATCTGTGTCAAAAAATTGTTGGATACTGCATTAGGTTTTTACAATATACTAGTTTTGGAATATACAATCCGTTAAAGCACTTGAATACATGGGATAAATACCCGAATACATTGAGTAACAATTTCAGCTCAAACTTGATCTAAATTCGAAACCACAAATAATATTTCCTTCAGAAAGGTATAAAGCAGAAAATCTGGTAAATAATGAGGATTATAAAATATATTTGTTCCGTGTAAGCTGTCAAGTAATAAACGCTTTGGAGCCACCGTGAATACTAAATACTTAAAGGTCGTTAAAGAAAGAAAAAAGAAAAAGGTTAAATCAACATCTCAATTTCTTACTGCGTCAACCGTTAAATGGCGGATTTTTTTCTGGTTTAAACATGACTTCATGAATATGTGTTTTTATCAAAAGGATTTTAAAAAAGTAACATTTCAAACGAATATTAGATGATGAATTTCTTCAAAAGTGACGAAAGATTTTGATCGAATTTATAGGAAAAATAAGTTGATAATTTCTCTTGTAAAATTGTATATTACTTATATAGTATATTCCTCTTCCTCCAAAGTAATGATGAATGAAACTGATTTTAAAATTATTTGGGGAGCTATCATTCCTGTACTAAAACAAGGTTATAGCACACGAAAAAAATTATATATGATATGGAAAAATCTAAACGGCATAAAACAAAACATAACTTTTATATGGTGAACAAAATGAATATAATGCATTTTGAATAAAATCTGTATCCCGGAGGACACCATGTCACATTTTTGTATTTGTTCAGGAGAGCAAATTTTCCATAACTTTGAGCTATTAAAACGGACATGGTTTTATTTTTAAATGTCTTGTATTCGTTATTTATGGGAAGAGGACCCTATACCATTGTAGAGATCGAAAAATCCATATTAAGGACATGGTGTTAAACCAATTTAATAAAAAAAAATGGACATGGTGTCCTTTACCTCCGGGTCACAGAAATATAACTTGATGTACACCAAAAAATGTGTAATGATTTATGCCTGACAAAATAAAGTACGATATCATGTACGAGCAAAATAAAGTATAATATAATTTTGAAAGTAATAAAGGATAACAATGAAATTCTAATGAAGATAAAAATTCTACACTTGAGCAAAGCAGGGAAAATAAACAAGTAACTAGTAAATACAATAAACTCCCAGCTTCCCTCTTAAATTGTATTTAAGGAAATATTCAACAATTGATTTTTGAGAACTTTGGTGAATTCTAGCATGTTCGTATATTTTTCAGTAGAATTGTTAGAAATGTAAAATAGTAAATTACACATTCACCTTTTTTTTTCTCTATAAAATAGTTTTAAAATAATATTTTTAATTTTTAATTTCTAGTACTGATGAAGCTAGTGACAAAATTTAAAGATACTGAAGTAAACAACGTCAACATCATGGCTCTGCTTTTCAGCAGTTATGGGAGATAAATAAGACTAAAAAGTGCTAGTGTTGCAAAAGTAGTAGACGAATGATTCGACTCAACAATGGAACCAAAGACAAACACAATCAATTAAGCTGTCCTGAAGCCAATGTTTCCAGAGAAAAAATAAGTTGAAGACAGAGACGTCACCTCGAAGATTCTTTCGTTCTTTTGTAAACACTTTTTGTCACAGTTATCTAAGCTGTATTTCGTTACACATAGTATTATTTTCTACTTTCAAAGCTAAAAAAATAAAATACAGAGCCTTTAAAATAAATAAGTAAGCAAGCAAGTCGTAGCTAAAGACCGTTTCTAGGATACATGTGATTTAAGATTTTGATCTAATCTTTCCAATAACCATGGTTCTACTATCATACAAGAAATAATATTGGTTCCTAGTCCTTAACTCGCCTTTTCTAATAGTCTGAGAGGCGACTGCAAATTTAAGTACCCCATCGAATATCATTCTGAATTTTTTATAGAATGTGGAGAAAAACTAGTAGATTACGAATGTACTGGTCAGCCGGGACAAAAATGGCCAAAACTGTTCGAAACCGACTTTGAATGAGTTGAACTAAAACCGATTGCCAAGTAGATCCTATCTTTACAAATAATCATCACTCTATTTCGTGTGGTAATCCATCGCTCTTTAATTTTCAATTAAGAAGATTGCAGACGATTTGTCTGTCCAATCACCAAATATACTTACAACTTTTAAAAGTTAGCCAATTGGCAATAATTTTTATTAGTAATAATTCTTATTCACATAGTTAAAAGTGAACCAAGTTAGCGATATCGTCTGTACCCTTCCTCATCGAAAATAGAGAACGGTAGGTTACCAAATAAAAAAAAATGCTCATTATTTCGCAAGATGTTACTATTTTTTACTGTTTTAGCCATATTTGCCCCGGAAGTACAGTACATTCATAATCTTCTCATTTTTCTCCACATTCTAAAAAAAATTCAAAATGATATTCTATGGGGTACCTAAATTTGCAGTTGCCTCTCTGTCGAGAAGTTAAGAGACAAACGTTATTTAATGCATTTGCTCTGGTATCATGTCAGATTTCAGAAATGCGTTACAAAATAGGTCGTCTAGGGAAATCCGTAAGCAAAAACCTAAAATTTTTATTAATGAATTTAGTAGCACCAAATTTTTTATATAAATAAAACATCTATATCCAAACAATTTTTGACACAATATTTTGCTTTTTAAATTTAATATGTTTTGATATTTTTGCTTTTTAGTGTTTTTTGGTCGAAATATGCACCTTTTTAAAAAGATTACTCGTCCTTCAATTTTTTTTTTTTAATTTTAAAACTATTAAGTATACTAAAATTTACTCTAAAGATGTAGGGAGAGATTTTTTTTAATTAGTTTGACAGGGGATTTTAAAAAGGTGTTTTGTGTTTTTCACAAGAAATTTTTAAATTTTCACAAAAAAAATCCTATTTTTTTTTAGTTCTTAAAAATAGTTAATATAATTTACCAAAAAAACTCTCCCTATATTTATAAAAACAGATATTCATGTTTTCAAAAAATATAAACAGTTTAAATCTAAGTAAATTTTTCTCAAAGCCTTAACATTTGACACAGTCAAAATTGCAAATTCTAGATTTCGAGAAAAACGAATTTAAAAATAAAAACTTGTATACAACTACATATTAGATCGTTATATAAAAGTTTAAAAATCAAACGTTTGCAGTTCCCTAGAAATTTGAATTTTATCCTAGGTCTTCTTGAATATATATAGCTTAATTTTATGCAATAAAATAAAACATTTTTTTTTCCAATTTTTTTTTTCTATATTTGGGGTACGGGTCTCCCTTTAAATAAAACATTTGAAACATAATATCCATATTTTAATTCCAAAAGAAATAACAAGCTGTCAAGTATGTATATGATGTCATTACATATTGGCAGCCAAATAATATTTTTCCCGAAATAATAAATGCCCGAAATAAAAAGCCAAATAATAAATTCTGTATAAAGTCAAAATTTATTGTGATCGATAAATGGAGTCCCAAACATCTTTGCAAATGACGTAGATTAATGTATTTTATATTATTTTTATTTTTGCTATGTTTTTTTAGTGCGAACAAAAGAACCAGAGTTTTAATAGCAATAGAGCAGAAATAGGTCCATGCTCAATCACGTAGAATGGTTCGTGGAGTAAAATCACACCCAAGGCTAGCCATTGAACACTAGAGTGATGTCAAATTCCTACTCTGTTAAAAATTTTGTTCCACACCTTGCACCAAAAATTAGTTCCCGTTTAGCTGCAACCAACATTTGGTACTTTTTTTCACGATTTAATGGTGCTTACGATCCGAGGTAGCACCCTTAAATCGTGAAATTAAGGACCAAATGTTGGTTGCAGCTAAATGAGATCCGATTTTTGGTGCAAGGTGGAACAAAATTTTTAACAGTGTATATCTATGGTTTCTTTCGTCTTATTGCCTTTTTCAGTGCTGGTAAACAATTAATCCAATTGGTTTGTACCCTCAACGAGCTATTTGGAGCAAAATAATGACTAATCAGATTAGGATAAACAGCTTAACGTAGATTCCAAAACACAACATTAATTCCAACTCAGGATACTACCACACCATCTTTGGCATACGAGACAACTCTACTCGAAATTATACTAGAGTCGTACATGTTTATAATAATTATAAATATTGTATTCTTGTGTCGTTATAAGCCATTGTAAATTGGTACGACATTCTACAGTTAAAAAAAACATAATTACATGCCAAAAAAAAAGTATTCTACTCTGAACAAGTCATAATTGAAAATATAATTTCCATTGATGATTTTAAAGTTATTCTTAATGGGTAAATTAAAACCATACCTAACGTGGCCTAAGGTTCGTGGTTGTTTTGAAACACTAGAGCCGTACTGGGTGGTAAGATTATAATACTATCAACATCTACAATTAACCTTCGTAATTTTGTACTTAAGTCAAATGACCGGAGCCGCCATTTGGATCATTACTTCTCTCCTCAACCGCGCCATATCAACGAGAGGTTATTAATATCACATAGATTTAAAAAAAAAAAAAAAAGGTCGTCATTATTATACACGAGCAGCACGCTGTCTTAACCGATCCAACGACCAACGCCTTATCAAACCAAGCCACTGAGAAACTCAAGGAGCTCATGACTAATAAAAATTTACTCGCTCAAATATTCATTGTACTTTTCTTTACTTTTCAGAAAAAAATATATATATGAAGATAAAAGTAGCGTTTTCTATCTCTGTATCTTAATTTATAATTGGTCAACTTTATCCAAGAATAATTGATCAATTTTACCAAAGACATCCTACAGTTATAACACTCGCTCTAAATGTTTTAGAAAGAGAAAAAAAAAAAAAAAAAAAAAAAAACTTGAGTTAGTTACGATGTTGTGGTTCGTGAAAAATAGACTTTTTTAAGAAAAAATCTCCAATAAAACAAAAATCGTTAAATTTGGATTTTAGCTCATTTGTCTTTAGGTACAAATCTCTAACGATCCGTGGTCACGTTAATGCTAGGAGTAAATCATTTGATACAAGAAAAAGGGGGATAGGGATCGATGCATGAACTGATTTCAACTACAGCCGATTTAGAAAGGTTAGATTTATGAGAAAAAACGATTAGATATATTAAAACAAATCGCTTTCATTCAACGCAATATATTTTTATAGACAAACATCTAGAAAATTACACATACATCACCAAGATAAACATTTCCATTACTTTTCTAAAAATTACCTTCTCCCTCAGCAGGTGATACTCGAAGGCATCAATTTTACGCACTATTTCGAATCAGATTTACAATATACTAAGTCTACGACTGGACCTGCGTTGATAATTGGTGGTCCACTTCTTTGCAACACACTTACTCACTACCAACACAAGATTTAAAAAAAAATAACACCCTGCAAAGAAATAAACAGATAAAGAACGTCTTGCTTCGCCCAGTTTGGATTCGTGTCACGATGATACAAATTTATTGCACCCAAAAGAAACGACGAAATTCATCATCTGTACTCTAAAGCGGGTTATATATGGGATTGAAACTTCGTAACCCCTTTCAATACATCACAGCATGGTAGCAAATAGAGATCTCGGCGGTGCTGAGGACAAAGAGATAATGTTGACGATGCCTGGATGCAAAGGCGAGGACTGACCTTTAGGTCGAAGCACACAAAGTCGTTGAAAAAAAGAGAGCAAAGGTTCTCTGAAGAAAGTTCTCTAATAAAATGACGGGATATTGTTTACCTGCCAGCTTGAGTAACGTGTTCTATCAATTGAGTCATTCAGTTAGTTTTAACAGGAAAAGTTAAATTGTTTGGAGAATGGGGGATCGGGATGTTTTATTTAGAAGATAATTTATTTTTTATAGTGGCACAAAAAAGCAAAGGATATTGATTCTTAGCTGAAAGTCCCAGCACTTTATATTTTGGCTGATTTGATATTAAATATCATTACAGAGATTCCAAATTTTCTCCTTAGTTTTCACTTAGTTTTCTTAGTTTCATGGATTTTTCATACTTTTTACTTATTTTCCGTAGTTTAACAGATTTTTTTAAATAGTTTTTACATATTTTCCGTAGTTTTTATCGATTATTCCTTAGTTTTTTAGTATTTTCCGTAACTTTTAAGGGTATTTTTTTAAACCTACGGAAAAACCTATGCGAAATATCTTTTCTCAATCATTTGCAAACACTCTTAAAATTGACCAATACTTTAACTATTGCTGAAATTCACGTTGTTTTCACTGACTGTTACAACAGCGACTATTACATCATTAAATCACGTATTCATTCATCGTAATGTAAGGTTATTTATTGGCCATGTGTAAACGTAAAAAGAAGCAAATATCCTTGAAAACAACGGAAAAAATCCGTAGAAACGTTGGCATCTCTGTCGCTAATACAAAAGGTTGTAGGTAAATAGATATTGTGTAAATAAAAATGCATTGTTTCTATATTATAAATGTAACACTATCCTCCTGAGATCCCGTGTACATTTAAATGCACATGGGATTTTGAACGCATAATTTTTCTTTGCATGAAATAGCCGAATTCAGTCCTACAGCTGATGATAATTCCACCGATTGTGACGAAGTAGATTCTGTAAAGAAACAGCAAGAAATAGTTCCTCTGCCTGTAGAGGTGTCCCGAAAAGTTGGTGCGAAGCACATGCCAGCAATGGACATTAAAACTTTTTACTCACTTTGTCGGATGTCTGGATGTCCAGAGCGAACAAATTTTTTTGGCACTAACTGTAAAGTATTTTTATGTATCACGTCCTCGTTTTGCAGCCTTTCATGATTGAATTTCACATCTGAACAATTAAATTTCAGAATTTTTGCAAGCTTAAGGATATAGTCATTTTTTTTTTCTAGTGTACTTAAAGTGCGTGGATCAGTTCTGAACTTTATAAGTACGTTACATAGACCCAAAAGAATAATATACGTAAAAATTAGCATTAAATCATGTTTCAAACAGTTGTGGGTCTCAGGAGGATATAGCATAAGACGCTTTATGTTGGTTCTCAACAAAATATTTAAAAGTATGAGACGCTTGACTTATCTTTGGTACCACAGATAGAATTGAAAAAAAAAATTATCATTCTTGAACTAAAACTTTTTAGGATAACTTAAAACTAAATATGAGTAGTCATTGTACAAATTTCCATTATTTATTTTAAAAATGTTGGTCATTAGAAAAAAAATAATCCACATGTATAAATGAAAATAGAAACATTTTACATATATGTATCTTTGTCCAAAGTAATTTCATAAAACATTTAATACAATCTTAGAAATTATATATCCTTTCCTTAGATAATTTCTGTAGTTATTCGATTCCCGATTACAAAATATATTTCGGAAATCGAGTAAACTTTGTAGTTTTTCAGAGATGAAGTGTCCTCACAAGCAGTTCTTTCCATGTCACATGAAATAGGTACTGCTATTGGTAAGAAAAACTATGAAGGTACATAAATCTATACACTGTTAAAAATTTTGCTCCACCTCGCACCAAAAATTGGTTCTCATTTAGCTGCAACCAACATTTGGTGCTTAGTTTCACGATTTAATGGTGCTACCTCAGACTGAAAACCTCGGACAAAGCACTTGGTGTGCAAAAAGAATTGATATTTCCCTCTCAATCCAAAGAAGCTTTCTACTAAAACATCTAATTGTCGCCTACGTACTTTCAGATCACGAACTTCCCTTCACAATAATAAGAGAAAATAAAACTCCGCTTGCACAATTCAGTACAAAGTTATTCATTCAAACTCAAGATTAATAGAAAAGCAATGCATATCATGTTGACTAGATAAATTAACCGCAATAACACCTTTACACGCCTCGATTTCAGCACGTAATCTATATCATTGTCGGGAGGCAAGTTGTCAGTTTAACAGTGAAACGCCTATACTTATAAGAAAAACTATGACATTTTCATCTATCACAGAGGCACCTCAGAGAAACTTAACAGATATCCATAAAGCGTGATTCATCAACAAAATTTTCTCATTTGCAATCGTAATATGTACCATCCAGTCTTTCTGAAATTTATCTGAATAACGGGAGGAATTTTGCACAAATGAATGTACCTTTTTCTTACGCCTTTATTCATCGGATTAGTGCCCAGAGCAATAATGGGTGGCATCAGAAATAGAAGAGATCATTATCACGAGGTTTGCACACATAGGAATGGGTTATTGCACTGATTGCCCATTACTATCCAGATGCTGGGAAAATTGCCGAGTGGTGGGTCTACACTCATTCTTGTCGACCGAGAATGCTGGAAAGTGACATCTTGAAATATGCTTGAGATTCTGAATGTTTTTTAAACAGATGTGCTACATTTCTATCCTACTCAATTAACAATAAAATGGTAATTCCTGTTGAGCAAGAATGCTGAACAGTGTCATCTTGAAATATGTTTGAGATTCAGCATGATTCCTTAAACAGAAGGAGACTCATTTGAATCTTAGTCAAATAACCGACTTCATGGGGAAAAGTCACGTTTGCCAATTCATATTAAACAAATACATATTCAGTGCTTATAACCTTAGATAATTTTTTAAGCTGAGAGTCGCGTACTAAACTCCAACATAACACTGGATTCAATATCTCTACAGTAGTTTATATGCGTAATTTTGCTCTTAAACAAAAAGTCTTATTGCTTTCCGTTGCATACTGTCGCATACGTATTTTTCACTATTCACTATATTAGCCAATTGATTTTATGATAATTTATCATCCACGCATCGCTAAATTATCTTAAATAAAATATATTTTGCTTATTAAACAGCTCATTGTTTAAATGGTAAGTCATGTACTCAGTTAAAAAATCGAAAAAGAGTTCAACGTTTTCCTGGATCAGAGCGCACTCTTTCATGTTCAATGTTCCATAACAAGCTTTCAAATAGTCCAGGACACTATTATAGATAATAAATAAAATGAATAATGACACGAGGCATTTTTATCTAAAAATAAAAACAAACCCAATATCACAAAGAGGCATGTCAGGCAATGATGAGATATATTAGGAAGTAAATAAAAAGTTCCATTGAGTGTGTAACTAAATCAACAATCCGGAAATCTAATATCCCCAGCCTATTTTCCGTAAACAAGAAACAAGAATAAAATACTGTTGGTAAACACAGTGAAAAGTAGAAATCTGATTGAAGTTTTAGTTAACATTGCCTCCGTCAAATGAGATCAGACAGGTTGCCGATTAGATTAAAAGATCACAAGTTATTGAACATGATTAAGAGCATCAGCGAAGTTTCAAAATTACCGTAAAAATAGTTAATAGTCGAGATATTATCCGTCCAGCACTCGTGTTGCCCACACAGAAGTCAATTAGTAGTTGGGTATACTTGATTGAAAGCAACGTGTGCAACAACTTCACGAGTTTCGGAAATTACAAAGGTTGAACTTGCAAGAGGCCCCACCCAAATAAAACGTTTCATGTCACATTATAGAAAGCACGCTGTCACGAACTACGAGATGCAAAAAAGAAAGTCTCGCGATAAGAACATTTTGATACTTTAGTTTTTGAGATGCCTTCTTTGATACCTTTTCGATGTAAGAATGTTTTGTTTTTTTTTATATTTTTGAAGGATGCGTTACAATGAATTTTTCATGTATTTTATCTATATTGATTGAGTGGAGGTGGTAGCATAGCAAGGTAACCGCGTTTTTCGCCGTATTACTTTATGCTATTGTTACTTTTTCCTTTTTTATGCAGCGCCCAGCTCTTTTGTAAACAAGATTGGATTGACAATCCAAGGTTTGTCATTGGTGGCATCTAGTTTTTGTGAACCGGAAAAACGAAATTTTTATTTTTTGTTAACTAGCAGAGAGAAAACTCACTAAATTCTATGGATAATTTTTTCATCATAAAATATAAAGAGTAGCGTATTTAGCTATACATGAACCATGCTCCTAATCTTTTATGTACACTTTCATTTCAACCTTTAGGGTTTAACCTTAAATACAAATTATAAATGTCAACTTGATATTTTAATCCGGATTATATATTTTTATCCTTCTTAAATATAAATTTTTAGAGACAATGTAAATATCATTTTATACGAACATGCGTCATTTTAAAAAAATAATCTTAGAAGCATTTTGCCAGTGTATACAGGACGTTTTCCCAACCATAGCATCAGTAATTTTCAGATGCTGATAGAGCTCTTCGAGACTAGTTTTTGAACGTATTATGAGAAAGAAGTCTATTTTGCCCTGCTAATGTATGATGCTACACGTTACTCTGCGTATCCTGTTATTCACATCCTATATCAAAACTGCTTTCAGTATTTCATTAAAATATTTCCAAATACTTTGTTTTACGCGATATGTAGTGGTCATACAAAACATTAAAATGAATATTTTTCAACAGAATGTTCCGGAGATCCAATAAAAGATTTGAAGATAACAAAATATTATTTATTTGAAAAGAAAAACAAATTAACATATTTCATTTGCATATTGGAGAATTATTTTCTTAATCTGCAATAATCACTTGGGAATATTGATTTTGTTTAACAAGGGTGCTCATTTAGAAATATCCAGATTAATGATGCAAGTTTGCCAGTATTCTTATATATTTTGTATGCGTTTTTTTATATCAACCTAAGCCAAAGGATAAAAAAATCTATATCTAAACAGAACAAACAACAATCTACATCAAATACATGATTGTTATTATATCCATAATCCATTAAATTATAAAAAGTAAAAAACTAGATAATATCCATTATTTATCAGTGATTTGTGTTTACAGGTGATTATAATATTATTATATTATTATTATATTATTATTATTTTATATGCGAAATAACCTAGGATACTTTTAAATATTTCCATAGAAATAAACATTTACACCAATAATTATCTTAAACAAAGAAATCGGTTATAAATATCCCAATTTTTAGACTATCAACGTAACAAAAACGTAACCGCACCACCAAGGGAAAGCTTTCTAACTACATAAACTGTAAAGACGCCATTTATTTCAAAAATAAGCTCGTAGAATTTAAATATTACAATCCTAATAATTGAAATAACCTAGAATACTTATAAAAAATAAATTCTTGTACCCTTTTATAATACCATACTGTATACACTTCAAAAATTGTAGATCCGACGTTTACCCGGGGAGTAATCGTGACCCCCTCTGGCAAATTGCAAGCAGGCGCCTCTCAAGCGAAAGCAACGGTCGTCTAACGGTGATGAAAATCGACAATTTGGAGTGCATCCGTCCAGGATAACTCATGATCTCCAGAATACAGTCTGACACCAGTGCGCTGGCCCCTAAGACTTCCTTAATTTGCCACGACATGTGGATTATTTGTTGGATCCTCTTGTTTTCCCACCACTGAGCGGAGACGGATTTTTATCAGATTGCTTATCTGCAACGAAAGGAAATTTGCCGATGCTGTATTGTACTTAGAGGGGGAGTTATGTAACGAGTAAAAAAAAAACGCCAACTCACCATTTTTTTTTTAAGTGTACTATTGTGCTAGATTGTTAAACTCCTTTTAATTTCCGTATTAAAACCGTGACTGTGCATAATATGTAACTATATGCAGATTGTCAATTATATTGCTTTACCTGTAGTTTATATACCCGTAGGATCTAATACACATTTTTTTTTTACCAAATCAATTTCCCCTGTTGTGGTTGTAACTGGGGCCCTTTAAGGGGAGTTGGTATTCTCTATACAGGTAATGTTAATTTGGCATATTTCATGTACTTTTTCTCAGAAAGTATTTGACATAGAAGCCTAATTTTTGTCAGGTCATTTAGCAGACACTTGTTATTCTACTGAAATTAGCTTTTGATTGCGATTCATTTACTTATTTTTTAAATGAATTTTTGTGAAAATCATTTAAATTTGTTAAAATTCACAATTTTTTTTTTGCCGAAAAAGGCCAAAACAAAAAATGTTTTTAAAATAACAACAAAATCTCACTTCAGTATACAGCGTGTCCCGGTATAACCTGGCCGACCTTTATTTTCGACACCGTTGGTCCTAGAAGCATAATCCCAATTGAAGAAATGTTTTAAATTGTTAAAATATTTTTACTGAATAGTTTTTAAGTTAGGAAAGGGGTTGGTATAAAAATTACGGATTGTAAATTTTTATATGGTCCCCAATTCCTTCAACTCATATTTAGGAAAATGTTGCCCATGAAAAAACATTTCAAACAAAAAAAAATCGAAATTTGTACGACCAATATTCATGGAGATATGAAAAATGGAATTTAGTGACTTATATCACTTTACACCCGTGGTCATTAACATATTTTAAGGGGATATACACAAAATGAAATACAGAGAAAAAGCAATTGCGTTTGGAAAATTATTCTGTAATATTGCTATGTAATCGAAATAGGCGAGAGGCTGCGAGACAATATACAATTAAATTTCCAAATGCTTAATTTCCAATGGTAAATTTGCAAAAATTTCCAAATTCTTAAATGTTGTAAAGCGTTTGCGAGAAACGGGTAGCATAGGAAGACGTCCTCGATTCGAAAATTCAAGAGTGGTAATTTGGGCTATAGTGTTTGTTTCCCTTATTCAGTGTCAAGGACATTAGTGAAGCATGTGGATACTCAAATACCCATACGTAGAGAGTTTTAAATCGACACGGTGCACATCCTTATCGCCCTAGATTGGTGCAAGAGTTTTTGCCCGGGGATGAAAATAAACGGTTTGATTCCTGCAATTTCCTCATGAACAAGCTAGAATTGGATTCATAGTTGCACGTTTTCAAGAAATGGGGGTAGTAAATAGGCAAAACACACACTTTTGGTTCCTGCAAAATCCCCATGTAATCCGACTAAACAAGCATCAAGTGTGATGTTAACGTTTGGTGTGGCATATGGAAGGGAGCGTTAGTAGGACCTTTCTCTTTTACTGATATATTAACAGGTAACAAGTATGCGAACCTGTTACAGGGACCTTTATCTGACTTTCTAGATGAATATGTTGTGTTAGCAAACCTTAAAAAGATGTGGTTTCAACAGGATGATGCATCCCATCCACAAGCAGCTTCCTGCCGAACAATACTACACAATATGTTTCAAGACAACATTATACGCTATTGTGGTCCGGTAGAATCGTCTCCTTGATCACCAGATCTAAATCCTTTAGATTTCTTTCTTTGGGGATTTTTGAAAAGCAAGGTCTATGAAAAAAAATCTATGAGTCTATTAGATTTGCAGAATCGAATTTTATCCGCTGCCAGGTGTATTACGCTTGTAATGCTGACAAATTTTGAAGATGAATTTGAATCACGTGTGCGCTTAGGTATTTTAGTCAAAAGAAAACATTTCGAGCATATGTAATTAAGAGAGAGGTTATTTATCCTTTTCACTTTGTTCATTTCTATTACCTTTTATTTGTGTTTGTGTTAACAAAAAGCGCTGTTTTCTGATTATGTTATTATTTAAAATTACTTAATTAAAATTGTTTATAATTTTGTTTGCTGTTTATTATGTGTTGTAAAATTTTTAATTTTTTTTTTTTTTTCAAAGCAGTTTCTAGTCAAAAATTATAATGTTTTAGGCGATGAACAACATTTTCTTTTCCATAGTCAAACCTATTCTAGAAGCTCGCTGTTATTACGATAAGACGATATTTCCTCATTTCAATTTATGTACGGGCCCCACAAATAGCGTTAAAACTTTAAACTGCAATAACACCGTGACTATTGGTCGAACAAATTTCAATTTTTTTTTTTTTTTTTATTGGAAATGTTTTTTCATGGGCAACATTTTTCTAAATATGAGTTGGGAGAAATGGGGACCGTATAAAAATTTACAATCCGTAATTTTTATACCAACCCCTTTACTAACTCAAAAACTATTCAGTTAAAATATTTTAACGATTTAAAACATTTCTTCAATTGGGACTATGCATCTAGGATCAACGGTGTCGAAAATAAAGGTCGGCCAGGCTATACGGGGACACGCTGTATACAGATACATAAAAGGAATATATGGTAAAAATTTCAGGAAGATATATTGAGCAGTTTCTGAGAAAAAAGTACATGAATAATGAAAAATGTTGTCTTGAGAAAAACTCATTGTAAAGAAAACTTAACTAATACTAATAATTACCAATTGTGTTTTTAAAAATTATTAAAAATACTTCTAGTTGGGGTATTATTACAAATGAGGTATCTTTTTAAAGGAGAGACTTTAAATATTGATAAACAGTAATGAACTCAATATCAATTATTTCTAAATTTTTGGGTACTAACTACCCTTAAAAATCGTAGGTTCAAGCAAAGATATCCACTAAACCATTTCTCCCTCCCCCTGAAAAATATTTCTTCTCCCTCCTTTTATATTTTTTAAGACACATAAAAAACTCTGGTCCCGTACTTCTTGTATTCAGTATTTTTTAAATACTTAAAATCCAAATAATTAAGTCCGTACTATGCGCAGTTTCCTTATCGATACTTTTTAAATTTCACCTTATTTTTATAGTATTGGAGTTCATAATTAATGTTCTCCTATTTAAAGCAGTCTAAAGTCTGTAGTAATCAATATGTGTTCATAAATGTTTAACTACACACTACTAAGATGATGGGGAAATAATGGGTGGAACAAATAAAAGTGGCCCGGAGAACAGAGTTCCAGATTATAAAGAAGCAAAGGAAAGGAAATAGTTCGCTAACCTGCTTATAGCAGATGTTGAAAATGACCACCATTCATCTCTTGGCCTTCTTTGGACTTGATCAGCAAGTTTAGGAAGGCAGATCGAAGCTGGACTTCTGGAATTGCTGCAATCTCATCAGAAATGTTCTGCTGCAGTTCTTGAAGACTATGAGGATTGTTCCGATACACCTTAGATTTGAGCGTTCCCCACAAAAAGTAATCGCACACTGACATATCAGGTGACCAAGGTGGCCAGCTAGGGCAGAGACCAGACTGAACTCTGCTAAGAACTCTGTCACCTCTGTGATCCATAATTTGGCAGGCTGTATGGGCAGTTGCTCCATCCTGTTTGAAGTAACTAAGTCTTTCCTCCTCAGTTAATGCTGCCAAAAATGGATTAAAAATGTTGAAAATGTAACGATCTGAATTCACAGTCTGAAGAAAGAAAATTGGACACTTCACACCAAACATCAACCTTCTAATCATGCAATGGTGTCTGGTGGAAGTTATACGGATTCTAAAACGGATTATACGGATTCTTCTCTCTTCGACAAAAACCTATTATTCTATGAGATGACATAACCACTCAGGTGACACCACTCACCTGAGTGGTTATGTTTCAGGTGTGCGTACACGTGCATACATTCACGTCCAACCGTATCCACTCGTCCGGGCCACTTTTATTTGCCCCGCCCTGTATATGAAAAAACAAATACAGTAGTGTATATTTTCTCTAATATATGGGAAAGTGACGCTATGAGGACTTTTATGGAATTTGAATATACAAACTTGACTTTTTTGGAAAAGTTGTAAATGAAACTTTAAACCAAAAAACCTAATAAATTTTTGAATATCTGTTCTATAATAGTTTTTATTGAAAACAATTTAATTTTGCATTATTTTATATATATTTTAATTACTTTTATTTTTTGGGATAATGTTCTTCTGATCTCAGTGGAATCGTAAACAAAATTGTAAAAAGATCTACTGGCTCCAAAAACAACTCTAAACAGTAGAACTTAAAATATGAACACCTAGCTAGAGTTTGGAATTGCTTCAACATTTAACAAGACATTACTGATATCTGTTTCAAGAAATCTAAATACGATGAAAATTCCTTTGTGAAAACTAAATACAAAAATAGTGTCCTTCAACTTCTCAAAATAAACTCTCTTACATTCCGTTATATTTAAATAGACAAAACAAGCTTAGCTACGGACGCTTTATGTCACACGAGTAACTCTAATCGTATTTTATGCCAAGGTTGCGCATAGTCTGTTGGAATCTTGAATCAGAAGCGAATTTCTGACTCCGATCCAATATACATAAAATAAACAAGTGCATAGAGCACAAGAGAAAGGATGTCTACTTAAGTTCTTTCAAAATGGACTACATCCAAGATTTTGTAGACAGCTTGGGACGCATTTGAGTGCGATCGAGTCAGTGAAAGAGTAGCATTGTCTGACAGATAACACACTCAAACACAATGAAGAATAAAACTTTTAGGAAATATCGTACAGTTGTTAAATAGATAAATTATATCTGTATATTATGTAAATTTATAATATGTCTATTCCGAGGCCGGCTTTGTTAAATGCGCTGAGAGCCAAATATTTAATTATCAGAATTGCGAATTTCGTAAAGGCCACAAAATAAATATCATAAATAATACCAATCAGAGCTTTTTAGACAAGAGAACAACGAACGTCAACAAAAGCTCGATGCAATTTGAGTTTGTGACGCATTGTTGGAACACTTCTATCGCGCATTCTGATTATTCCGTACTTTTGATTGAAAAAAATGCAAGGGGGTGCTGTCGACGCTGATTCTTAACTTGGAATTTGAGAAAAATGTTGCCAATGCACCCTACACATTACTGTGTGTCATCGCTTTTTTCTTATTGTTTGAGTTTAAGATTAGGCAGTAAGTTTATAATGGGTTTAACCAAACAAAACACACATGTATTATCATATATTGTTTTATCAGTTTATTCTTAACACATTGTCGACCGGCAATTTTACTGAGAATTTATCTCATCTCACCGGCTATTATTTCATAATTGGTCAGGCTTGGGGCCCCGAAATTTTCAAAGTTGTTGAAGTTAAATTGAAAACTAGGTTCTTTTTTAACATTTTTAATTATGTTTTGAACACAAATAAACAATTAACTGATTTTAAATAGCAGTTGTTAAACAACTAAATTTCGGGGGGAAAAGGAGTAAAATATAGGTGAATTACAGTTTGGTTGATTTTTTGTTGGGTGATTTTAGACTTTAGAAAATGGTTATCAATAAACATGCAGACTAAAGACGAAAATCCTTCCGGTAAACACTGTCAGTATAACTATTGGGCCTCCTCTTTAAAATTTTGTATAGGGCCTCGAAAACATGATGTGCTTTGGTGCAACGGTGATGCAAAACAAAAGCGCATCACGAGTTTACTCGTGGCCGTTTGGAAACGTTTGGCCATGAAAACACGAGTTAACTCGTGATCGGTCAACAATGTGTTGAATTACTTAGGACTTGAAGAGCCGCATTCCACTCCGAATTCGCGGTCAGCCTAGGCCTACCCCTGGTCTATAAGATTCATATTTATAAGGGGTTGAGAGTAGAGGTCGGAAATATCGATCAAAATAAATATCGATACTATATCGTCGCAAAGAAAAAATATCGATATATCGATACATGATTTTTTTCCCAGAAACGAATTTTTTCGGGGCAAATTTCTATTTTTCATGAATTCATGCCAAAATTGTTTTAATAAATTAATTATAAAAATTGTTTTAATGAATAAATTATACTATCAATCAGAATAAATGAAATACATTTGGATGTCAATGCATGAATTCACATTTATTTTTAAAGAAAAAATTTTGAAAAGCAGTTTACCGCAAATTTTCTGATAGAGATGTTTTTAATATTTAAAATTAGATGCAAATTCCAGGCACACGTTGGCAACAGAAAGGCGTTATGTTAATGACTACAAATAAATGATCTCATGCTTCCATTACATTATGTTTTCTTTTTCATTAGGGTGCTATTTTGACTGTCTCTCAACCAAGTCCAAACTTTAGTTTTGAAGTTTTTGAAAAGGGAATAAAGAAAATGGAAAAAACACATGGAACTACAAAACGATCATCGAAAAACTAAAAATGTTTGAAAATATCGATATATCGGTAACTTGTATCGATATTTTTACTATCTATATATTTTTTTAAAATATCGATTTAAATATTGTCATATCGATATATCACCGACCTCTAGTTGAGTGTCAGAACGGACCATCCCACAATTTAATTTTTGCTGGTTTTACAATGTTTTTTCAAAACTATTCATGTCAGAACGGAGAAAATATGGTTTATCTGATGGTCAACTTAGTTGGCCATAACCTTATGTCGAATATTGGATAGGGAACTAATCGTGAGGACACCTTTCCTTTGACATATCGCACTTGTACGTGGAATTTGTAGTTTTGTCTGGAAGTGTTGAACTCAGATGAACGAATTAAAGCACAGAGCCTTTGTATAAACTTATCCCTTCATAAATGTAGTAAAGATAAAAATTGAGTTATCCGTTAGATTCATATTGTCAAACTCTATCAAAGTTTTATAATTATCGAGAACTCAATAATTAAGGGGGTATTCTGGTTTAGAAATTCGAAAAAATCGATATTTTTTTTGTGCATATTTTCATAGTATAACCCTTCAAGAAAATGTCCCTAAAAGGATTTTTCGAAATTCGAATTATTTTCGGAGTTACAGCTCAGTTTGTGACGCGCCGACAAAACCGTTTCGCAGCCGGGTCGCGCGAGCAAACAATAGACGATCGGCTAACTCTGGCACTCTGGCCGCCAAGGTCTTTTGTACTCGATGTATTTTCTTCACTCGATGTATATTTCTCAAAATTCACTACTCGGGAACTGGGTGATCGTTTTAACCAATTTAGTTCAAATATATTTATACTAAGTGCTCAGTTAAGTTCAGTTTTGTTTCGACTATCTCGCTGTACAAACGTAAGTATTCTGAAATCAGTGACGTGAAAAAATATATTTTTAGTGTAAAATTTAATTAATAACAAGTGAGTATAAAACGTCAGTAAACGACTCCGACTGCGCGCGATTAGTCCTCAAACTTTAAACTCGTTTTTCTCGTAACTACTTTTCTGGAAACGGTGTGCATGATATCTTTAATTCTACTCAACCGATTCACTTGAAATTTTACACAGAGCTTCTTTATACATATAGTATCGCACTACGAAGAGTTTAATTTTTTTTTTTTTTTTTTTTTTTTTTTGTATTTTTAAAAAATTCCGAACGACAAAAAAACAGGGAAAATACGAAACTTTTTTTTCAAACCACCGCCATTTTGTGAAAAAAAAAATTTCTTTTCAAAAACGTTTCGTAGTGCGATAACTACACCCTTCCTCTTTACGAATTATTCAGGTCATGGGAAGGATTTATATCCTGCACACCAGGACAAGCCATTTTTCCATCAGTCCCCACTTCGCCGACCTGCAGTTTTTTTAAATTTAATTTTTTTTCTTATAATATTAATGTTTTGTATTCTTAAAATATCAATAAAAAGCTTATAAAAAAATGTATAGTAAAAATATTTTTTTTTTATCGCGTCCGAAAAAATACCTAAAAACCAAAATACCCCCTTAAAGTGACAAATCGCAAAACAAACAAGCTATATTTGATGTAAGTCAATTGATAACAAAAAAAATTCGCAGATGTATGAAGAATTATGAATCTGTCTCTAGCTCAGATTTTGCCTATCGCAGCCAAAACAAGTATATAGTGGCCCGGAAATTTTTCCAACCCACCAGTTAAAAAAATTCTATTGTATTAAAAAAGACCTAATTAAACTATCATCTGAAAAATAGCTCCTGAATGATATAGAATTAAACTTAATTTTCTAAAGCTAGTGAAAACTTTTTTTTTCAAATATAAAAGAAATCCATCGTAAAACAGGCACTTCACGATAAGTTGGATGTTAGATTTATTTTATTTTATTTTTTATTTTTTTTACTTGCGCGATATTTGTTTTCGCGACTTGTTTACGATTTTTTTTGTGTGAATAAGAATAAAAAATTTAAAAGCAATGGTTTAAAAGATGTACTTAAAGATCCCTAATTGACATACCAATCAAGTACATGATAAATCAGAAACAAAAAACGAACTGAAGTGCAATGTCTCATAAATTTTATTTTTTAAGTGCCTTTACACAGCTCATAAATTGAAATTGAAACCTTACCAACATGCGTTTCAGTTTGCAGTGACACCTTCACTACAAAATGACACGAACGAATTTCAATGGTTTTTTATGTCAAAAAAACCATAGTCGCCAAAGTGATGAATACAACAGCTATACAGTTAACACTAACGAAATCCATCAAATTAAGTAGTAAAAAAATACCGACAAGCCCCAATTACAAGATTCTATAGGACAAAATTGAATACAGCGTAAATGGGAGAACACAGCTCTTGTGTAAAAGATGATGAATTTGCACCATATATCTAGGATTCGTCGACAAGCTTTACCACCCACTCTGGAGCGATTTATGTAGCCTTACAGCGGTAAGTTTCCATCTTCTCGGATTTCCTATAAAAAATACGAAGTATGCTCACCACGTGTGGTAAGCTCGTTGCATACTTCCCAACAGCGTTAAGAAGAAGGGGGGTGACAACAACCTCCCCCTCCAAGATAGTCTACGCAATTTGTTGGGTAAATTCTCAGAAATGTTTGATATTTTTCTCTTAAATTTCAAAAGTCAAAAATAAGTGGAAAATTGAGGCATTGTGGATACGAAGGGCGAACTCAACATTGGGTCAAAAAAAGAAAAAATCACCATCCCAATGTAGACCTTTCACAGATTCTACAGGTATATTTTTCATGCTGAGTTCGCCCTTCTTTACGTTTTAAAATACGCAGAGAATGACATCACAACAATTATTACTATATTATTAAATGTTCATTGAATTCAAACTAATCATTTTTAATATTTATTTAATGTCCATAAATCGCTATTGTAAAAGCATAGAACACTGGATTTGCTTATAAGTACGTGCCCAATTAATATATATATATATATATATATATATAGTTTTCAAAACTCTAGTTTTCTTTTAAAGCTTAAAAATTGTATTTTGCTTGTGGAACTGAAGAATTGCAAAGCTAAAAAGTAACAAAGTGTATCAATAAGTGTTGTCGAAAATCAGCAAAGCTGATGAGTTATTCAACTCCATATCAAGACACAGTAGTGGCATACATCTTCAACATTCACTACCTTTTCGTTGAATGGCTCGTTAATCGGCTCCAATAGCAAGCTGTTTGATAAATGTTACTACAAAGTCTCACGCAGAGTTGTACTATGAGGTCTTTATTACCTTCCTGTTTTGCGAACGAATGACGGCAAATTCTTTTCACACAATGGTATGAATGCACTGTAAACACCCCTCTTGTGAAATAAGGAAGTCTCTTAATGTGTTAAGATAAACCTATTAAATTCAAGTTGAAATTATTTATTTTTTACTCTGGGAGTGCTGTGTTTCAGTCTTATTCAAAATGAAGTAAGCAACCAATTTAGTTTGCTTCAAAAATTGCAAAGGTTAATCTGGGAAATCTCGTTATCAAAACTGGTATTCGCCATGTGAAATTTTAACTTGTTTCTGTCTGTATGAAATAGTTAACATAGATGCAAAATCAACAATATAATCCTGTTTTAAATAATTTGTTCATTTATTCACCACATGAGAAGATCGAGAACTATTCGCTACTATACATCTATGGCATCTACAATTTGGCGACTGAAAGAGGAATATTCTTTCTAGGCTTTGAAAGGAAAGAAAATATCTTGCTGCTTGATGGAAAATCTCACAGTGAGAGTTCGCCTGGGTTAAATATTTTTTTTAGTGTTTAAGAATTAATCTTTAGAAGTAATGTTAAACGCTGATGAACGTTCGTTTAAATAATCTTCTCATTATTAGTACACGGCAAAATTTTTAACAAAATAAATTCATGGAATTAATGACAAACTTCATATGAGGAGTTTGAAAAAAATATAGAGAATGCAATTCTTTTTATGTATTAAAAACTGGTTGCCATAGAAAAAATACTTCATGTTATTGAAAATAGCAGATATAGAGTGATGGGATTGCAAAAAGGTATCAATAAACACTTGTTTGTTTTACAGAAAATAATCTAGAAATTCTGCACCTCTCATAAATTGACATAGCGGCACCGTATTTGTTTTATTAATAATTACGTAAAAGCATTTTTATTGTCGACGTTTGTTATGATATAATTCGTCAAACTGTATTTTAGGCAATCGATAACTAAAAAAATTTAACCTTGTCAGTTTTTATTCTCAGCTTTCCATATGACAATTAAAAGTTGCAATAATTAGTATGCATATAGATTTATGCATAAAAGTGGCAAAAATTGCCATGCAGATATAGATTTATGTATATAGATTTCTTTTATTAAAAGAAACTGCATTGAAATGGGTAAAAATATATCAAACGAAGCTCCTCTTCTACAACTACTGAAAAATCAACTAAATTGCATATTTCTAAAATTAACCTTATTTTCAAATTTACAACGACCTTGCTACTAATACATTTATACATCAATTACGACCAAATATTTTATTCGTAGAATTAAAAACATTATCTTACTACTTATTCTAAATAATTACATAACTTCCAAGACGAATCCCACAACAAATACAAGAAATCATCCAATCCCTCAAATATCTCGACGAAACTCGTACGCAGAAATTGGGCGAGCCGAATCAGTTAGAGAACATGAAATTCCTCCCCAGATTAGATGACACTGACACCAACTTGCAAAAAATATGCACTTAAGTCTGCCCCACCTATTACTGTCACTCAATCCTTCGGCCTAAATTGCACTCGGGCACAAAGGTCAGGCGTTTTACTCAAATTTGGAGCTTTCGGGCCGACTTAGAAACGGAAGTGGCTATTAACACACATCCTCGAATGCCTTATCTGGAATTCGGCAGTTATGTCAAAAGGAGAGGGATAGATATGTTTGAATCCTCGATGAAAAAAAATTTAATTTTACACGCATTTGGAAAGCCAAAAATGGAGCAACGACTTATATTTTAATGTTCTTAAGTTTTTGTATTATATTTATATCTATGGACTCATTAATATTCCTTAGCACCTGCTGGACTAGTGTCCGGGAGAAAGAATACTTATCTAGCATGCAAGTAGTCTCGGTTTCAAGCCTCGCTGGTGTTCTGCAGTCTTCATCAAGTCAGTTAACAATAATTAACATAGAAAAAGTAACCTATTCCTATTAACTGATTTTAAGAAGTAGAAAAGAAATAGAACCTTCTAACTATACCAATATCCTACTTACCTGAAAATCAGTACACATAATCTCAAATGTGTACTTATCACCCTTTGCACTCCAGGCCTTTTTCGCGCGGAGGGACCAGCAACTCGAGACGTTTCCCACCATTTTCGGTTGGTTCGCGGTTACATATCCGCTTCAAAGAAACTAAACACAGTCATTGGCCTTGCATCGAATTTCCGCATCAAACCTAGTGGTCCTCTCAATTTGCGGCATCAAATCATGTGATGAGTGAGAGTCATCTCTGGAGTGCAAAGGGTTAATAAAACAAAGTTATCACAATTTTGAATGACCACCAGGGTTGAAGAGATTCAAACGTTCAAAATATGAATATCATTTGCCAAGGCACTGACAATCGGTAGGATCTTCCTACATAGCCAAGGCACTGACAATCGGTACACATGTTCCCAAAGTTTAACATATGACTTCAGCATTAGCGAGAAAAACGGTTTCTAACTTTTTAACTACGGATTACCCCCATGTTCCACGTTGATAAAAAATTTGTAAACATGTTTTGAAATGTGTTCATAATGTAACATAGCTACCACAATTTTTACTCACAAGTCTTTTAAGGGATCAAAATATGGTCAAACGTTCTTTAGGTGTTGAATATCCCAATGTTCTACTTCTCATAGATACATGACTCTACAATTCTAAATAGCTGAAATTGGGGAGCTATACTTTACAATCTAATTACGAACTATAAAGAGGGTAAAATTGGGATAACTACCCTAATCAGTATAAAGAGTAATAACACAATAATTTGTTCTAAATAATCGTTTTTTTTATATTCAGTCGAATATCCAACTAGCACGTATACTCGGATAATTCTATTGTTAAAGCAAGAATTTGTCAGTGTTTAGAGTTAAACCTAAATGTTAGTTTTTCTCAATGTGTTAACACTGAAAAAGCCACTGTTATTCTCTGTAGATAAATATGTAGTTTTGTGTATTTGAGGAAGTGAAACGAACGCGATCGTCTCCTCGCGGTGCTAATTTTGGCGCAAGAGCAAAACGTGGTTCATACTGCGCTAAAGAAGTTAGTTAACATCAATTTAAAATTTAAGAAACAAAATATCGGAAAAATTAATATAAAAGTCAAAGTTGAAATATTTTAGAGGGTGGAAGCATTTCACAAAAAATGACTCGTTGTCTGTCAGACCGCATACAGTAGTTAAAGGTTAAATAAAATTGACTCTTTAGACCGCAATCGTGCCAAAAATACGTGGCAGTCAGCGAGTTAAGATTGAAATGAAATTCCTTATTGTATTCTGAAAATAAATAGCTTAATATCCCTGTACGGAAAAAAGACATTCAGGTAATTTTTACATAACTTTAGAGACTAATCTTTTTCTGAATAAATTTTCATCTGACTGAAAAGTTTTAAAAATAAATGTCTATAGCCTTTATCGTGATTTCTAAAAATACAATGTTACTAAAATTTGTAAATTGAATTTAGTAAAAATATTTAAGCTTGGAGAGTTTTGCAACTGTTTTATCTACTAACTGGTATTTTCCGTTTCTTATTACTTTTATAGTTGCGTACCCCAATGTTAAAAAAGAAACGTTTAAAGAATCACTTTCATGTATATCTGTCGCGAACTATTTTTGGTTGGTTGTATTCAGATTATCTGGCGCCGCCAGCAACACAAGGGCTATAATGCGCCGAAACATTCGTCATTAGACAAGCCTACATGCATTTACAAACACCCATGCCCTACACGGGACCCGAACCAGCAACCTCGCGGTCTAGAGACTAGGACGCTAACCACTATACCGTTTAGTCGGCCGAACAATTTTTGGATTACAATGTCTTCTAGCACATTCTTTTGTAATACTTCACATTAAGACAAAATCAAGTGAGACACAACGTTTATCTCTAACCATTGAAGAAGTATATAAGCACTGTTCCCATCCACATGGGTGCCCATGAGAGGTTGTCAAGATAAATATGTTGATGTATTATGAGAGGATGTTCAGAATATAGCATTCCTGTTTAGGCCAGCATGACGTAACTTGGACATTGTGGTATACTTTGATAACTATCTTGTGACGCATCAAAATACTTGTATTTGTGACGAGCTATTTAAGATTCCGAAGAAATTAAACTCTGAATACCTTGTTGGCTACTCTGGTAACTGTTAGCCTTACATACAGTTAATTCTATTTTCAAATGCCTATTAAATAATCAAAGAACTTTTATTTTTATCAATTATATATGGGTCATATTCGCCATAATTGCTTATCTATTTTTAAATTTAAATCTTTAAATAGCATATTATTATAATGCCTCTTTAATCCGATCTTATTATTGACTACTTTTTTAAATATTTGAATGCGAGGTGACGATCTTTGTGGATAAGGTTTGAAATTTTTAGGCGATATCAGATGGTTGGGGATGGAATATCAAAACATATAGCCAAAATTTCGTCAAGTTTTGAAACTATTAATATCTTTCTTTAGAATCCTTAAAAAAATACTAAATAAAACATGAAATCTCTTAAAATGAAAAGCGTGTTGAAATTTTATAAATTTTAACTTATTGCTGTCTGCATAAAATTGGGAATAGTGAATAAAGACAGCTTTAATAAATTCTATATCATGCTTACATCTGAGTGATTTATACATGATTTAAAAACTAACCCATAAAAACAAAGTTCTTACTATAAAACCTTTATATCAATTACCAACTATTATGGGCAATAACTTCAAATGTGCATTTGAATAATTTTGTATTTAGGGATTTTTAAATTATGACGGCAGTATAGTCCTCGGTTGGTTGGTTGTATTCAGATTATCTGGCGCCGTCAGCAACACGAGGGCTATAACGCGCCGAAACATTTCGTCATTACACAAGCCAACATACATTTACAAACACCCATGCCAACACGGGACTCGAACCCGCAACCTCGCGGTCTAGAAGCTAGCACGCTAACCACTATACCGTTTGGTCGGCAGTATAGTCCTCGGCTGTAACTCTTGCGTTTTAAATATCCCTAACACAACCAGTCAAAAGTTGTAAGGCGCATTGGCGCTAGTTGGCAAAATGGAAATCAATCGCCAACGATGGTATTATGTAGAAAAACAGCAGCCAAAAGTAGGTGATGAAGAAAGCCAGTCTGGTGTTATTAAAAATATAAGTTATGTATAATTTACTTTCTTTAATAACTGAACATAAAATGTTTCATAACTATATAACTATGGAACTTATTGGTACGAGTTATATCAGCAAAACATAATTGAAAAAATTTATGAGAGAAAAAAATATTTTTTAAAAATCATGAACTTATAAGGCCGACCAAGCGGTATAGTGGTTAGAGTGCTAGCTTTTAGACCGCGAGGTTGCGGGTTCGAGTCCCGTGTTAGACATGGGTGTTTGTAAATGTATGTTGGCTTGTCTAATGACGAATGTTTCGCCGCATTATAACCCTCGTGTTGTTGACGGCGGCAGATAATCTGAAAACATCCAACCATGAACTTATAAGACTAAATACTTTCTAGAGAATTATACCCAAATATCTTAGATAAAAATCTTGGTTGGTTCATTGTAAGTGCTCAATGATCTATACTTGTACTATAATTAGGCCGGGACGTACAGCTTAACTTAGATTCCGAACTACAACAAACATCCATGCCTAATCCATGATAAAAACCCGGCACCTTTGGCATGCAATCACTACTTCTTGAATTTAAACATCTTGAATTCAACATCTTCAAATAAATCAATATTTATTACTCCAGCTCATTTTAAATGGCTAATGTCATTAAATTAAGCAATTTATTAACTTCCAGGTAGTTATCAGTGGTCTTATGTCAATTTTAAAACTTTTGTAATCCTGAGAAAAATTTCTAAAAATTAGAGATTTTAGTCTTATTACAATCTTTTACAAACAAACGACCCATTCAACGAAGTATGCATATATATTAGCTATTTTTTAATTCTTTATATTTACTTCGATTTTGTTTATATGTTTGCTTGTGACGGGAAAATCTCCGGAGAGCAAATTAATCCACTTGCCGTCATCCACTCAAGAAGAAACTTGGCAAATCGTTATCAATGACAAGACATTCTATTAAGTTTTTTTTTTGGGGGGGGGGGAGGGGGCAACCAATGGCACGGAAAACCTGCTTTATTCGTAGTGGACGAACACTATGAAAACTCGATAAGAGCTCAATATCGCTTAAATATGTTGTTATTGTCCATAAAAGTTGGTAATTGATATAAAAAATTTATGGTAAGGACTTTGTTTTTATGGGTTAGTTTTTTTTTATATCATGTATAAATCACTCAAATGTAAGCATAATATAGAATTTATCAAAGCTGTCTTCTTTATTTGCTATTCCCAACTTTATGTAACGGTATAGGGGTTAGCGTGCTAGCCTCTAGACCGCGAGGTTGCGGGTTCGAGTCCCGTGTTAGGCATGAATGTATGTTGGCTTGTCTAATAACGAATGTTTCGGCGCATTATAGCCCTCGTGTAGCTGACGGCGCCAGATAATCTGAAAACAACCAACCCAATTTTATGTAGACAGCAATAAGTTAAAATTTTTAAAATTTCAACACCCTTTTCCTTTTATGAGTTTTCATGTTTTATTTAGTATTATTTTAAGGATTCTAAAGAAGGATATTAATAGTTTCAAAACCTGACGAAATTTTGGCTATATGTTTTGATATTTCATCCACAACCATCTGATATCGCCCAAAAATTTCAAACCTATAATCAAAAAGATTGTCAGCGCTCATACAAATATTTAAAAAAGATAGTCAATATTAAGATACGATTAAAGAGGCATTCTAATAATTTATTTAAACATTTAAATTTAAAGATCAATAAGCAATTATGGCGTATATGATCCATATATAATTAATAAAAATAAAAGTTATTTGCTTATTTAATAAGCATTTGAAAATAAAATTAACTTTATGTAAGACTAACAATTACCAGGGTGGCCCATAAGGTATTCAGCGTCTTATTTCTTCGGAATCGAAAATAGCTCGTCACAAATACAAGTATTTTGATGCGTCACAAAATAGTTCTCAAAGTATACCATAATGTCCAGATTACGTCAGCTGGCCAATATAGGAAGGATGTATTCTGAACATCCTCTCATAATACATCAAAATATTTATCTTGACAACCTCTCATCGCACCCATGTGGATGAGAACAGAACAGTGCGTATATGCCTCCTCAATGGTCAGAGATAAAAGTTGTGTCCTAGTTGATTTGTTTTAATGTGAAGCATAGGCGCCCCCAGGAATATTTGCAAGGGAGTATTATCAAAATCATTAATTTTTTTAGAAATGTTAATTAATAATAATGCATTATAAATTATACTCTTTAATAATATTTAAAATTCATGGTATATATTTTTGAAAGCGCAACCTTGTTCAAGAGAAAAAAATACAAAATAGTAAAAATATTATAATATATATTTTTAACGATTTTTTTTATCATACAACTAGATCTCACGGCATTCAAGAGACAGTGTTAAGAATAGAGGAACTAGAAGATGCAAAAATACAGAAGAGTACCATTTTATTTCTTCCAAGTTTCGGATATAATGAAAAAAAAATTCAGAATGAAACACGAAGGCAGTATTGGAATATGTTTAATTGAATTCTAAAAATAGATTTCAATATCTGATGACTTAAAAAACAAAACATTTTTCTAGAATTTTGAGAACTACACAAGAAATGATTATACAATAAAAGGAATAAATACTTCAACTAATCAGCCTCTAATAATCATAGACAACAAGCGCCAGAAAATCGTCACGCAAGTAGCTATTAAAATTTACATAGGAAAGAAACAAAAGACTAAATTAATAGGAAAAAATGCTCATTGTAACATAAAAGTATAAACGGAATGTGCTTTTTTTATATCTTGGAATTTTTTTTCTCTTCTTTAATTTCAAAAAAAAAAAAAAAAAAATCAATTCAGGGGGGTGCAAGAGCACCTCCTTGCAACCTCCTGGGAGTGCCCATGATGTGAAGTATTGTAAAATATAGTGTGTAAGAAGACAATGCAATTCAAAAATAGTTCGTAAAACATAAAGAAAATATCATTTTGATTAAAAAGCAATTGTATTTTTTTCAACAAATTTGATTTCAAGAATTTCTCATTCAATTTAGTAACCTTCAAAAACATTCTCGGAAATGCTGTGGTTCAGAAATATGTAAATCATAGGTATTCGTAAACAAAGGAAATTACCAACCCGAATTATGCCTTCCTAAAAACCTGACGATTAAAAATGAATGAAAGTTTACAAAATTACGTTTTTCACATTATTCTTTTCAATCCAGAAAACATTTGCATACAAGCTAGTTTAAAAACTATGATATTAACAAAGAAACTCTCAAACGCCATCGCTAGTAATAATCGACACTTGTTTTACAGAATAATTTCCAGATTATAAAATTAGATGCACAAAATTAATGGATAGTTTAGGATTATGTTGAGGACTGGGATTATATCATTTTGGAATCATTCTTTTTGAAAGGGTTAACTCAGTACCCAAGGATAGGTGGATGTTAACAATCTTTTAATTTTCGAGACATCCTTTTAATGCATGTAACATCCTCCTTTAAAATATCTGTCATTAACCTTCCATCGGGCATAATATGTTGATCGCTGAGGTCGGGCACAATGTGCTTGTTGGACACATTTAAAAAATATAAGTAAATAATTAAGTTCATCTCAATAGTACATGGAAACTAGGGGTGTTGAACATCGCAAAGCTTTCTAGTACACTATAATACTGAAATGGATTTGTGTCATTTACCATTTTTATATTTTCATCATTCATTTAGAAAAAATTGCTAGTTTGGCGATATTTTTTACGATAATTCTTATATGGGACAAAAAAAAACTTTGCCAAAATGGTGATTTTGGCGATATACTTTTCGATAATTCTTATTTTATCCTTTCTTATAAGTGAAACTGAAGAAAGGAGAAAAAACGACGTGACTGTCAGATCAAATACTTCTGATGGCAGTGTAACACATTCGCTGCCAATCACGTATCAGCGCACGTATTCCAATCACGTATCAGTCTTGTTACTCTCCCCAGTAGTCTGTCCTAATCAGACTGCACCCGATGGGAGTTGCCGTTGTTTGCTGAAATTACCTGAAACTGTTTTAAAAACACAAGCTCCCAGATAACTTTATCATCGATATAGATAAACAACTGGATAGACTGCTTAACGATGTGAAAATAATGCCGTTTCCAGATGCCGTTGGGTGGACAAAAAATACAGATTGCCGAGGATTGAAAATAAAATCTTGGGTTTTACACAGCAGAAATGTCAATGGTAGACCTTAATTAGTAATAATGGGCAAAAAAATATCTACACTAGCACTTTACAAGGTTTCTCGCATTCCCATTCAACCATAAAAGTAAACTGTGATTGGTTAATCATCCACTCAATGTCCCTCAACCACCGGCGCGGTTTTCTCCTTGCATTGACATCGGAGCAGTCTATCCAGTTGTTTATCTATATCGATGAACCTTATGGTGGAAGGCAAAATGTATCTGATATTTATGTCACATAACAAATATTATTTTGTTGAAATATTGTTTTGATTCCAGCATGAACGAAAGCTCCGATTGGGTGCAGTCAGATCAGGACAGACAACTGGTTGTATTCAGATTATCTGGCGCCGTCAGCAACACGAGGGCTATAATGCGCCGAAACATTCGTCATTAGACAAGCCAACATACATTTACAAACACCCATGCCAACACGGGACACGAACCCGCAACCTCGCGGTCTAGAGACTAGCATGCTAACCACTATACCGTTTGGTCGGCGACAGACAACTGGGAGTAACAAGACATTCCGCTCTGATACGTGATCGGCAGTGAATGTGTTAAGCATGGGGTAAGTGTCAAAATTTTGCAGAACACATATCACCTTCATCCATTGAAATCTCGGAATTAAATAAAATACTTTCATTCACTCAGTAAGTTTTTAAGGTAGACCCGTATACCAAAGAATTGATTATTTATTATTTAACTTAGACACTTTAAAATAAATTTGGTACTTAGTTGAAAATCACCAATATAAGACACACTGCTGAATTTTTTTTATATAAAATATTATTTTCTATTTTATGGAAGGAAAAAGTGGCATTTTATATCCTTTTTTCTAACTCTTTAAAAACCTACTACTATATGAGTTTTTTTCTGCAACATTATTGAACTATTTTGAAAAGAAGTATGTTGATATATTTGTAAAAATATTAAAAGAAATTGTTTCAGAAAATATTTTGTCAAATGTACTAAAATATCAGCTAAAAAAGCAATTTTCTAATTTTTTTTTAAATACAGCTACATATATTTAAAAAAAAACTCAACATACTTTTGTTTACTAATTTGAGAAAAATAAATCCAAACTCTTGCAACAAAGCCTTATTAAAAAGAAATTAAAAAAACCACAAGCACAATTTTGAGAAAAACGCGTTTAAAGATTTCCATTTTATTGAAAAGTGTGATTCCAGTGAATTCAATTAAATGGGTTGTTGTTGTTGGTGGTGGTTGTTGTTTGATATTATATTGCGCTGTCAGCAACACGAGGGCTATAATGCGCCGCAACATTCGTCTTTAGACAAGCCAACATACATTTACAAACACCCATGCCAACACGGGACTCGAACCCGCAACCTCGTGGTCTAGAAGCTAGCACGCTAACCACTATACCGTTTGGTCGGCTCAATTAAATGGGAATAAATATGATGTTCGAGGTCTTCAATGTCTAAGGAATCACTTTGGATAGTAAACAAATATAATATTGTGAAGACTTTTTATTTCAAATCTTAGGATACGGGTCTACTTTAACGCATTGGTGAACAAGCAATTGGACTTGTCACTTCCCTTGTTAAGCATATGAAACCGATATTCCTGGATTAAATGTTAAGGTATATTTACAGTGGGTATAAAAAGTCTCCGTATGGAAGCCAAAATCACAAATAAATTAGCATAATTTCTAATCTTTTGCTTCATATCTTCAGTACCGTAAAATGGGGTGAATAGGAACAGCGGGGTGAATCGGAACGAAACTTCATGAAATTACAAAGAAATTATTATTTTACACAAATAAAGCAGTTTTATTCATTATACATTTTTTTTTATTTGGCTAACATGTTTGGAATGTTGGAATATGTTTTGTAAGGTTTTCAACACTGTCCTTTTTTTTTTTTTAATTCTGAAACAGTGTGCATACAATCCAATGAATTTTAACCTCTCCAAAACTTATCCCGTAATTAATAACATGTACCAGTTATAAACTTAACTAATATATTTTTAGATAAGTATAAACATCCACAACAGAATGCCATACTTAATTTAACTTGGTTTTGAAAACTTTTTATTTTACGAATTTTTATGTTTTGCCTCATATCGATTTTGAGATTTGCGGGGTGAATCGGAACACTTGAAAAGTGATATTAAAAAGCTGTTTTTGGCAAGATTATGTTCCACACAAGATTCAACGACTGAAGAAGAGTCTAATTACTCCCTTCAAGACAATAATCAAGATTGCAGGTTTGAATAAATGTCAGAAGAGGAGCCTAGTTTCCGCATGGCAGAAAACCCGATTGTTCCAGTGGTTTTTTTCTAAATGACTTCGTTATCTTTAAGTTATATGGGAAAATGTATGAAGACTATGTGAGCAAAGTTTTACACCCACAAGATTATTGCTATATAAGTGTGTTTTACAAAAAGCGCTTATGAACGAATCGATTTTCTGAAACAAATGAGGATGCTTTTCTCCTTTCTCAAGATATTTTAAAGAATTTGCAGTCATACGACACGCAAACATAAAGTAGATTAAAAAGTATTTTTAATTTTAAAAACTATTTGGATGAGTTATAGGAGAGTTATATAAGAGTTGATACGCTTTCAAACATATGATTTGTTTTGACAATAATTGACAAGCACACATTTTATCCGTCATATTAAATGATTTTTTTATGATAATTTGGTGTTCCGATTTACAACAATGCATTATTATTTGTTTTTTGCCACCCTGTAAACATTTAAATAATATCAGACATAAATTATAACGAGTGTTCCGATTCACCCCTTTCTGCGGGGTGAATCGGAACACCATGAAAAAATTCAAAATAAATTAAAGTCCTAGTTTTTACAAAATTTTTTGGGTCGATTCTCAAAGAAGGTAAGACCCAAGTTTCTATGTCAAAAATATGTTCCTTAACGATCTTATTACAACCGATTATTACTTTGAAAGTTGAAAAGTGTTCCGATTCACCCCATTTTACGGTAAATATTGAAATATGTTTAATTTGATTCTTTAAAGTAAGTTTATAATAAATGTTTCTTTTTACAAAATGCAAAAAGTATTTAAATTGATATATTTAGATGTTGCTAAGTGCCATGCAAAAATAGCTTCCGTACGCCATATGAAAATTCTGACGTCTTCCACCCAATAGACTTGCAGTAAATTTTCAAAACTGAAGTGTAAGAAAGTGTCATGAAGACATGATAGCAGCAATAGTTTAATTTTAGCTTGTTGCTGATTGTCTTAAAATGGAGTTCATAAACCTATTCTTGAGTTGGTGATTCAGGTATGAAATGTTGGATTATCTATGGTTGGTTGTTTTCAGATTATCCGGCGCCGTCAGCAACCCGAGGGCCATAATGCACCGAAACATTCGTCATTAAACAAGCCAACATACATTTACAAACACTCATGCCTTACACGGGACTCGAACCCGCAACCTCGCTGTCTAGAAACTAGCACCCTAACCACTATACCGTTTGATAGGCTGGATTATCTATGAAAAAAATTGTCGGAATTTTTAATACATTGAAGTCTATTGAATAATATATTATTGAAAGACACCGTGAGCTTCAAACTTTTGAGGATAGAGTTTGATCCGGAAGACATTCAAAGCTAAAACGCTTGCATAAAAGAAGTATCCTATTGTAAGGTTCAATATAATCCGTGAATAAGTGCACCTCAAGTCGCACATGGCCGACTAAACGGTATAGTGGTTAACGTGCTAGCTTCTAGACCGCGAGGTTGCGGGTTCGAGTTCCGTGTTAGTCATGGGTGTTTATAAATGTATGTTGGTTTGTCTAATGACGAACGTTTCGGCGCATTATAGCCCTCGTGTTGCTGACGGCGCTAGATAATCTGAAAACAACCAACCAATCAAGTCGCACATGGCCTAAGATTTGATAAAAACATTGAAAACAAATCCCAATTGATAATTTATGTGCACTGGTTATAACATTTTGCGTTGGAATTTCAAGATACACGTACTCATGCTTATTTCCTTCTACTCTTGCAGACCAAACGGTATAGTGGTTAGGGTGCTAGCTTCTAGACCGCGAGGTTGCGGGTTCGAGTCCCGTGTAAGGCATGGGTGTTTGTAAATGTATGTTGGTTTGTCAAATGATGAATGTTTCGGTGCATTATAGCCCTCGTGTTGCTAACGGCGCCAGATAATCTGAAAACAACCAACCAATCAAGTCGCACATGGCCTAAGATTTGATAAAAACATTGAAAACAAATCCCAATTGACAATTTATGTGCACTGGTTATAACATTTTGCGTTGGAATTTCAAGATACACGTACTCATGCTTATTTCCTTCTACTCTTGCAGACCAAACGGTATAGTGGTTAGGGTGCTAGCTTCTAGACCGCGAGGTTGCGGGTTCGAGTCCCGTGTAAGGCATGGGTGTTTGTAAATGTATGTTGGTTTGTCAAATGATGAATGTTTCGGTGCATTATAGCCCTCGTGTTGCTAACGGCGCCAGATAATCTGAAAACAACCAACCAACCTTCTACTCTTAAATTACCGACACCAGTAGCTTTCATACACAGTCAAACCATAACGCCTCCTTCACCGTGTTTGACCGTTCCACATAAATTATAAATTAACATTTGTTAATTTCGTTTTCTCCTGACCATAACTCGATTATCTGACCCTTGGATATTTAATTTTAATTCATCACTAAAAAAGACTTTGCAAAATCGATGCGGTTTTATCTGTTACATGTACTTATAAGGCTTCTTACGGGCTGCAAGTCCATTCAGACCCACTTTTTTAATAACATTTCTCAGACCGCGAGGTTGCGGGTTCGAGTCCCGTGTTGGCATGGGTGTTTGTAAATGTATGTTGGCTTGTCTAATGACGAATGTTTCGGCGCATTATAGCCCTCGTGTTGCTGACGGCGCCAGATAATCTGAATACAACCAACTAATAACATTTCTCACCGTTTGAGATGTCACTTCAATGTTTTCATCAATTTTTAAGCTCTGTGCGACTTAAGGTGCAATTATTCGCGGACTATCTTAAACCTTACTATACGATATTTCTTTTATACTAGCGTTTTAGCTTTGAAGATTTTCTGGATCGATCTATATCCTCAAAAGTTTAAAGCTCATCGGTGTTTTACAATAATATATTGTACTATAGACTTCAATATATTAAATATTTTGCCAATTTTTTTCATAGATAATCCATTTCATAACTGAATCACCTACTCACGAATAGATTTAGGAACTCCATTTTAAGACAATCAGCTTCAAGCTAAAATTAACAATTATTGCCATCATGTCACTTGCGTACACTTCTGTTTTGAAAATTTATCGCAAGTTTGCTGTGCAAGTTTGCTGTAGAAGACGTCAAAATTAATTTTCATATTGCGTACTTAAATTTTTTTGCATGTCATTTAGCAACATCTCCTAAATATTTCAATTTAAATATTTGCAGCGTATTGTAAAAACAGACATTTATTATAAACTTATTTTAAAGAATCAAATTAAACATGTTTCAATAGTTACCGCAGATATGAAGCAAAAGATTACAAATTATGCTAATTTATTTGTGACTTTGGCTTCCGTACGGAGACTTCTTTTTACCCACTGTATGTATTTCTTCTTATTTTATCTTTAGAAATGTGTATCTAGATTATATAATTATGGAGTTTGAATTTTAAATGAATAATTTACATAATTTAACATTTCTTAAAAATTTCTAAATCGCTATTTCTAAAATCTCCATTTGCAATACAGTCAAACACCGTTAACGTGAAGTCGATGGGGCCACCGAAATTGTTCGCGTTAACCGAATTTCATGCTAAAGGAATAAATTAAAGTTATGTTTTAAGTACGGAGAACTCTTTTACTTCGCGACAAACAGGATTTCATGGTTGGTTATTTTCAGATTATCTGGCGCCGTCAACAACACGAGGGCTATAATGCGCCGAAACATTCGTCATTAGACAAGCCAACATACATTTTACAAACACCCATGCCTAACACGGGACTCGAACCCGCAACCTCGCGGTCTAGAAGCTAGCATGCTAACCACTATACCCTTTGGTCGGCCAGGATTTCATAAAAAGCGATTTCGCGTTAAAGGGGTTTGACTGTATTTGGTTTTTATTTTACCATTTTTGCACACTACAAGTATTGAAAGCGCCACTATGTGTATAACTACAATATTAACTCTTGTTTTATGTAATAAGTACTTAAGAATTTTTAAAAGTTGTCCCACTTCACCTCGTAAACCAAAATTAAAACTAATACAATTAAATGGTCGGTTGGATTGTTTTCCGCTATTGCTTAAAACTAAAAAAATTGGTGGTTTATTGTATAAGGCATTTATAAATAATAAAAGGATATTCCTTATAGATAGATTCCAATTAGTATTTTTAACCTTTAACTGCTGTGGTTAGGTGGTTTGAAGTTTTTTGTGCAAGAGCAACACATGGTCTATATTGCGTCAAATAAATTGGTAAACATCAATTTAAAGTTTAAGAAACACAGTATCAGAAATTTTTTAATAAAAGTCAAAGATGAGATATTTTAGGGGGTGGAAACATTCCACAAAAAATGACTTGCGGTCTGTCAGACCGCTTACAGCAATTAAAGGTTAAACTAGAACCAAAGAAGTAGCGTTACCAAACCTCGGATTTAAAATTGTTAGGTAGGCAATTTTTCACAATGCATTTTGGGCATAGCATATTTAATAATATTTTTACGCATTGAAATATCAATATGACTTCAAAAATTAAGATTTCCTACACTTCAAAAAGTACTAAGAAAGGCATTACATCAAAATATTGGTGTGGGGAAAACAACAGCGTGATATTAAAAATACTACGTCTTATAACTCTTAAAAGAAGCTAGTAACTTATGTATGTGATAATCACGAAATCACTGATACAATAATCAGAACAATAAGCATTTATACATTTTTAAATAATTATTGAAAGCAGTTATAATTGTTAAAGCTGCAAATTATTAGCAGTACTAATAAAAAGTTCTGTAATAAATCTAAAAATTTTTTATCATGAGTATTAAATTACTTAAAAAATAGAGTTGTCAGTGAAAAATAGTAATAGGAATTTTTAAAAATCACAATGAAAATGTACCACAACAAAGTGAAATCGACAAAAATACCGAATACTGAGGAGTGGGAATTTAAATGAAATAGCTTTGCTTGTCAAATTGAATTTAAATATTTTAAATTTACTGGATATTTTCAGTTTGTATTTAGTTTGTAAAGCTTACAAAACAAACGTACAAATCGAAATTATAGGGCAGACCTCAAACAACTGCAAATTTGTTTTAGCTACCGTTTTTGTGGTAGTGCATTACAACTATCCATATTTTTGTCGCAAGGAATATCTCATTTTTATCTCAAAAATACCTCTTTATATTTGCTGTGTGAATAAAAACTCAAAAAAAGATTAAAACAGTTTCATTTACTCACATGTCTGGTTGCAAACTTGAGCAGTCTGTCAGACGATAGCAACATGCTAAGAAAAGTATGGCACAAAAAATCCATGATCCAACGCTTTCAAAAGTTGTAGCTTTCATATTTTATATAAAAGCAAATGCGTCCATACTCTTTCAAAGTTTTCCCTTTCAGCAAGTATAACACACTCCCTATTTCGAAATCAGGCACATATACACAAACACGTGGAATTACTTTGTTTACAAACAAGAAAAACAATCCCAGTTAGAAATATCCCGCTTGCAAACCAACCATACAGATGACTACTCCAGAATATCACTCATTTGCATTTTTGTTTTTTTACATAGACCGACTGTGAGCACGAGGTCTATCATAAATAACAGCTGAATATCGGTGATGGCCAACTGTCACCAACTCTTCGGTTGCCAAGCAACGACTGACGCTCTGAAGCTTCCATCGTGGATGGTTACCATAATTTGTATCGCCAAAAGATGCGAAGGATGCTGAAAGAAATTCTACCTCGCACTTGAAAGAAAACATTGACGCCAAGTTTGGCGAAGGACTGTTTTAGCTGGAGATTTTTATCGCGCTTTGATTAGGTGTTATTTTTTCAAACGGAGCTTTGCGTAACCAATTTTGAAGTCTATAATTAAATGTCAAATTACGTAGGAAAAGGCGAAATTATTTTACACTCCCTCCTTGGCTAACATATAAATTATATATTGTTCGAAGGATAATTGAATGGATGACACAGGAAACGCCTAGTCTACCTTTTTCACTGCATGTTAGGAATCATTTATATTTTGCATAAGATAAGTCATGAATAAAAATTAATTTTAATTTTTTTATATAGCTTGAAAAATTAAATTCCACTTGGAAAACAAGAAAGTTATGATTTTGGGCGTAATTTTAATGCATCGAAAAAGGCGTGAAGAAGTTTTTTCCTCATGTTTTATTTAGTACATATAGTTTAACTTAAACCCATCAGCAACGAACTCGCAGTATTCAAATGATTAGCCACGCCGGTGATTGAGACATGTAGTCTCTACTGGATCACCGAACTACAAAGCTGGTTTTCTTGGTTTTCATCCATTAGAAAAATGCGGATCATTTTCACCTACTGGAAATCCCGCTTAACCTTGAAAAATTTAATCACTCTGTACACGAGTCATGTCCGGTAAGCATAATACTCTCCTAGCATGCAAAAGACATGGGATCGAACCTCGCAGACGCTCTACAGTATATCATCAAACCAGGGACGACGCGAACTGGGGGCGTAGGGGGCGACTCGCCCCCCCCAAAGTTTTAGAAAGTTGGACAGTCGGCAAATTTTGCAAATTTCATCGAGATCTTTCTTTTTCTAAAGTCGAACCACAATAAAATTGAACTTAATAAAAAAATTTAAAAAAAAATAAAAATTGAACAAAAATATCGGAATGCAGCGTGACCCGAGTTTGACGAATCGGCATTTTTACACTAGAAGTCAATTATAGGGGAGCCGGGTGTCTTTTTTGCCGAATACAATGATGGACTGCCCCCCCCCCCCCCCCGAACGCAAATATTACCTTATAAATATCTTCATTATCTCACCCCGTCAATGTTTTTAGAAAGGCTGGTAGTTGGCAAATTTCCGAAATTTCATCCCTTCTTTTAAAAATGCCAAGTGACGGATGTTACAAAACATATTGAATGGAAAAAAGTACAAATAATTAAAATCATCATTATTATTACAAAATTGTGATCACACTGTAGCCTAAGTTGACGGTCGGCAATTTTGTATTGGAATAAGTATATCCTTTTTGATAGGAACATTAAAATAATCTAATCATTGATTTCTTCACTGACATTATATAACTTTGATGTGTTACAGTAGATGATATATTTGTGGTACGTCAGATAACTCATCAAAAACCATCAGATACACATTAAACGTCATTTATATAAAGTATGTAATGTACGTCATATGAGTTAAAGGTTTTATACAAAATATCAAAACACCAAAATTTTTGTATACGAAAATTGACCCGCATTTTACAAAGTTATTGCAATTAATGTGAAGTAGAATTCCATAAATGATGTTGTATACAGGATGGTCATAAAGAAACTTGGCCGTTATAAGGACATCTAGAGACAGTCTCGTTCAACAGATCGAGATGAGATTTCAGGTATAGTTATTTAGAGGTATGGGGTCGGAATTCTGTGAATTTCAGCAAAATGGCGCTCACACTTAAGCCGGTTATAGTTACGAATGGCAACTCTTGCTTTTTCCTATCGAAAAATGATCACCGCATGTGAAAACTCTAAAAAGCGTTGGAACGGTACGTGTATCACAAAAAACAGACTCGTAATGGACGCACAAAATACAGATCTGCGACTGACCAACAAAAACACGATCGGAGCAATGGAGGCCGCTCGCCAAATATTCATCTTAGAAAACCGATTAAATTGCCTGTGATGGCACTCATGTGAACTTAGGCCTCTATCAAATGCAAATTTCCATTGTGCGTCTCGATCGCGTGTTTGTTGGCCGTTCGCAGAGCTTTTTTTTTTGTGCGTGCATAATGCGTTCGTTTTTTTGTGATACAGGTACCATTCCACCACTCTTTAGGGTTTTCTCATGCTCTGAGCATTTTGAGACAGGAAAAAGGCGCTGTCATTCGAAAATTTCAAGTGTATGTATAACTATAACCATTACCGTGAGCGCCACTTGTTGAAATTCACAGAATCTCGAGCTCATACCTCTGAATTACTATACCTGAAATCTCATCTCGATCTGTTAAAGGGAACGGAAGCTAGAGCCCCATATATCGGCAAAGTTTCTTTTTGACCACCTTGTACTTCATATATTGAAAATGCATTCCCAAAATAGTGCATGCCACATGTAAACTGGAAGGCAATATCGAATTTATTCCAACAAAATAATCTTTGGAAAAGTATTGAAAGGTTTACTATCTAAAATTCTTAATGTTTCCCGTGCTCAAATAGCTATGGCCCGACATTGTCCGGTACAACCAAGTTCAGTGTATTGCAAATTATGAGTATCCTTTCATTCATATCCTCGATTTCTGACGCAGTTTGTCCTTTGTGTTGCCCTTGCGCCTAATAAATCTGACAAACAACTAACCAACCTATCCTGGATTTCACCACTTTATACTCTAAACATCGAGAAAAAATTGTCTTTCAGATAAACTAGGATTTTTTAGTCTAAATACCTTTAAAAATATTTCAAATTGGTTCAATAAATCTCAAATTAGGTTCATAACCATTACATGTGGGTAAGGGAAATGGGGGTGGGTTTTTGGAAATTTCATGCTGACAGTGACGTTTCTCATGCTTTGAAGATCAAATGTGCAATTTCTTCTTCCTCAAGATCGGAATAACACTGTAGATTTGAATACCTCCCCCTCACCTTTCCCGAAAAACCCCATAGGTACTATTCCTTATATAGTTTGGTTGGTTGGTTGGTTGGTTGTATTCAGATTATCTGGCGCCGTCAGCAACACGAGGGCTATAATGCGCCGAAACTTTCGTCATTAGACAAGCCAACATACATTTACAAACACCCATGCCTAACACGGGACTCGAAACCGCAACCTCGCGGTCTAGAAGCCAGCACGCTAACCACTATACCGTTTGGTCGGCCCTTATATAGTTTGGATTGTTGTGTGTATGACATACTTTTTTATAGATCTGAATATTTTGTCACTAAATTCGAAGTTCAATTAGTTACGAATAATTTACCTTTCTGCATATAAATATTATAGTTTGGTTTAATGCTAAAGTACATTTCATTTTAATTCCGCATAGGAAAAAAAAAAAACACTAGCATTTTCAAGTTTATTTTCCTTCTTGAATAAATGATTATTTTTCAAAAAACGAGTAATATTTGCAGAAATTAATGCTGAAAAACCACACCACATCAGTGAAAAACCACAAAAAAAAAATCATTTAATTAAATCCAGCAATTTTAGCAAAAATATATACTCGAAGTAACTACTTTTAAGAAATAGGTTTTTGGATTGAAATGTTACAAAAAAAATTAAGTTTTATTATTAACACATTTTTCAAGAAAAATCAAAATCTTTTATTTTTTAGTTAGGAAAATGTGTTAAAAAGTATTTAAAAATTAAATAATTAACAAAACGTTTTTAATAATTATTGTCTTTTGCAATGCAATTATAGTGTCCATGAGCGCCTACATGATTATTTGCAGGGAGGTGTAAGGCGACGAAAAGGTTTTTGTTTAATCCTTGATTTTTCGAAGATGCGAATTGGATTTCCTAATTGGATGGTAGTTAATAATTGTGCATTAATGTTCTGTTCAAATTGATAAATTAATATCTATATATTTTTTTCTTGTAAATTTTCCCACATTTTTTCCCCGTTACCTTAATTTTAGAAATCCAGAGGGGAGGGAGTGCAAGTGCATGTTTTTTATGTCCCTGACATTGTATCTATTATAAAAATTGCAGTGCTTCGCGTAGGGAATTTTCTGAAATAGCAATAGTCCGCCAGAATTATAAAAAGAAGAATTTTTTCAGAATTTGTTTTTTGATCAACCTTTATACAATTCTTTGTAAAAAAGTCACCTATTTGATCAATAATTTACATCTATTTAATTCCATGTTAAAGTGCTATTTTCCAACCACTTTTACACGTTTAATTATTTTTTTTCGAAACTGCAATTTGAATATTTAAAAAAAAAAGTTGTATCGAAATGAAGCACTCGTACTACTGAGGTTACTGAATTGGTTTGAGATTGTGGGAGAAATTCTATCTATCTGCAAGGTATAAATGTCTTCCCCCTCCAAATAAAAACGCTTCCAAAAATAATCTCCTTTGTTCGGAGAGAAAGGGGTAATTTACTAAAAAGAAATGAAAAATTAAATGAATTTGAAGGAACTTTAACTATAATGTGATGGGAATTTACTTAAAATTTGACATTAATTACATATTAATAAAAAACCATAAAATATAAAAAATTGTTTAAACGGTAATTTAAAAGTAATTAAAACTAATTGCACATTAAATAAAATAATAACAATTAAATAAAAAAATGCATTAACAATTAGTTTTACATTAATTAACATTTAATTATGTATTAATAATTAATTATATATTAATTATTCATATATTAATTAAAAATTATGTATACGTTAATTTTACATTAATAAAAATTAGTTAACAATTTAGTAACATCTTAATTTATATTTTCTACATTTACACCGGACATGCCTTGATTTCAGTCTGCAAAAGGGTGTCTTCGCCCCCCAACCGAAATTCTTAGTGACGGCCCTGCATCAAACTCATGGCTCAAATGAAGAATACCCACTTAAAATGCAAGAGGTCTAGGTACTCATTCAGCGCAGGGACTTCCTGCAATCTATGACTATAATCTAATCTAGATGAAAATGCGGCAAAATGTCCCCTTAAAAGACCTCCCGAAAGACGCTCATCTCTTAAAATACACTCATGTCCATAAATTAAGGATAATTCAGTTTTTCCCTAATAACTTCTCAGTGGAGCAGCGTAGACACTTGAAATTCACTTCAAAGGGACATCTTTATGCAACATAATAATAATTAAAATAACTCAGTCGCAAATTGAAATGCAAAGTGTACAGCGGGGGCATATGCAAAAGAATGGAGTACCATTAGTGTGCAGCTGTACAGATGCATTTACATTAAAAATCACTCAACTCATGGAGTGGACTTCTACTGTGAGATATGATCTCCCCTGTCATCAGTGTTTACTTAGCACTGTATTCTCATACTTAACATGAGTTACTTGATGAATTGTAGTGGCTAAATTGCTCACCCACCTTTTGAACTGTTTGTAAGTGATGGAAAAGTTCCCAATGCATTAAATCTTTACACAATTCATATCGTAGAAGCGTCCCACACATGTTTGATGAAATTTGGAGTAGAGGAGTGATCTGGCTTATTTATAGGGGCGATACTCATATTTTTTAATCGCTTATCCAAGGCAAAAGTGGAATGAAATTTGCCATAAGTATCAATAAATACGATTTAGAAACCGATGTATCACCATTAAAAACTTGTCTAGATCAAGTTAACATAATTACAGGGAAAAAGTGGAACTTAATTATCTTTTGGTCTCTTGGGGAGCTTATGTAACCAAGAATTTGTTTTATAAGCTCCCCAAGAGCGCAAAAAATAATTATATTCCACTTTTTTACTGTAATTACGTTAACTTGATTTCGACACGTCTTTAATTGTGAAATATCAGTTTCAAAATCACGTTTATTGATAGTTATGGTTTATTTTATTCCACTTTTGCTTTGGATAAAGGATTAAAAATATGAGTATCGCCCCTATAAATAAGCCAGATCACTCCTCTACTCCAAATTTCATCAAACATGTGTGGGACGCTTCTACGATATTCATTGTGTAAAGATTTAATGCATTGGGAACTTTTCCTCACTTGCAAACATTTCAAAATTATTGATTAGCAATTTAGGCACCAGAATTCATCAAGTAACTCATGTTAAGTATGAGAATACTGTGCCAAGTAAATATTGATGACAGGGAAGATCATATCTCACACTAAAAGTCAACTCCATGTGCTGAGTGATTTTTAATGTAAATGCATCTGTACAACTGCACACTAATGGTACTCCATTCTTTTGCATATGCCCCGCTGTACACTTTGCATTTCATTCTACGATTGAGTTGTTTTAATTATCGTTTTGTTGTGTAAAGATGTGTCTTTGAAATAAATTTAAGTGCTTATGCTACTCCACTGAGAAGTTATTAGGGAAAAACTGAATTATCCTTAATTTATGGACATGAGTGTAATAATCACATTCAGTCAGTAGCCCAGTCATTTTTATAACTGTGTTGCGGCATAGTATACCTCATGTGTATATCTTGCGCCACAAATACTACATTTACGTCTAATATAGATATAAAAAAAAAAACTAGCGGTGTGGGACATCGCACAATGTTCAATTACACTATAATAATGGTAATTGTATTCAAATTTGAAATGGAATGGTGTTGTTTACCGTTTTCATATTTTCACTGTAATAATTTTTACATGAGCAAAAAAAAAGGGGGGGGGGGGGTATTGGCGATGTTATTCGATAAACATTACATTATCTTTTCTTGTACATGGAACAATTGGAAATCAACGTTGATGGGAGATGCTCAAGGGCAGAGAGCTCTGCGTTAACGGTATTCGTTTTTCAACTTTTTAAGCTTTTATCGCATTTCTACCGAGAATTTCAGACGTGGGGATGTTTAGAACACCTTAAGAGGCAGAACAGCGATTTTAATCAAAATCATTAGAGCCTTTTTTTTAGCAATTGCTGAAAAACATGATTTTTCAAGATTTCAACCTTATTCGCATGCTAATTTTGAAGAAAATCTTAATGGTAGGTGCCATGGCCACCAGTAACCCGTATACCAAATTTGAACATCATAGGTCATTTCATACGGGAATTATGCTGACCACATACACACAGACGCACAGACACTCAGACAAACATTTTTTAATTCCATTTTAAGAAGTTACTGTCTATGAGGAGAATGCAGTATTGTAAAAACGTTAAGGCCAACTGAAAAACTTCATTATTTCTGCAATTACATGCAGATGGATCACAAAGAAATGATATATGGAGATCTAGCGGCCGTTCCGTCCAACAGATTGAGATGAGATTTCAGGTAACCAGGTTTCATGTTTCAAGTAAGATTATTCAAAGTTATGAACTCAGGATTCTGTGAACAGCAACAAAATGGCGCTCACGGTTACGGTTATAAAAGCAAAAACTCGAAATTTCTGAAAGGCAGCGCCCTCTTTTCCGTCGCAAAATCCTAAGCACATGCGAAAACCCTCAAGAGCGTTGGATTTGTACGAGTATCACAAAAAACGAACGCGTTATACACTTACAAAAAAGCAGCTCCGTGTGCCCCGATTGTGTTTTTGTTTGCCGTTCGCAGAGCTGTTTTTTGTGCATGTATAACGCAACCGTTTTTATAATACGTGTACCGTTTCAACGGTCTCTTGAATTTTTGCATATGCTGAACATTTTGCGAAGGGAAAAGTGGGCGTTGCCATTAGAAAATTTCAAGTTTTTGCACCTATAACCGTAGCCGCCATTTTGTTGAGGTTCACAGAATCTCGAGCTCATACCTCTGAATAACTATACCTGAAATATCATCCCGATAAGTTGAATGGAACGACCTCTAGAGATCCATATATAATAGGCAAAGTTTCTTTATGACCACCCTGTATTTGAATTTTACGCAAAATTAAAATCGATAAAAAAAATACAGTTTTAAGACTGATAATAAGAATAATATGAAAATTTAAACTATTTTTAACTTTCTTTTATTTTTTTATGCATCTAGAAAGCTCGAATAAGTATTAAGGCCACATAAGATAGTATTGTCAAAATTGCCAATGCAGTTCAAACCCGTTAACACGAAATCGCTTAACAGAAAATCCCTTTTAACTCAAAATAAAAGCAGTTCTCCGTACGATGAAACTTAAACTTAATGTTAATCTATTCGTTTAACACGAGATCTCACATAATGAAATCCCGCTTCAGATGGAAAAAAATTTGATCTTTAAACCACTTTGTTTAGACGAAACCTTGCAACGTTTCCGAATGCAGTAAGACAATGCCTTATGTGTTTAAAATAATTTTGAAGAGGTGGATACATCTTTTAAAAAATGTAATAAAAACTTAAAGCAAGACTTCTAAATAAGTCAAGTAAATAATATATTACTGGTAAATACATTTACTTATTTTTTTATTTTTTTGTTCCTAAGGAATATCTTTTTAAACTATTCCACTAAATATAAACCTTGCAATGTAAATGTTCTAAAAAACGAAAGTATTAAATGCACATATAGCTAGCAATTTTAAATCTGCATTACTTAGATGAAACATTTTTTAGACGGTTAGGACGAAATTCGGTTAAGACGAAAAACCCATCGACCTTGCGTTAGCGGAGTTTGAAATGTGTCTTTTGATATGCTTTTTCACCTGTTTTAAATGGCCATTTTAAGCTCATTTTAGATGTTGTAAGTTTTACCATTTCCATAAATTTCACGAATTAGAATGCCCCATTAATTTTTTGTTGGGTTCAAATCATGATTCCTTGATGGCCAATCAAGACATTGGACATCATCAACTTGGAGCCAGGATTTTGTGGAGCTCGAATTGTGTATAGACCCATTTTCTTCTGGAACATATGAGAAGTTGCAGATACGAAGGGCAAAAACTCAACATCGGTTCAAAAAGAAAAAGAAAAAAATCATCCAAATCTAGACTCTTCACATATTCTACAGGTATATTTCTCTTGTTGAGTTCGCCCTTCTTTCCATTTCAAAATATTTCAGAGAATGATAACATGAATCATTTACATGGAAAACTTTTCAAACGAGTTTTCTGACAACCATTTTTTGTTGAGTTCGCCCTTCATATCCACAACACCTCATATGCACTCTTAAAATTCTAAAAAAGGCACCTCTTCAATTAATTTTCTTCAAGAATATCTTGATCGGTTTCTTATTTCAGTCAATTCATTCCATTTACAGAAAAAAAAGGAAATTTCTCTCGGGATTTATACAAGCATCTTTACGGCATCGCGATAAAATATTGAAAAAAATTAAATAAAATGAGGAACACATTAAAACTGAAATTTGCCCTATTATTTTTCGAAGTTGTCACCTATAAAAAAACAAAAATATATTTTAAATTAAAAAATAACAAAATTTGTCGTAATATTTTAATACAATTGAAACTGCCATTGCAAATAAATTTAAATAATACACAATTACGTAGTTGTGAAAATGATAATGTTTTTCGCTTGTCCCTAATATTTTTTTCAGCTCTGTAGCTCTCATCAGGTAGTCTGGAGGATAGCGGCCACCATAGAAACAAGACAAGTCGATTTTGAATCTTTAATATCTTTCTCGTGGATTCTCCCGTTTAAAATGAGGCTAGTGCTTGTTTTCACGACTGGCAAGCTTTACTTGCGATGAACAGACGATGAATCTTGTTCTGATGCAACTCCTAAATTAGTATGTGTTTTCAGATTGATAATACTGGTTGGTTGGTTGGTTGGTTGGTTGGTTGGTTGGTTGGTTGGTTGGTTGGTTGGTTGGTTGGTTGGTTGGTTGGTTGGTTGGTTGGTTGGTTGGTTGGTTGGTTGGTTGGTTGGTTGGTTGGTTGGTTGGTTGGTTGGTTGGTTGGTTGGTTGTATTGTGGATATTTTACGCCAGTCTCCGTCTGTGCCAGAACAACGTTAGGTCAAGTTTTATGTGAAAGGTGAAATGTCTTCCGTGAGGTCTTTCAAAGAAAGTCTATCCAGCATTTGCGTCTCGAATGGGAGTAAACTCGGAAAACTCCCATCAAGCAGCCTTACAACCAACATGACGCATCTGTCACAATCTATCTACTACAGAACGTCATGTCTACTTAGAAAACAGAGACTTGGGAGCGCCAAGAGGAGTTGTCACTATCACAGTCATGTATACTTCCTTTGAAAAGGGGCCGACCAAACAGTATAGTGGTTAGCATACTAGCTTCTAGACCACGAGGTTGCGGGTTCGAGTCCCGTGTAAGGCATGGGTGTTTGAAAATTTATATTGGCTTGTCAAATGACGAATGTTTCGGCGCATTATAGCCCTCGTGTTGCTGACGGCGCTAGATAATCTGAAAACAACCAACCAATCCTTTGAAAAGGAATAATGCAAAAGAACCGGCGAGGCTTGATCGCGAAACCTCTTGCGGTCTAGCCATGCACTCTGTCTCCCGGATGTTATTGGACTCCAAATGTTAAAGAAAATTAGTACATATCGTGTTCAAAATGGAAAGTGATAAAAATTCGGAACTATAATAAGCACCAAATTCCATTCAAAAGCTGCCCACTTGATGGCTGCAGGGTTTGCACTCTGGCCTCGCATGTCAAAGGTGCCGAGTTCAAATCCCATATTAGGTATGGATGTTCGTTGTGGTATGGAATCCCCGTTCAGCTGTAGATCCCGTCTTGATTAGCCGTTATTGTGCAAAAAAAAAATAGGTCGTTGATCGTACTACGCAACCCACCATTAAAAAGCTGGATAGAGCAATCTTATTTCTAAGCAATGAGCTAACTTTGCTCTTATTTGCAAACAACAAGTGATTACAACCTTTCCATAAATTTAATTCTGTATTAATTTAAATCCACGTAACATGAAATAACAGATGAGGAATTTTCGTTCGAAAATTTCCTTTCTTAAAAAAAAAAAAAAAAAAAAAAAAAAAAAAAAAAAAAAAAAAAAAAACTATTAAATTTCCCTTTAAAAAAAAAAAAAAAAAAAAAAACTATTTAAACAGGCGTTATTTTACACACTTTGCTATTTTTGTGTTATAATACGGTTGACATTGTTAATTATACTAAAATATTTCAACACTAGTTTTGCAAGGTTAAGTATATCTAAAAAAGTATCTATAATTTAAAAAACTTTTTCTAAAAAGGAATCGTGTTAATTTTACACCCAAACTCCCCGATAAGTTCGAATAAAGAGCCTCAAGACTATTTTTCTTATGAATTTTTAATAAATTTTATTTGATCAACCTAAAAGTGTTGCCCTTGATCCAGTAAGCTCCAATAAACCAAACTACCTTGTTTATTTAATTTGATAATGGTATTTCCCTATTGGTATCCAACTGCAACTTATGGATATTTTATGGATATGGTTTTGCCACTGACTTGAAGAAATAGATATCCTCAAGTAGCATGCTTGAAACCATTAGGTCTGGGTTCGAATCAGGAATAAAGTATGGGAATTTGTCTTGTTACTGTGGTCCTGCATGAATGTGTCATTCATCATATAAAAGGATTGTTTTTGAGGGAATTACATGTATCTTAAAAGTAGCGGAGACCGGTTTTTATTCTCAGTATATTACCTTTCAAAAGGAAGTCCAAATGAATAAAACTGTAGAAGTCATAACAATTATATTGAGATCAAATTAGAAATTCTCTCCCAAGCTAGTTAACGTCTGTTGGCAACTAAGAGCAACCTACTACACAGCAATAAATGATGGGTATAGAATAGCAGCATTCTAGTGGTTTCATCTGCTTACATATCAGAAATCGTTTATGGACTATCCAGTTTTTAAAATTAGGGATCAACCCCAGATATATGTCCCAGAAACTCGTATCTTCTTATACACAGCTATAAGGCAGAAAACCACTGAATTCAAAGGAATGAATGAAGTATTCTGCTATCATTAGTTAAAAGGCTCTAAATCCAAAGTAATTTAAATGCATATTTTAGCAATTACAGATTAATCCTTAGAAACTAATATTTTTATTTCATTGAATAACTCAAGTACTTAGATTATACAAACCTATACAACAATAAAAATATACATAGTTTTAAAGGACCAACATACAAGCGCCAAAATATACATTTAAAATATTTATAGATTGATGGCTTTTTAACTTATGACTGCAGTATTCCTACAGAGTGACTTGAAGCTTATATGATCATTTTGGTGAGCTAACGGAGAGTCAAACTCGGGACTCCTAGATCAAAAGACAAGCGTGCTAACCACTAGACAAAAGAGACCTCTGGTGTCGTATCTGCTATTTGTACACGATACCACCACAGACTCGATTAACCCTAGGGCGCGCGCAATCAAAAAATCGCTTTGAAACACGCAATATTTTACAGCGGAAACATAATATTTTTATTTGTTATTGGTTAAGGAATTCCAAACATTTGAATGAGGAAGTATCAAATATTTCTTTATTTGTAAGGCAGGCAAAGATGGGAGGCAAAGCATAAGTATTGACACCTCTCGGGACGCGCGTTCCGCATGGTAAAGACCAGTGCAGAAAACGCCTACGATGCGTGAGGATTCAGGTTCAATACTCCGCGTGATCTGCAATCTCTAATTTCAAAAATAAGTAGACTCGACCTCGAGTAAATGCAAATCTCGTGACGATTGTCTGACATCCTGGTGAAGTATGACGGGTTTTTCTCTTTCAAGACACATAAACGGGAAAGCTTTCCCTTAAAAGAACTCCAGGAATACATTCCCCTTTGAGATTTGGAATAAAAGTTCTCTGATCCCTCTGATCTACCCTGAGATTCAAGCCCAAGGGCATTGTTTTCAATTGGTCAAAAGTGTGGTCAAGCGTCCGTCCCCATTAATGATTGGGCATGAGCAGGAAAGGCATTGTGTGGGCATGCGCCTACTCGTAAAAGAGAGACATGCTGTTGTTCAGTTGTATTGATGTATCGATGTTTTATAAAACTCAAATAAAAAACTTTGCAATGGGCTTGGACTTAAGACCCAGGGTAAACTGTACAACGACCATATGCCGATTATTATTAATATTTTTATTATTATAATTTTTTTAAGTTACTATAATCTAAATCGTATTTCAGGATCGTATTTCGCTAGAGGATCGTAATTCAGGATCGCTCAGGATCGTAATTCGTAGATCGTATTCGCTTCGGGAAAGCCCCATATGACCCCCCCCCCCCACCTCCTGAGCAGAAAACCAATTCATGTTAGACATTCAGTGAAAGAGGTCATAAAAACACGATGAACTATTGTGACCACAAGTTCCAGGCAACTTTCTCAACCGAAAAGTATAATAGCAACAGTGTTATTTTATAAAGAGTCTGCGGCACTCATAGGTAGTTTTCTGGCGCCCCGCGATTTGTGAACAGTGAACATTTATGTAATAGCATCCCAAGATAAGCAGGCGGTCATCTTGCGGTTGCAGTGAAGAGTTATTATGTAGACTCTTAAAATACCAAGCTGCAATGAGAAATTCAATAAAGTATAGAGGGACACACAACTCCAAAATTCTATCTACAAACATGTAAACCACTTGATGATAAAAAGGGACTTCTGCTCTGCATTTGTCCCAAAAATAAATGTTCTTATTTTTCTCGATGCAAAGGCATTAATAGAATTGACGCAGAACTAATGCAGTAATGCAGAGGGATAAATAAATTTGAAAGCAGATTTATATATCCTTTACTAGGAATGTGGTAGTCTTGTAAATTTTCCAGTAAATGTTGATCCTATTAGAAACTATAAAGGTTTCTTTTTCTTTCTCCTGCAAACTCTTGAATCTGTCAAAAATCCCGTTTTAGCACCAACCGATTCGATTCATATATTAACCCTTTGCACTCCAGGCTTTTTTCGCGCGGAGGGACCAGCAACTCGAATCATTTTAGGTTCAGTTGGCGTTTACGGATTTTCTTCATGGAAACTAAACACAGTCATTGGCCTTGCATCAAATTTCCGCATCGAACCTAGAGGTCCTCTCGTGTTTCGGCATCCAATCGTGTGGCGCCTGAGAGGCGCCACTGGAGTGCCAATTGTTAATATGCGCTTAATTTATTAATTCCTTATTGTGTGTGATATGCGGAAGAATTAAAAGATTAAAGTAACCCGGAATCGAAAATCTTGAAAAATGTCGATTTTGAGATTTTAATTGTTTCAAATAGCGGCTTTCTTGGCGTTAACAGTGATATATAACACTTCACAATACCTATTTTGGAAGTATCAATAGCAAATAGACATATGGTGCAGGTATACTATGAATGAAGGGGAGGGGGGTGTTTAATTTAAACTTGATTTACTCAATACTATGTTTTTGATGTTTGATGTACCTTTTCAAGGGGACTATTGCAGCTAGAAACAAACTTTAAACACCGAAATATGCCTTCATTAATGTTACTAACTTTTTCATAGTCTTTTTCAAAAGTATTGTCTAGTTGCTTAAAATATATATATATTGTTTAAAGTTCAATATTTTTCATTGGTAGGTAAATATTTCTAAAAGCCCATGTTTAAGAAATCAGAAATAATCAATGAATATTTCAGTGTTTAAACTTTGTTCCTAGCTGTAATAGAGCAAGAGAAAAGAAACATCAAACATCAAAAACATAATACTGAGTAAGTCAAGTTTAAAGTAAATTATTCCCCTTAATTCATAGTATATCTGCACCATATGTCTGTTTGCTGCTGATACTTCCAAAATAGGTATTGCGAAGTGTTAAATGTCATGAAAGCCACTATTTGAAAAAATTAAAATCTCAAAATCGACATTCATTGAATTCCAGTGGCGTATCCAGAGACTTTAACAAACTTTTACTTCCATGATCATCAAGAATTAAACGAAATTTGTTTGATATATTTTACAGAGCACTTTGCTGGGGGGTCTTGCTTTGTCCTCGGTTTTTTCATCTCCAATTTTTGAGACGAGAAAAATGTTCAATACGGATTATTCAAATCTTGATTGACTTCATTCAGTCTGAGAGAAGCACGCGTTTAAAACGTGAGCAGTAAAAACAATATAGTATACTTGTTTTATATTTATTTAAATCTTTCACATATATGTGTTAGTTTTGTACGCCAGTGTTATTCTTTTTTTTATTATTATTATTTCAGTCATGATAAGCATTACATAAAATATTCTTCATGGTCTTTATTTTCTTTTTTCTATTTAACCATGAATGACGGAAGGGGCGGCCGACCAAATGGTATAGTGGTTAGCGTGCTAGCTTCTAGACCACGAGGTTGCGGGTTCGAGTCCCGTGTTAGGCATGGGTGTTTGTAAATGTATGTTGGCTTGTATAATGACGAATATTTCGGGGTATTATAGCCCTAGTGTTGCTGACGGCGCCAGATAATCTGAATACAACCAACCGACGAAAGGGGCGATCGCCCCCTCCACCCCTCGCTATATCCGCCATTGATTATATAAGTTCAAAAAAAAGCAATTAGTCTTACAAGCTTAAATATAATGAAAAATACCTTTTTTAACACAATACCTCCAACCCCCTCCCCCCTTCATTTTATTAATTTTATCTTGATAAGATTCAGCATAAGCCCACGATATCTGCAAATAAAAGGACCAATTAGATTTATTATAATCAGCTTTACATACCTCACATTTCAAGAGTTTCAAACCTTTATGGTTACATAACAGACATATTTCAGAATATTTCTTAGTAAGAATCGCGAAAATGGAATAAGATCATGAATGTTTTAAAAATCGAATTAAAAAAAATGAAGTTGCTGGATGTTTCTCTCTAAAAATCTCACCAAACTTTTAAAAAAAAATTATATAACTACGCTTCTGGTTGAGATATTCTTTCAAATTAAGCTTAATTAAAAAAAATTATACATTACAGCAAAAAAAAACTATTTACAGATGTTTATACAGTAATTTGCAACAGATGGAATTTTAGTCACTGTTGTGAAAATAGGTCATAATCCTGTGTTCGGCCTATTTTCCACCAAGAACGCCATAACTTAAACAGATATGGAGTTCCAGCAATAAAACCAATAAAAAAATATATCTTCAGAATCTACTGCGTTCCTTCCTAATTATCGAAACCTTTTTTACTACCTATTAATAAACTATAAAAAGTCTTTTACAGTACCGTAATTATACTTCTCATATTTATGAACAGTCTCTTCAAGATTAAAGGAGGTAAATAGAAAAGTAAAATCCAACAGCAAATGCCATAAAATAATACTTAACTCTCAGGGCTCAAGCATGTTTTATCTATTATACGTCATATATATATCGGAAATAATGAATACCAGATTCAGTCAACGTGCCTTGCAATCAGCCGTCATAATTTTTATTTTGACATGCCTAATCTCACGATACTGGATCCAGATTGCTCATGGGATACTCCCAGAAGATCAAACACATTATCGAATCGTTACTAAGAATCGGATTGAATACTATATTTCTACGAAGTCGACACCCGCCTTAGCATAAGGATTAAAGATTACAGAATGTTGTCTCATACTTGAATCATTTTTGCTGATAGAGCTTCATTTCATTTTTGAAGAAAGGCGTCTGTAATACTCCATTTGGTTACGAACCCATTGTGTCCATTCTGGTTCTCTACCGTTAATTGATCAATTAGGCTCTTTATTTTATTAAATTACATTTTCAATATAGATATTTTAATAAAAAAACTACGTTTAATTAAAAAAAAAAAAAAAAAAAAAAAAACGACCAGATACAATTGTAGTGATTTTTTTTTTTTTTTTTTTAAACTTTTATCTCCTTCTATAATCAAGTCCGAAAAGGATATATAATTATATTAAAAAAAATTCAATGCGGAAAGGATATCTAATTGTATTAGAAAAATTTCAGTATAGCAATTTTTTTTTTTTAGCATTTTAGAAAATATTACAACACACCTCAATAATTAGACTTTATAATGTAAGCAGGGTTTTTAATGTGAAAAGAATGTCCCTTTGAGATCAGCAATAGTTACAAAAATTATTTATTTAAAACAGGAATGCCAAATTACAGAAATTTCCCTATCCTTTAGCTTATATTTTCATATTAATGAAAAACTCAAACTTTTATCACAACACTTGATTGTTCGAGATGTGCCATTACTGCGATCCATAAGCGATATGTTATTTTGACATAATTTAGTCATCACTCAGAGAGAGGAAATGTATGAGACAGCCTTCTTGCTTATCTATAAACCTTAGTTTTAGCATTCTAAGCTTAAAATGGAGCTTTCTCACGCAAGCTGAAGAAAGGATGAGGCACAATTCCAATACAACTGCAGGCAACATCGTGACTTCAGAGAGAAAAAAAATATCGTGACGAATAACATTCTATTTTCTTCGGCACCTATACCCGGGGTTATCATTCGGTTGGGGTACTCGTTAAGTACAAACCGCAAGTACCATAAAACTATCTTTGCACCACGACACCTACATCAAGTTACCCCGTCAAAATCCCGCTCTTGTTGGTTATCTGGAGATAAAAAAAACAAGTAATATGCTTTTAACGCTGTATAAGAAATGGATAGCCAAAGGAATTCGCTCCAGGGTGCGGGATCTTTCAAGGGGAAAAAAAACTATGAGATGCGAGTTGTAGTTAATCAAAAAAACTGTTTGTTACGTTTAAATGGTGCATAAGCATAAGAGCAATTCCAGGGGCTCATACTAACGTTTTAAGAAGAAGTCCTAGAAAGGATCATTCATCATTCCCTATACTGGCTATGTTGCAATCTATTCACCCAGTGCTGTAAGGCATGGGTGTTTGTAAATGTATGTTGGCTTGTCAAATGACGAATGTTTCGACGCATTATAGCCCTAGTGTTGCTGACGGCGCCAGATAATCTGAAAACAACCAACCAACCAATCTAACCCAGTACATTTAGAAACTACTTTGTATAAAACCTTGAAATATGGTGAGTACACAGTTAAAAATTTTGTTCCACCTTACCCCGAAAATTGGTTCCCATTTAGCTGCAACCAACATTTGGTGCTAAATTTCACTGTTTAATGGTGCTTACGGTTCGACGTAGAACCATTAAATCGTGAAACTAAACACCAAATGTTGGTTGCAGCTAAATGGGAACCAAATTTTTATGCAAGATGGATCCAAATTTCTAACAGTGTAAGAACTAAAATGATCACTTAATGAAATGGCATAAATAGCGTCTGATACATTTTATTTTATATTTGAAATCCTTACGTCAATGCATATGGGGTGGCTCCAACTGGTTTCGTCTTTTGCTATTTTCTTTTTCATTTATAATAGATAGGCATTAAATGACAACAATTTATGTAATTTCATTAAATGATCTTTTTCGTACCTACTCACGAAATTTCAGTGTATTATAAAAAGTAGTTTCTAAATGCACTGGGCTAGAAGAGTGTAACATAGCGAGTATAGGAAATTACTTATCTTAAGTGACTGCAGGGAGAACTTCCCAAACGAGAATTTTTCAATATTAAATTTTACCTTTACTAAATGTTAATTTCTACCTATCAAAAACCTAAACCCTTTTGTAAATTTAAGTTACAGAATTTGGTATAAAAACCCATGCATTGCCCTATGTAACTCTCTCTTTCTCCTCTGCTGCCTACTACTAGGAGCAGAAGGTCCTTTTGTTCGATACCCATTTATGCCTCGACTTAGAGGTATCGTCAACATTATGTTTTTGTGGCTTAAGGTTATATTTTATAAAAATTTTAGTCAGATTTGTTACTTAAATAAAAATGTTTGAAATTTAATTCCGTTTCAAGAAATCCTTTTTTGTTTTTTCATTAGTTTCTGGCACGTAAATTATATTAAAAAAATTTTTTAAAAAAGCATTTTCTTAGAACAGTCTTTTATTATGTATTGGGGTTCTCTCTCCCTTCCCCCCCCCCCCCCCCACACACACACACAATTGGATAAACTTGCGGTCACAAGCGACTCAGTTTCAATAAACTCATTCTTTTTAATTATATTAACTCTAATTACACATAAAAAAAATCGTTTTCTTAGGAGAAATAAACGTTTTTCTCTAAAATATAGCACTTTTGATTTACGGTCACAGAGTTGTTAGTTAATTGGATAAACTTGTGGTCACATGCGACTCAGTTTCAATAAACTCATTCTTTTTAATTGTATTAACTCTAATTATACATAAAAAATCATTTTTTTAGGAGAATTAAACGTTTTTCTGTAAAATATAGCACTTTTGATTTACTGTCACAGAGTTGTTAGTTAATTGGATAAACTTGTGGTCACATGCGACTCAGTTTCAATAAACTCATTCTTTTTAATTATATTAACTCTAATTACACATAAAAAAATCATTTTTTTAGGAGAATTAAACGTTTTTCTGTAAAATATAGCACTTTTGATTTACGGTCACAGAGTTGTTAGTTAATTGGATAAACTTGTGGTCACATGCGACTCAGTTTCAATAAACTCATTCTTTTTAATTATATTAACTCTAATTACACATAAAAAAATCATTTTTTTATGAGAATTAAACGTTTTTCTGTAAAATATAGCACTCTTGATTTACGGTCACAGAGTTATTAGTCTGTGTCCGCAGATAAAATATGCTGGTATATTTTTTTTTTCAAAAATATTTTAATACCTATAAGAAAATAATTTTGTAAAGTAATCAATTTCTAAAACAAATGCCTTGAATATATTTGAATTCATCTTCTTAATGATAGTGAACATTAAATAGTGTAGTTTGAATTCGCTATGCGCAAAACTACTATGGATTATTCAGTGGGTGTATGAATAGCTAAATTGGGAAGGAAATGCTTTCGAGGAGGTCTTTCAAGGGAACTTCCTAGCATCATCTTTACGCTCATCATCTTTACCGTTTCAAACCATTTAAGGAAGTGTAGGGTATAAAAAGTTTAAAATCTCCAATTTCAAAGGAATCATTCTGAAGTTTTTTGGGTATATTTATTTTTAATATTTTTATTGATTGAACTATTTTATATTAATGTAGCGCTTTTTTTTTTAATGCTGACAATTTTATTTTTGATACAAGACAAAAACTTATTGATCAATTTACGATTTGTTATACCAAATAACTTACAAACGTTCATAAAATAAATTATCTTTTTAATTTTTTTAATCATCAATAGAATAATTTTTTTCAAACTTTAATTCCAAAACTTCAGATATAATATTTCAGCATTTTTTTTTTTTTTTTTTTTTTTTTTTTTTAATTCTTGCCTCTAATAAAATTTATAAATTAAAAATAAAAATTAAATATTTAAAAAATAAATGTGAAAATTTTAGTGCATTTATATTACACTGCTTAGACTTACATCGATCCAAAGCTCAAAAGTTGGATACATATCATTATCAAAAAAACTGGACTTTAATTTGGAATAAAGTTATTGAAAAGCAACTGGTCATGGCTCTAATATTTAATATTAAAAGTTGTAATTCAGGTACAGTTTAGTTTTGAATTTCTTTCAATTCTGGTCCATGAATATTTTTAAAAATAACGACAGCAAAAAAAATTAAAATTTGGCAAATTTAGTGCCCTATATCCTTAAGGGGACTTGGTACCCTTCATTTTTTTTTTTTTTATTTATTTATTTAAGCCTTTAAAATTATAATTTTTACATATTTATATGTATTACTAAGTAAAAACTAAATTTTATTTTAAAAAAAAAGTTCACATAATGCTCAAAATTTAAAAAAAAAACTTAAAAATTCATCAAATTTCCAATTCTATCTTCTTTTTCATTTTTCAATTTTTTCCTGATTTTTAAAAAAAAAAAATTCTGATTAATATACTCTAACTGTTTAGGCATCGGATATAGAATAAGTAAAATATTTTTCAAGACAAACTATAATTACTGTATCTATAGGTAAAAGAGGCGTTAAAAACGGGTATTTTTCAACATTTAAATTTGTAAAAAAAAGTTTTTATTTTATTCAAAAATCCATACCAATTTTTGTGAAATAGATATTCAGAATGACACACAAAACATTTCAAGTCATTTCATTCATATTTGCTGAAGTTTTAACGTTTTGAGTAAGGTGGGAATTTCAAAAATCATTAACTGAGAAAAATGCGTTCGAAAAATCAAAGGAGCTATTGCAGCAATGCTAAATTCTCTATAAAGATACAGTTTTTCTGCAATTGCAGTAATCAAGGATTACAGGATCAGCTCAAAAACTTGCCAGAATAAGGAGATGGTTTCAAAGACTATAAACAAGCAAAAACTAGAAAATTTATATTTTTATTATTTTTTGTGAAAACAAGGGGTACCAAGTCCCCTTAATAAATTCAAACCTAAATTTGATAGACCTAACTTAAAACTTAACTATAATTATTAAAAATAATGTAATCATTATAGTGATAAAATATTGAATATTACATAATGTTGGAAGACACAAAGTAAAAAAAGCTATTCTAAGTAATCAGTTATACGATTTTGAGTAACTGTAATAGCATAAGGATTCATAACAACCTGATTCCAAAGCCTTGACCTAGGATTAGCGTATTTTTTTGGTAATCCACACGAAGGTCATCCTTTCCAAACTCATCCGTTGAATGATATTTAACATCATTTTTTTTTATATTTCTTCGGAATTCAAAGAATTTGTCATTTGATTTTTCGATCTACTTTTTAAATCCTTGTAGCACGAGATTGAACTCTTGCATGTGTCATATAGTACAAAGTTTAATAATGTATCAGTTTCGCTTGAATGGTGGTATTTATCTACATCAGGAGTCTGCATTCAAAATTGGCAAGGTGGATTTTTTTTTTTTTAATTGTGCACTCTTTTGTTTTAAAACCACTTGACTTGATATTATTTATTTAAAAAATATGATTGATGTAGTCGTTTTAATCATATTTTCAAACAAATATTCCCAGATCAAATTTATCTAATGAAGTATTTCTAATTTTGAAGAGTTTTTCTAAAATGAATCGGGCCCTTTTCGAAAGCAAATTCTTTTTATAGGGTAAGTCTCCCAATAGTGGACAGACTTAACATAAAAAGTGAAAAAAATAATAATACTCAAATTAGTTTAAATGGTAATAAATGCTATACGTAGTCTATCATTAATTTCTTTTCAAATCATATCGTCTGTAAAATATTCAATTATATTAATAGAAGGAGAAAAAGTTGGTTATCAAAATAGGCGACGAGAAACTTTTTAACTTTTTCCGAAACCGATACTATCAGATTGTAATTTATCTGCTACGAAATAGTCTGGAAAATTTTTACAAATTTCGCACTTGGATCAGGGTAATAAGTTTAGCTTTTGTTTGATATTTTTAGGAATTTAAAATTACTTGTAATTGGTTTTATGGTGTGTTCAACACTGGAAAAAAAATTATTTTTTTCATTGCTCTAAAGGGGGACATCTACGTCTCCAGAGGAGTCCTGGATACCATTAATGGAAAGGATAGAAAATATTATTTAAATCTTATTCATCTCAAGTATCTCAGAAAAATAATAAAGCGTTTTGAGATCTGCAACCTAATTTTCCATTTGAAGATTAATTGAAATGCATTTCAAGAAATGTATTCAAAGTTCCCTTATTTGTAGTATGAAATTCCACACCTTAAGTTCATTTCTGACAAATTTCCGACAATTTGTAGCAGAATACATCGCTTTCTGCCTTCAAATATTATTTATAAACTTCAAAAGAAAATTATAATTTTTAAATAAATATTAAATAAAAGTTATATTTTGATAAAGATTCCAGTTTCTAGATGTACCAGGAAACCAAAAAAGGAAGCATATGTCGCAATGCGATGTGGTTTTGAGCTGTCTTTCGCACAAAACGTTTCTCAGACACGTTTTTGTAGACACGAGCTCTTGAATCATTCAGTACTTAAGAATCTTGGCCTTCACAGGCCAAATAAAGGCCAATGCGCAAACAAAGACCTTTCTGTTTACCAGAGAAACCTACCGAGTCGATAAGTACCAAACACACATGCACGCGAAATATGCATCCACTTCTAAAGGTACAATAACGTTTTATAGAAACCGGAGATCATTTGGGAGTTTTGAGTTAGACATCCGTTTAAAATTCATGTTAAAAGCTTTTTGGATAGTTTTAGTTCGATAAAAATGAATTTCTTTTCACATTATTAAAAGTACCGAACCTTATCAAAGTTGGATTTATACAAGGCTATAAGTAGTAATCAAGGACACTTGACAGTTTCAAGAATCCATAAGTATACTCAGCTGGATTTCTAAGTGGTATCAGCTTGCCTTTTCGATTTCAGATGCTAATGAAATTAGAGTTCTTTTGCAACTCTTTTTTATTTTATTTAATATAAAAAAGAAATTTATATTTATAAAAAGGTTTCTCATTCATATTACATCACTGGTTTAGTGTAATTCTTTAATGGACCTTCCTTTAAGTTAAGCTTTATTGAATAGTTGATTGTTTGCTTAATTCCAACACGAGCAATGTGAATGTTTATTATCTAGATTTGAATAGTTTGATCTGGATGTTTGACCGAACTCTCAAGAGTTCATTTACACGTGCGGCAAGAAATTATTAATGACTCATAAGTGATTTTGACTAAAATAGAATGTGTTTCACGGAAATATATTCGAATTGTACATTTGTTTAGTTGTAAAATGAATCAATAAATTAAATAAGTTCTACCATTTGATTATTTTTATTTAAGGTAAATTACGTCGTAATTGAACAAATAATATTATCAAATTTAAGCAACCTTTGTGAAACTTGACTAATAACATTATCAAATTAAGCGCCTAATTAAAAACTTGTTTTGTCAATAAAATAGCAGGTGGATATTTTATACTTCTTTAAAAAAATGTCTATGCATGACTCCACTCGAATAATGAAAGACTGCATTTTAGAAAGTTTTTATTGTCAATACATACAATTAAAATAACATTTTCCCGTAAACTAAAAGATTTTCTTCATTTACAAGTTAAGTCTCTTGGACTTTAAGGAACCATTCTAGGATTAAATTGTGCCAAGCCTTAATTTATAGTTCTAAAATAATATATTTTGCGTAAGATTTCGAAATAAAAGTTTTTTATTAAAAATTGAATTGCACTGTCTGTGTTTATTGGTATTAGCTATTATTAAAAATCTATCTTCTAAAGATTAAAGAATGTCATCCAAATACGGAATGAAGATAGCTCGTCTGTATTATTCTTCAGCTGCTTGATGAAGAATATTTTTCCTGTGACTTTGTATTCTACAAATTCTGGAAATACTCTCATCAACATTTAAAGTTAGGCCGATCATTTTAACTTCTTCATAAAAATAGCCGAAATTTACTCTTCGCCTCCTCTCTCGTTTTGCTTAAAATAGATTTTACACTATTAACCAGATCAATAACCTTGATCAAATCTATATTTTTTTTCTTGTATGTATTGTGAAAAATTGTATCCATGGGATCAGACTTTATATTCTATATATAAAGACACCATAAAATTAAAATTGCATATAATATTTATTAAACTACGCAATTTTTTGGGGTCTTTTACCGATAAATCTACTTCAATTTCTTTCGATGGTGAAGATGATTTGAGGAAGAAATTTAAATATTAAATCGCTATGACCACAGCATATGTGAACGGAAAAGAAGTGTAAAATCGCGAATTTTTGAGAAAAAATTAGTGTGTTCGTTCCTCTTTGTTATAATTACTTTGATAAAATGACTAACTTTGAAAATTTGTTAAACAAGGATATTATTAACTATTTGCAAATAGCTCCAACATTGAAGGTTTAACGTAATTTTTCTCTATTTTCGGGAGAAAGGGGGATGGTTGGTTGTATTCAGATTATCTGGCGCCGTCAGCAGCACGAAGGCTATAATGCGCCGAAACATTTCGTCATTTGACAAACCAACATACATTTACAAACACCCATGCCTAACACGGGACTCGAACCCGCAACCTCGCGGTCTAGAAGCCAGCACGCTAACCACTATACCGTTTGGTCGGCGGGGAGAAAGGGGGATGCAGGCCTATACATTATAAACTCTTTGGACTAAGTCCCATATTATACAGAGCAACTCCTGTGTCACGCGTTCACCACATTAAATAAGCCGGAGCCACTTAAGTGGCTCAATATAGTAAGCTCTATAGGATTGCATGCAAAGCGTAGTAGCTTGTTGCGATCGATGGGGATCGATCGTGCGACCTTTGCTTTCCCAGTCAGATGCTCTACCTCACGACAAAAGAGATCTCTGGTGTCTAGAAGTAGTATCTGTTATTTGAGATCATTACACAGCCTCCTGCCAGCGACGAAAGAACGATACTGTTGTTCTGATCAACGTCTGATCGGAGTTGGAGGTTTTGGGATGCTAGTTGCATCGTTGTGCCCACTTATTGCGGGTGTTGTAAGCTAGTTGCATTTCTAATCGCTTGTCGCGATGAAGTTTCTCCATTTCAGAAGGCGCCGATAGATGGCAGCATGATTCGGTTGTCCGGTAGCCACCAATGAAGCTTAGCAGCTTTTCTGCGATCACTGGAGATCGATCGTGCGACCTTTGCTTTACTAGCCAGATACTCCACCACTAGACAAAACAGATCTCTTACATCTAGAAGTTGTATTTGTTATTTGAGGTCACTACACATGTATCACTTAGAGTTTGAGCACCAAGAGCGACAGACGCAACAAGTAGCCACAGCAGTGGCCCAGTATAATAAACTCCATAGGTGTACATGTTTCGCTTAGAGTGGCATGTCCGAGCGACTGAAGCACGTTCTCCACTCGAGTGGCTCTGTATAATAAGGCTTCACCGCTTTTGGCCACTGCTGTGGCTCAATATAATAATCTCCAAAGAATTGCATGTTTCGCTTAGGGTCTGAGCGCCACAAGCAACAGACGCAAGCTCTAGCTTTCAACAATGGTCCAGTAAAATAAGCTCAATACGATTGCGTGTTTTGCTTCAAATCGCTTGTCTCAGCGGCTGAAGCGGTAGCGCGCGTTCGCCACTCGAGTGGCTCTATATAATAAGGCCCTTGTAGAACTTTAAACGAAAAATAAAGATTTTGGCTGTTTGGTACAGATGACGAAGGTATGGCATAGATAGAGAAAACTAATGTATGGTGGATGGTCGCATGAGCTTCCAAAGACCTTAAATTTGAATTTTATTGGAGGTAACAATTTCGTACATTGGTTGGGTCTCAAGAGAATAGATACTACCCCCCCAGTTTGTCTGGTTGATGGTGGTCACTGTTGAAACAAGACTCGTTGATCTAGAATAGACGTATGCCTATGCTTGCACGAAATTGACGTCCAAAGCCTCTAAGGTTATGTGTCTACTGCTGATAAAAATTTGCGATTCAGTTTTGTTGCCGAGATTAACCCAATGTTAGTTTTTGACAGTGTGTACACTGGAAAGATAGCGACAGAAATGTTGCAGGTATGTTGACGAGGGTTGGGCACGGCTACAACATTTCAGTAACTATTTAGTCCGTCATCAGATATCTGGCCTGCGAAATCAAACGGCGATGTGTCCACTAGCAACAGTTTAGTTGCTCACAACCGCGTTAGACCGCTCTGGAATCAACTTCATTCCCACAAGCTCAGTCTTCTCACGTTTTGTTATACAGATATCAAGCTTAAATCAAATATGCAAAATTTTACTACATTTAATAATTGAAACATTCCCCTATTAACGATGACGAGGCAAAATCTTTGTAGGGCTAACTAACTACTTGCCATCACTAATCGAGCTAAAACTTGGCAGATAAACTTATTGTGGAGGACAATGTAGTCAATCGAATTTTTTTTGGGGGGAGAGGGGAGTTAGTTAATAGTTCGGAATGGATAAATGGATGTTTTCTTTGTTGTAGTTAAACACTACCACAACTCGATCTGAACTAAATAAGTTGCAATTGCACAGAAAAATTGACAATGCATTTATAGGATTTATATTAAAAACTTTGTTTTTATAGGTTATATCTCTATTCAAGATGCAATTGTGGATCAGTTTCCTATTGGAAGAGGGATAGTCAGCCTGGATTCAAATCCTGGGTTAGGCATGGATGTTCGTTGTGGTTCGGAATCCATGTCAAGCTGTATATACTGGCCTGATTACCCGTTATTGTGTATAAAAAAAAGTCGTTGAGGGTACAAACCCTCCGTTGAGCTTATGGACCAACCTACCTTGCAAAATTGTAGCGATCAAAAGTTTTCCATCATTTCTTCTTCCTCGACATTAAAAACAAACGCTTTCAACAAGCAACCATCTGTAATCTCCATTACACTAATTTCATCACCTACGATGTAATGCTGAGTATCCAATTCCTTTTCCGACTGCTGATGGGTCAGCTCGGGTCGTTGACAGTGTGTGTGTGAAGTAGGGAACAGTTTGTCGCGTAACATACATAATTGTACACACCGCCTGTGAAGGGAATGCAGTTACCCCATCTCACCTCCAACAATGGGTGCGCCGAAATACAATAGATTCCAAGGGCTTTCTTACTTCATCTTACTGGGAGATATTTTTTTGTTTCATCTTCATTCGTAAAAATTTAAAATATGCGGCTGAGTGTTGGCTCTACCTCATGTTACGGAGAGTGTGCATAATGTGGAACAGTTTTCATTTTCAAATAAGTCAAAAAACTTTAGAGTATAAGTATACTGCCCAACGTCAATTACCAAGCTTAAAAATAATTTTTCTAACCTCATCCCCCTCCCCGGTTAATAGTTATCTTTCCAGTTATCTTCTAACTGAAGGTATTAAAATTTTAGTAATTAAATCTAAAAAAATCTGTACTGCAAACTCAAAATTTACAATGCCATTACTGCAGTTCGAAATTTTTAGAAATAAAACTATTTTCTGTTAACAACTAAAAATTATCACTGGGGTAATCTGCGCTTAGAGAATTTAGGTACTGCACTTGGATGTGATCGCATGTTCTTATATTTGGAAATATGAGCTCCAGTGGATCGGTCAATTAAGGCATCTTTGGACTCATGATCGATTGGATCGTGACTATGAGCCAGAGATCTGGTCAGTTTACTGGCTATTAGGTTGACAAGGAATGCTGCTTTAAGGCTTCAATGTCTTCATTGTGGATGGGATGCGAAGAGTCATTCACTAACTCAGGTGCTGACCTCGCTGTCTGACCAAATTAAAAATTACGGGGTGAGTTCGTTTGATTTCGACATTAAATAAGCAGAAATAGGAAGACGGTAGCTAATTGGTGATGGATCTCAACCAACCAATCCCAACAACAACAACAAATGCCACAAAGTGGATTTTAATTATTAAACAGACAGTGAATATCTCCATAGCGGTATCGGTCAATGTAGAAAACAGGGATTCTAGAAAGATTAACCACTTCTGGCCGAAATTCGCACATCTTTCCAAAATACACGATTTTTTTTTAAATAAATAAACATGTCAAAAACACCCAAAAGGGGAACCTATCTGCCAAGTTTCAGCCCAATTGGATGACGGCAAGGGAGTTAATTAGACCTCCGCAAATTTTATTCCCATCGACAAACATACACACAAAATCAAAGTTTAATATAAAAGATTTAACACTGAGTATTATTTGGAGAAATTATTGCTTAAAAACCACACAAAAATCATTAAATTCAATCCAGCAGTTTTGGTAAAAAATATGTACTCGAAGTCATTATTCTTTAAGAAGTAAATTCTTATGCTGAATTTTACCATTAATATACTTTTCAAGAGAAAGTAAAATCCTCTTTTCTTTTTTGGTTAGGAAAATATGTTAAAAAGTATTTAAAAATTAAATAATTAACAAATGTTTTAAACAATTATTGTCTGCAATACAATAATACTGTACATGAGCGGCAACAGGATTATTTGCAGGGAGGTGCAGATTGTAAACAGGGAGGTGTAAGGCGACAAAAGATATTGTTCAATCCTTGTTTTTTCGAAAATGGGAATTGTATTTCCTAATTGTGTGTTCGTTAATAGCTGTGCATTAATTTTCTGCTAAAATTGAGAATTTAATATCTGTATATTTTTTTCTTGTACATTTTACCATCTTTCTTCCACATTACAGTATAACCTCGATTAACCGACCTAATTCGGACCGAAGGTAGATCGGATAAGCAAAAATTCCGGATATTAGAGAGTTATAAAAAATAAAGAAAGGTAAATTATTTTCATTTATTGAATACAGAACTTTTATAATGTTTTTTTAAGACAAAATTGTTGGAAATGAATTTTTGTTGTCGTAATCTTGATAATCGTTGTTTCGCGGCTCTATCCAGATGTCTTTTTGGAAGCAATAGTTCAGTTTGATCTGCATTTGAATGTTGCTCTAATCATGACAGTCCTTTTGAAAAATAGTCACAAGCCTCACCATTAGTTATGTAACGTTGGAGTAAGGGAAAAGATTCCGGTTTTAAAAAAAGGAGCAAATGATTTATTACTCATTTGGGAGATTTTTGATGTCAACTAAATGATTGTCGGTTAACAGAGAATTTCGGATAAAATAGGGACGGTTAATCGAGGTTCTACTGTACTTAATTCTTCGCAAACTAGAGGGGACAGAGTGCACGTGCATGTTTCTTTACATGTCTCGTTTATAAAAATCGCAGTGCTTCTAGTAGGCAATTTTCTGTAACAGCATTAGTCCACCAGAATTTGTTTGATTAACGTTTATACAATCCTAAATGAAAGATTCACCTATTTGATCTGTATTTTTCATTTATTTTATTTCGTGTTGAAGTGCAATTTCCATCCACTTTTAAATGTTTAATTTCTTCGAAACTGCAAATTGAAAATGAAAGAAAAAAAATTATATCCAAATAAAGCCCTTGTACTACTGAGGTCACTGAATTGTTTTAATATTGTGGGAAAGCATTAATACTGAAGTATCAAAACGCAATTTCAAACAAATTTAATCAGAACATGCATACTGTACAATCACTTTTGATTCGCGAATTTCTACCATTTGTCACAAATATGTAAGTGGATTTTTTTTTTTTTTTTTTTTTTTCAGGATTAGGAATACTTTAGTGGTTACTTCGACATAATAATTGACGCCTCTTTGCTACATTATGTAAAAAAATTCCGAATTTTGATTAAATGTTTCCTTTTCCTGCATGCATTTTGTTCGAAAAACTAGGTATATGTTCACTTACTTACTCACAGTAATTCTGATGATATCGGCAGACTATGTCTTAAAATATTGCCTGTATGGTGCTTTAATGTATTTCATCATTTATTTCGTCAATACGATGTTTAGAGGAATTTCAATAAAGAATTGTTGACTTAAGTTCATAAGTCTCTGAAATCTATTAATAGTATTGGTTTATCAATTTGAAACTTGGAATAGTTTTTTTTAACTATTTTCATTTTAGTAAACATGACTAAATGGTTGCTTTAAATTTCATTCGTATGGGTAGAACAAAACTACTTGTGTTGAAAATGTCGGAGATTTACGGCTATTAGAAGTCAATTTGTAAAAAAACTTTAAATTTTTTTTAAAAGTAATTAAAATTCTAACATTCTGTTTGTTGAAAGTACAATTATAAGGCTACAACTATTTATGTTGAACATTTGAGAATTTTAAACATATTAGAAGTCACTTTGTAGAAAGTATTGAAATTTAAAAAAAATACTAAAAAAAAATAATTTAAAATTAAAACTTTAACATTATGTTTGACCAAAGTCCAATTAGAAGGCCACAAATAATTATCCAGAAATTTTCAGAACCCTACACCCATTAGATGCTGCTTTGTAACAAAAAATGAAATTTAAGAAAAATGATTACAAATTTTTACATACAGTTTGTCATAAGTCCAATTAGAAGGCAAAAAAATTGAAAGTAGCTCTTTATTGAAGTACAAACAGACACACACTGACATACTCTTTGATTTATTATTATAGATTTTATAAGTCTAAACCCATTAACAGTAGTTTTAGTAAGAACAAAAAATCCAGAAAAATTTGTACATAGATTTTTATTTCTTTTTTGCCGCTATTATTTCCCTTCATTACTTTGACTTGTCGTCATTTGTAGGTGTCGCCATCTATCAATGAATGTGAATAAAAACTTTACTTTTCGAATTCCAGTTATTACATTTCCAGATCTCAAAGAAGAATAACTGGGAGGTTAAGTGGATTAGCTAGATAGGAATAACTGAATATATAATGCCTTCCATTGTCCATATAAAAGAACTTCATATTTTGTTTTTGTTATTCCCATCAAATATTTGATTAATTAATTAATTAATTAATTAATTAATTAATTAATTAATTAATTAATTAATTAATTAATAAAATCTTTAAAACACCATCTCTTAATACAGTTATGAAAAAAATGTAATGTCAAAGAAAAAATTCACCAAATAAAAGAAAATAAAGAAAATAAATTCATGCCAATTTTTAAATACCTATAATCAGGACCCGATCATGATAAGTTATGGCCCAAGGCCTGGACACATTCGGGGGGCCTTTTTTCAAACTGGTGATTTATTGGAAATGGACTCGACGCAAATTCAAATGAATTCACATGAAATATAGAAGAAGTGGATGAATTAATGTTAATATTATTTTCTAAACTTGTTTTTTTATCACAAATAACGAAACAAATTTCAAACAATCAAATTAATAAATCAAAAAAGGAAAAACTGTTATGTATAACATTGCATTTCACTATAACAATGTGTATATCCATGACGACAATATCTGCAGCATTATACACAGCTTCAGAGTCGACATTTGTTGATCTCACTATAAATTCGTCAAGACTTCCTTTCAATTTTGTTTTCTCTATCTTTCAAAAAAGCTTGTGTTTCACGCTTTTAAACGGTTTATTTGAATAAATGCACTCTGGGATACTAAAGACGGTTCAAGATCAACACGAAATAATTTTTATGTAAAAATTATTTTATACAGGCTATAAAAGATATTCACATAGCTTTTGTGAAACAAAAATGGTTTACAGCCAATTTCGGGGCCCCCTAAAATCACGGGCCCAAGGCCCGGGACTTGTGGGCCTAGCCGATGATCAGACCCTGCCTATAATATTGTTTAAACAAACATCTGTCAATAATTACCAAAAAAGTAATGATTACTATTATTTGATTATACTTATTTATACTTATAAATGGGAAATTTCTAGGACAAAATGTTACGGCCAGTCTCCTGGTTTGGTTGGTTGGTTGGTTGGTTGGTTGGTTGGTTGGTTGGTTGGTTGGTTGGTTGGTTGGTTGGTTGGTTGGTTGGTTGGTTGGTTGGTTGGTTGGTTGGTTGTATTCAGATTATCTGGCGCCGTCAGCAACACGAGGGCTATAATGCGCCGAAACATTCGTCATTAGACAAGCCAACATACATTTACAAACACCCATGCCAACACGGGACTCGAACCCGCAACCTTGCGGTCTCCTGGTTTGACAAGCAGTGGATGGATTGAGGAAAATTTTCTATGGGATGGGGTGGGTGGGGTGACTGAGTGGCCAAGGGCGCCCCCCAAAAATTTTGCCATAGAAAGCAAGTACTATCGGAGGTTCTGAGGCGAGGAATGACTTTTAAAAAAATTAAGGACCAGGAAACGGGTTCTAACAGATTAATTTAATAAGAACCCTAGCCTGTCAATTATTGATTGCCTGTGGGTATTCCTCCCAAAAATCCCAAATTAGTTCATTGTGTACAAGTATCCCAAAGAAATTGTGGGCGACTTCTTGGCGGCAGACATTAGATATCATAATTTTTCTGGCTGGTCATTTTACTTAATGTTTTTTTTTTTTTTTTTTTTTTTTTTCACAACTTCTAGTTGGTTATGTGAGATACCAATTTTTTTTGTCACGCTTGTTATGTTTTAAATGAGAAAGATACGATTGATGGATATTTACTCTACTTTGATACGAGCATCTGCTTAGCCTGTCCTCCCCCCTACTTGTTCTTTGCTCTGGCAAGCGCTCAGCGCCTTATTCTCTTTTTATTGTCTTATTCCCCACTGTGAACTAACTGAGAGGATGTAGTAATAGCCAACCCCTCAGTCAAGCACTGCAGAATTTATTGATGATCTAAGATCTGAGATGCATATTTAAGCACGAATAATCATATAGTCGCTTCTAAACATAAAATGGCATAGTTGCCAACACCGTTAGTTTCATATACTATTCTTTGTATTGAAAGAGACAATACATATCATGATTAAATATCGTAGAGAGATTTAAGTTTGAAAATTGCAATCCAAATTCGTTTAGCTTTTTTCAAATAGAAATCCTCCTTACCACACCAGGAAAAAGTGTTCTTAATTGAAAGTGTGTACCTACTAGTTTTAATTGAGTACAAAAACATACAAATACATACCAAAATATAAGTAATAATAAAAAGTAAGTATAGCATATAAAAAAAAAACTTTCTTTATATAAGATACAGAGGAATACTAGCTTTACATACGAATCGATACAAAAATAATGTTTCAGAATAACTTTCTCTTGAAGTCTGAAAATAAGATTTGTTACCATTTTGAGAGAATGTATGCAATCTCCGGTGGTGCAGTAGTTAATGTGGCAGGCTACAGATCAATGTACCTCAATGTACCTGGTGGTTCAAAACCAACCAGGTACCTTGAGGTGTTAAAACTTTATTTTAAAATGAATGTGGTTTTCTAACTCAAATTTGAAACATGTGTTTTCAGAGCTTTAATAAGCAAGCATTTTAATTGAAAAATAAGTATATTTTACTTTTTTTTTCCGGAATTATACTGTTTTAATAGTTCAACTTAAATTCTCAAAGTCACTTCATGAAATTGAGAGAAAGATGAATATCCGAATTTCATTAGCCCGTTTTAATCATTCATTACCATGGATAAAATTTTCAACTTTCGGGATCATTTCTGGCGGTTACAGGCCCCCGTACGCATTAAATCAAACAAAGGGTACTTTTTCTAATCAAGCTAAGAAGTAAAAGATATACTAGAATATATTGAAGCATGGCTAAAATTCTCAACTATTGGGATCGTTTCCTAAAATTAGTACAGATCCTTGTACGCATGAAATCATATAAAAGACATTTCCTCAAATCAAATTAAGAAGAATAAAAAAAGAATAGCCAAAATTTATCAAATAGTTTTGGCTGTAGCCCTGGCTAAAGTTTTGGTCCCAATCAGAAGAAGATCAAAATTCCAGTGACTTCGTCGATTTTCAAAAGAATATTTTGTTATGTTATCGTGTTCAAAGTTAACAAATCTGCATTCCCCCCCCCCCCCCTACTCATCCGGCCAACACGATTTATTATTGCGATGAACTTTGTGAAGATCCAAATTTATTTTTAAAATAGTTTTAAAACACAATAAGCATAAATACTTTGTGAATAAAGTTACTGTGAAAATATAAATTTATATCTATAATAATATAAAAACAATTATATAAGGAAGAGAAATAGATTTCATTATAAAAAGTCATTCAGTGTCCTCTTTCAACATCTGCACAATTTGCTTAATATTTTAATCTGAATTAAATGGTCCTTGCAGACCAATTTCTCAAAGTTTTTGCAAAATCTTCTGGTAGTTTTATCTCTCACTCTTGGGAAAATAATTTTTTTTAATGTGAATTCATGTAAAAAATTTGCATAAAATTGTTTTTTATTGCTGAGAAATAATGTGTCAGTCAAATCATATCATAAAAAATTTTATGTCCCCCTCACAAAACATAAAAACTATAAAAATATAATAAAACTAAAAAAAAAACTTTTAGATTACTTATCAAAATTAGTATACAGGGTTGGTCGAGTGAGGGACAAACGTCAAGCAAATAGGTTCTGTGTCACATGAGTATACACGAGGATGTGAATGAATACAAGTAGGCAAACGTCAGGGTTAGATAGAAAGGTACTGGGGCGTGCTTGGACAATAGGCCGCTATCTATTGAGAAATTGGCAAAACAATTTTTGTGGGGGACATTTGTCAACCGCGCGACTAACCATGGGTTAATATACCACATATTATCTTAAAAAAGAAAAAATATAATAGTTTGTGTCTATAATCTTATTTTGTACTTCTTGAGATGTATATGTAAGTTGGAGCTGGAAATATGGGTGTATAAATCGGCAATGCTAGCTGTTTTTGGAGAATTCAAGCATTTTTTCACATTTTCTTACAATATAATAAGTTACAAACAATAAGTTTTATGCTATATTCATTCGGTTCTGAAACAGATTCTAAAAGTTTAAAGAGAGCTTCTGTTGTACGTGATATACTGATATAAAAAAAACACCTAAAAACCTCTCGATTAGCAATCTGTTTGAAGTAACGTACCTCACAACTATAAAGCACTGAGAATTGTGAGAAATGTCTGTTGTATAATCATCTTCAATAGGAAAAAAAGATTATAAAATTTAATTTTTTATAAATTCATGTATGCGGAAATAAGATCAATCAAGTCATATTGTAGAGTTTTTGATTGACCTTTAAAAACAGTTTTAATGCTTAAATAATACTACTGTATTTCTAATAAAGCCTCAGATATCAATCATTTTAAAAGCTCTTGAAAATTACCTCCATATATATAACTTTCTTTTTCGTCATGGCCTCTACATGCAAGTTCTTATTTACTTAAAAACAATACTGCTTTGATGGATAATTGCATGAAGCTTCTATTCATATCTACCTTTTTGTTAAATTCAACTATGTAAAGTCGA